>WUAM01000271.1:662424-685697 GCA_024336885.1 Actenoides hombroni | reverse complement strand
GGGGGGAAGGCAGTATAGCCTGGTTATGAAATACCATCCCAATGTATGATGTTACACTGAAGACATTAAAATACAGTAATTATTTACAAAGCTTTCCCTCTTTACAGCTAAACTTAAAATAATTAACTCCTAGATCCTGTGCAGAGCTTCTAGTGTAAGAAATTGTCAAGGGTGCCAGCATTTCTGGTTTATAGATGAAAAAACTGACTAATAAGGAAGACAGCACATGACCCTAAACTTACTTAGGAATAGGCTGGCTTTTCATCTCTGTAAATGGCAAAAATAAATAAATAAATCAAGTATTGCTTATAGTTTTCAATAGGGAAGATTTTAGGGGCAGCTACTGTAGCATCTCAGTCTGATCCTCATGTTAGATTCTGGTCATAAGTGGTAAAAACTTGATCTTCATGGTAGTGCCTTAGCTTGCCAAAACTCTTTGGGTATGAGTTATGTAGAGGACATGCGGAGACATTTCCTTAGAAACAGGGTTCCCAGAAGAGAATAACCAAAGGACATTTCAAGAAGGGAGTGTGCACCTCCTGTGGGGCATCACAGCACTCACTGCTGTATTACCTGAAGTAGAACAGTTGAAAGGCCAAGTTTTAATCAAAAGTAGCACCCTTTCCTACCCTGACAGTAGGAAATACATTTTATGTAACGCTATTCATTTGAACAGTGAAGGGAGGCTGAAAGGAAGCTTAGTGTTGATAGAAAGTTCAAGTGGCTGCAGATTTTTAAACTTCTGACAAATAAATCCTCTGGTTTAGTGAAGAGTAATAAACCATTTTTTTTATTGCTGTAGCACCTTAAGGGCTATGGAACTTTGCAGAATTTTATGATCTAGGTGGTGTTAGGTGCATTGCCATTGTCCACCACTTAGAAACTTCATGCAACCAGCATTGTAGGAGAGAAACCAAGGAAATGAGTTTTCATTTCAGTAACCCATGCTGCTTTTAAAATGAGTAGTGGGTTTATGGGTTTTTTGTCGTCGTTTGTTTGTTTTGAAAATGCTTGCAGTGTATAGTTATTTGTGGTCAAAGTTGGTGTATTTTTCCCACCTCTTTGCTGCATGTACCTTGTGGGACCTGTCAGTCGGTTGCAAAGACCCCTTGGGTAGACATTTGGGGAAGCTTTTTTTTTTAATTTATCTTTTAGTCCAATGATTATTTTGCTGAAGTGGATTTTTGGTGTGGTGCTTGACAAAGAAACCTTTTTGGGAACCAGGGTGGTGTTGCTGGCAGTGTTCAAGGAAGGGATTGTAAAAAAGGGTTGCAGCTGAGACGCCTGTTTACAGATGCTGAACAGCAATGAAGGCCAATGCTGTCCTCAAAAGAGAGTTGAAAGGTAGGCTTCAGCTTACATGAGAAGCACTTTTGTCTGTGCTTAATACCTGGATGTGCATATGAAAGGCGTGGCCTGCTTTTGTCCATCTCCAGATGCATTTATTTTTTCCCCTGGCATGATGGTCTCAACTGCTTTAGGTTTTAGGAATTTTTTATTATTATTTTTCCTCCTCCTCTCAGTCACTCTTTGTATGTAGGAGCAGAGATACTCTAGGAGTTGAAACCTTAAAACATGTTTTAAAGTTAGTCAGTATTCAAAACCATGAAACTGTTGTTTAGTGGTTTGTTTTGGTTTGTTTGGGTTTTTTTACATTGTGCTGTGGAGAAATGCAGCATTTGAAGAACAAAAGATTCTACTTGAAAAAAAAGACAAAATGTTGATATAATGGGTTTATTTAAAGTGAAAGAGTTGATAGTATACTTAGAAAATAAACTGATTACATTTATTTTATGGTACTGTAAGATAGAAAGTCTTACGGTGAAGCTAAGGATGTCTGCGTAGAGTTCTGCTCCTTTATTTGTTGCAAGCAGTTCTGCTTTTGGAGCTCCGTGTTTTTACTGCTGTTAAAAGTAGCTGTGACCTTTGAGGGTTCTTTTTAACCTGCATTATTCTATGATTCTGTGAACTATTAAATGTGGTGTGAAACATGCTATCCGAGGGCAAGAAAGTCATTCTTTGCTCAATTCTCTGAACCAGCTGGTACCAAATGATATTTCAGGTGTATATTTCATAAAGTATACAAGGTTTGTGTTTGTGTTTTTAACTCTGTGAAAAATTCAGGGTCATCCTTCAAAGCTTGGTTGAGATCAGTTCCAGGGCTTTTCTGTTGTTTCTCTAGAAACTAGACTTGACTCTAGACAAAATGCTACAGCAGTATAGTCTTGTCCAAGGAAAGAGGTGAGGTTTCCTGTGCAATGTCATCAGAGAAAGAATCTTGCAACAAGAAGTTGCTAAATATCAAGTAATTAAAAGGTCATCAACTTACATGCATACAATATAGTCAACCAAATTAACTGTTGTCAACAAGTGGTGACCTTGTGTGAAACTCTAGAGGGTTTTCTCTTAACTATATTCCAAACTAACCCTTTTTGAGTGTGGGTTTAAAAATGAACTCTTAAACATTTTGATTGTCAATGTGAGCCTTGGCAGAGTAATGTATAGTATGTATTTGTTTAATCTCAAACTGGTTTGCTCTAAACAACTGTATTAAATCATGTACAACTGTGGCACATTACTGTCCTTGGTTATCTCTTAATCTGCATCTGTTAGTTTTCTTATTTTCTCCTTGAGAAACAGAGCACAAGAAGTTGCGGTGCCCTCATAGCTCTGCTTTCCAAGTAAATCTGCTATTTAAAGAAATTGTTGGAGAAGCCTAACCTGTTTCTTGCTTGTACTGGCATGCTGGTAATTCATAGTAGTGTGGCATGTCCAGTTGGTAGTTTCATTTTAACTACTTGGCTAAGTAAATTTTTGCAGTATCACAATTTACTAAATGCTTAGTCTGAGAAATTTTTTGAAGATACAGCATCACCTTCCAGTTTCAGCAAGCTGTTGAATAAATACCTGTATTAGGACAGGTAAAACTTCTTCTGTCAAGATCTGCTTTCCACGATCACGATAAGCTTGTACTTCTTGTTTTGAGACAGCAAAGCAATCTAGCAGATGTTCACTGCCAACTGTTGGTTGTTTGTTTATTGAATGTTTTATTAATCCAGTCCCCAAGGTGCTGGATAAATGTGATGAGCAGAAGAGCAGGCAGTTCTGTTTTCCTTTGGGTCTTGCTAATAATGAGTTTACTTAATACTCTCTCAGTTATTTCTTCTTTGAATAGTTAAGAGCCATGATGTAACAGGTAAACATGCTTGCAATTTTTGATCAATCTATATCCCTAGATTGGTCCCTTGTTCTGGTCAGGGTGATTAACTGTGGGTTTTTCCCCAGTGCTGATTTCTTTCCTTGTCTTCTAGAAGTTTGTAAATTACTTAAGTAGGGATCTACTGCGTCTTTCAGGAGCACCTGGAATAGTTACAGGTGCCCTGTCATAATATAAGTAAACTACTGAAGTGCCTCCTCTGTCCCTTGCCTTCCCTCCTCTACTCCTACCAGACCTACAAATACAAATGAGCACATTCAGCAAGCTGCCCTGATGAAAAGCTTTTTTTGTGTTGACTATGATGATTTAGAGGGATTATTTTTTTGAGCAGTGGCTCCTGCCAGAAAAGCTTCCTCAAAAAACTCTTCATGAGATGGGGCAAACCCCAGGATGGGCACTGGAGCACATGGGTGTCCTGAGGGAACGTAAAGGTTAACCTGACATATTATGGTGCTGTAGATGTAGACAGGAAAGAACAAGAAGTTGAATGGCTGTATTTAAAAAACAAGGGTGATTGTATTTTCCTTCATGTAGCTTTGGTGAAACACCTGCTATTAGTAAAACTTAAGTTTAGGTGGGGAATGATTAATTTGAGTCTGAACTAAGTTCAGTTCGATTGGAGTCACTGGAGGAGAGAGCTGAAAAATAGAAAATTTGGAAAGTAAGATGTTTTACTGTCTTCTGCTCCAAACTACAGCACTAGTCAAGCTGCTCAATTTCCTTCCTATGACACACATTCTTTTAATTAACATCCTATCCAATGTTTAATTGAGTAACTTGCCATAGTTTGTTCATAGTAGTGTCAGTATGACTGTTTCTAAAACTTTCAGAAATGTGCCACTGTTTCTGCCCTTTGCTGTGGTGACTCCAAAAACCTGAGGCAGAAGCCTGATGGTTTTGATCTAAATGATCAAAGTCCTACAAAATTATCAGCCCTAGAAAACATAGCTTATGAATACAGCTAGCTGTTATCGTAATGAGGACAAACCCTAACGGCCAAGCTCATAGTTAAGCCTTGAAGAGGGGATGCAGAGTGTGAAAGGTGTTTCCTGGGATGATAAGATGCTGTGGGTGACTGGTGCTGTAGCATGACTGCTGGGTACTTGCTGTGCTAGTGTCAGGCACACAAGGAGCAGCTGAAACTGGTGGGGCCCTGAGCATCTCCTGCTCATCTCTCCACCCACCAACTCCAGCTAGCTCTGCTGTTCTGACAGTGCAACTCTTCACCAAAAGGCCTATGAGCTGCTTGTCTGTTAGTTGACCAAGCAGAACTGAAATGGTTCTCAAAAACAGCAGCAGCCCTGCCCAGTTAAGAGCCGGCCACTAGGATCTTAGTAGCTTTTTACTTTTTTCTCCTTGCCTGCAGGATCCTGAGGAGAGCTGCTGAACTTGCTGTAGTTTTCTTGTTTCGTTGTTCATTGGCTGGTGCATGCTATGGATGTGGCCCCTGGGGGGACAAGTGGTGGTGAGCTTGAGACTCCATACTCCTTTCAAACACTACTCCTGTGGAGTCCTAATGAAATGATTATCATTGAATCATCTAAACTAGCCATCTGTTGGGTTAAAGCTCAAAGGGAGGTTAATGTTCTGATTCACCAAGCCATGTTTTCCATCACAACTTAACTGGCATCTACCAGTCAATGAGGTAATAACCATTAAAAGAAAACATCTGTGTAACTATGATGATATTGGATATGGCTTGTGAATGCAGATTTTTCCTGAAAGGATGTGTTATTTTATTGCCTTCATTGTCCACTTCATTGTAGCAGCAAATCTCAACTCTTGTGAGAGAGGGGCTATAAAACTATCTGCACTGCTATACTGGTGAGAATATCTAGTGGAAGTTCTACCATTCCCAATGACAGGTATTCTCTTGAGACATCCCTATGTGAGGAACTGGTCTGGCAGATAGTGAAATAACTGTACTGGGTCTATGCAGGAGTTTCACTGGAAAGCTAGCCTCAGATCTTGGGGTTTCTCCTTTTACAGGACCACTGTCATCTGTTTAGCCAAACCTGACTTGTCCTGGAAATGCTACAAACCTTTCTTAAGATAGCATATGAACATCTTCATTTTTTTCACAAGGGAAAAAACTTTAATTTTTCTTTTATTAACATCTGTGTGCCCTAGAGTGACTTCTCTGCCTGGTAAATGAATGCAGAACATTAATATTAGTTTTACTTCAAATAGAAAAAAACAATTATAGTGTTGATATAACTGGTTGTTGCTCTCTTTCTGTGTTGTGTGAATGTTCCTGTTCAGCTGCTTTTCCAGAAAACGTAAAAAGAGGGAAAAGTGCGATGTGATGAAAACAAGAAAAAAACCCTTCCCTAGATCCTTCTCAGAGGAGCCCTGGTCCAGGCATCTGAGTGGTCACGAAAGAGGAATATAGGACTCTAAACAGAAGGGCTTTTTCTTTTCAGAGCAGGTGGATCTAAGCAGGCTTTGAAACAGTACGGAAGTACTGTCACTTTCTGCTTTCCCAGTGCAGATGGCTGAGGTTGCTGATAAATGGGAAATCATTGCTAAATCACAAAAAGAACCCTTAATGGCAATAACACTAACCAGTGCCATATGGAGTTCTTCTGGCTGGAAAGAAAAGCAAACTACCATCTGATGCTGTGTCTGATACAGCCTTAAGCAGTCCCTTTCTCTGGGTACCTCTTCTATTCCCTGTTTCCACATCTTGCTCTGAAAGGGGCAGTGGGAGAAAATGAGGGTAGTTCTTTGGTAGGGAGAGGAAGTTTTCCTAAGAGGATTTGGTTTGTACTACTAGGCTTTGTCCTGTCTAATGAGACTGCATTAAGAATACTTAGAGGATTTTTTTTAGGTTTCTATTAAAATATATATAATCATCTCAGTAGTTTCAGATAATTAATTATCAATAGGATGTTTGTTATTCCTGCCTCTCCTCCTTTTGCTGGGTAAGTTAATATGAACTATTCAATATGCTTTTCATTAGTGAAGAGCTTTTAAGATGTTAATCTTTTGATTAGAAAATCTGGATTGTTAATGACCTGAATCCTGAGGACTTCTGGGCTTTGAGAGATACTTTATCCCAGTTTTCCCTTGGTTCTGGGCACACACAGGACATTTGGTTTAGAGGAACATTTGTGGTACAGCCTTAACTTGATAGCACTTGTCCTGTGTTTTTTGGAAGTTGTTTACTGTGCTTCTAGATGCCTTTGCTATGTGATGCTTGCTATGCTATGTCGTGTGCAGTGTTTTGTAATATATGGGGAATGTACTTCGTGTAGTGGGCAAAGCTTGCTCTAAGAAGTTTGGCATCACTACAGCTGGGGTGGTTCTTCAACCATACATGACCCTTGAATGCTTTCAGTAGGTTAATACAATATGTTGACCTTGCTTCTTACAAATGCTTAATGTAACAGAAGAGATTTTCTTGCATTTTTATCCTGTTTATTTCATTAACGTGAAGACTAGAAAAAAATCAGTTTGATCTAGTTAAACTTACTGATAGTGCACTCTTCTGCCTTTCTACTTTCATTCTGGTTTCTTGCTTAGACAGATTTGTGCAGTAAGTATCTAACTGCTGCTTCTGACTAGTCCACAGCCTTGCGACCAGGGAGACTACTGATAGAACTGTAAACACGCCTGTATCTGAAAAAACAGGAATTCTTATTTTGTTTTGAAACAATTGTCAGTACACAAGTATGTGCTATATTGGAAGATCTCTGCACTTTGCATGCCGTGTAGGTGCATTTTTAACATCCCTTGAAGGTGAATTTACAAGCTTGTAAAAGGACACTGGGACTGGTAACGTGATGCCAATTCCTATCCCTACACTGAAAGCTGTATATGGAGAAAGTACTGGTGTGGAAACAAAAGATAATACAAAGTGATATAGCTAGTAATTATTGATGTTCAAGGCTTAATAACATTCTGTTGATTAGTATCATTTGTTTGAGCTACAACATGGGTTAATTTGACTATCTGTGTCTAAAGTAGCATGACAAATAGACAAGCTAGAAAGTTAGACTTTGCTGCAGATGTGGCGATAAAAGGCAGTTTTCTAACAATCAGCGTAAAGGCTTCAACGAAAGTCATCCCAAACAGTGAAATACAATGTGTTTAACATAGAAATTGCACGGAGAACCAATCTGATTAACATAAAATTAGCTTGAGAAATTAGTATAAGAATAAAGGGTTTAAATTTGTTAATAAAAGTTAATCCACAGTTGCACTTGCTGGAATAAAATTAAGAGGACTATCCATCCTTGTAACATTCAGGAAGATACCTCTGATACTACTGTAACCTTATAGCCTTTGGTTGGATATCTTGGCATCAGATGGATGAGACTGCTTTCCATGAAGATTCCAATCCTTGTCAGATGAAAGAAATTAAACTAAAATAGAACAGCCATTGTCTCTTACTCTGTCAGAGCTGCCAGCTGATGAGCAGTCCCCTAATTTTTTTTTCTTTGAATGGAAAGACACTTTCATGCTTAAATTTAATGCTTGCTACTTTATGCTATGCATCTTTGGCCTGTAGGAAGCAACTGGCAAATCATCTCACTGTTTTATTTCCTATGCCTAGCTTGGTTTTTGGGAAGGGCTGAACACCAGAATGATGCCACATCACTGGAGCAGCGCAGTGAGGTTTGCAGTCTGAATGCTAATCTGTTCTCTGGTGCAGTAGCTCAAGAAGTTTACTGCATGTGCAAGATCATGCCCTTGAGGCAATTCAGACTGGGGTTCTGGCCTTTGTTTATCTAAAGGACAGTGAAGACTAAGTTTCTTGACTTTTATGTGCCTTTTGATTTCTCAATCTGTAAGATGGAAGTTAACAATACCTGGGTTTGCTATTTGCTTAGTTCACAACCAACACATGTAAGGAATGGATTTCTGGTGTTACTATGTGGTCTTTCTTATTTTTAAGATGTCAAGTGTCATATGAAATGTTTTGCTGACAAGACTTAGTGAGTTTTAACTTCCCTGAGAAAGTGATCAGTGTAGTTCAGAGAGAAGCCTACAATTTCAATGGTGGACAAACACAGACCAAAGGATTTTTTTGTATACACTGAAAAGACTTATCTGTATATGTTGCTATGAGACCTTTGTGATGCTTGCTCTGTTCAGAACCCGCCAGCCCTGTTGCTGCTGCTGTACAGCACCTGAGAATCTTCACACATCCTTTTGTTAGACATAAATTGAGAATGTGATTAGCAAATGTAACACTGAGCTGCCAACAAAATGAGTCTGGTCTGCTCCATACTTCTGGTGTAGGCTCTGTCCTTTGCCTTTTAAATTGTACAGAGTTGGGTTGGTTTATGTTATGCTTTCTCAAAAAAGAAATCATGTCTTAACAACCAGCCTGCCTTCTGACATACCTACAGAATGGCTAGAACTCTCATGGACTTAAAGGGCAGAGCAAAGGAAAGCAGGGATTATTTTGACATCATGATGTGATCAGCTTAACATGTAGCTTAACATCACAGCTAAGCTATATTAAAAGCCAGTGGCTGAGCTGGTAACATAGCAGAGTGATCTTAAATTAAAGAAGAGCCGGGTGGATGATGTGGATCCTCACCTAGCTCTTACCCCTCAGCCCAACAAGTGTCCAGTGGTGTTGCTTCATGTTTTCTGTTCGCTTTTTTCTTACTAGAGTAAAAATGTTGTGGGTCTAGGTTTGGCCTAGATATTTCTCACAATTGGTGTCTGGCCCTTCTGTAAATATCCACTGAAAATCTGCCTGAACTTAATGCTGTATATCTTTTCAGTCTCAATAGCAATGATGCTCCCCTGTCCTTCTCAGGAGGTGGTCATCTACCAATTGTGAAAAGGAGAGCTTGTTTTTTAGATGCTTCTATTCACATTCTGCTTGGTTCTATCTAGGCATACATGTTGACTTCATTGTAAATGAGAAGTTCAGTTTCCTAGGATTTTAAGCAGAGCCACAGGGCAGGAGTATAAAGGATCTTCTCTAACTACAGAAGCATGTCACATACAGTTCAGTTTTTCAAATAGCAGCTGCCTTTTTAAGGAGTCCAGTTCTTAAAATATGTGTTGAAAAAGTTGCAATGTGCTTGTGGCTTGTTCTCTTTCTTGTTGTTTTCTGGAGTTATAAATAGAATTTGGTTTGTGATAGTACAAGGAGAAATTTATCTTTGAATCCTTAAATGTGCCTTGTATGTGGCAATCTGGAAAGGAAAGGCTTTTGTAGCTGTGAACTATGTGATCAGACTTAGGAAAACAAGCAGTTTCTTGGCTCAGGTTTGCTTAGACACCTCTGAGTTGACAACAATATATTTGATGCCAGATAAATCTTACTTACGAAGGAATGACAATTTTATCAGTGCCACTAAGGGAGCTTAATGGTGCAAGTGACTCATGTAGACAGCTCTCTAGAGGCTAGTGCAGACTTAGTTAATGTGCAGACTTAGTTAATGAAAATAAAAGCTCTTATGAAAATAAGGCTCTTACAGCCTTACTCTAGCATGTTAAACTATCTTCTGCAGTGCCCTAAATAGAGGAATAAATTAAAATGGATAGAATTGAATCCTTAAATGCAAACACACCAACAGCCACACAAACACACACACAACCCTAACTTCTTTGTGCAAAGTGCCTCATTCAGAGTCAGAAGATGATCCTCTTGCAAATGAAGTCTCCTTTCTAAGTAACGTAGAAGCTTGAAAAGCTTATTCTGCTGTATGGGGAGGTGCATGAAACTCAAACGTCTGTGCAATTTGTAGGCCTTATATGGCTTCTTCAGAAATGTCTTGACCAGATGTTTGATAATGTATATTTTTTGGGTTTACACATGTGGGGGGGAATCTGTGTCACTCCAAAACTGACAGCAACTTTTTGATATAATTTACTGTGACAGGTACTAAATGGCTTCTTAAGATGACGTCTGTTAAAAGCAGTGTTTTCTGTTACTTGTCACTTGTTTCTAGAACACTGAATGAAAAGCCATGTAAGAGGCATGCTTTTATAAAGAATTCCTGAAGAGTTGCTCAGAAATAGCTTTTGTGTTAATTTGTAAAGCCTGAAAACTAAACTTCAGGGTTATTTTTTCAGTGTTTTTGAAATAGTTGAAATTCATGGAGAAAGGATGCATTCAAGGTTGTGAACTGATGTTTGGTTTGTGCACAGTCTGTTCTTTCATCTGGATTAAAAAATCCTGACCAGATAATCCAATTGAGATCATAATCTTGTTTATAACTCTGACCTTGCACCGCAGGAAGTTCATCAGTCTCAAGTGAGCACTGCTATACAAGTAAAAGATTTGGGTGCAGGAGGCTGTGGATGCCTCAAATGTCTTAAAATTGGGAATGACTAATTAGTATATTTTAAGATAGCTGCAGGCTGAAATAGAGGAGGAAATTCTAGAAAAGTCTAGTCTCAGAAACAGGGACAAGGACCTTGGGGCATGCAGGAGGTAAAGATGCAGGGTCTGGCAGGGTGGTGCAGGTTCACTGTACCCCTGAGGCAGATGGAGAAGGAGCTGCTTGTAGTGACTGGGCATGAAGATGCTTTCCCTATACTTCAGCAAAGCAGACGTGCAGGAAGCGGGTGGGATCTGGCTCCGTGGGGAAACTCTGATCTGCTATCTCAAAGAACAAAGGGAAGCAGGGCTGTTAGAGCTCTTGTAGTGTTTTTCCTGGCTGGGCTTTGCAGGGAGGTCATGCCTGGAGTGGTTACAGCTTCTTGGCCAGAATGCCAGTGCCTGGTCTAAATGATTAGAAATCCCTGGTCAGCCTCAATCTGTGGTACATCAGCTTCTGCCCATTTTTGCTTTATACTGCCCTCATACCATGTGAACTGAGATAGGCTGTCCTATTACTCTTTGCTGTGTTACTGACTTGGCTCAGCTAGGGATCTTTCATTGACTCTGAAGCTGTAATTTTGAAGGAGTTTTGTTATTTCTCAGTTTTGTTTCCGATTACTACTGAATTTTCAGTTGAAGGCTTATTTCTAGTAAGCACAAATGTTACACTGGAGATGGAGTTACTCTGCCAAGGCACAGGTTGTGTTGTAGGAGCTTTGTTTGACATAGATTATTTTGACAACACCTGATGATTTTGATATATCCCTTTTGGTGAATTTTCTTATTCACTGTATCTGTGATCACTCAAAAGCACTGCCAGGTGAAAGGCATACATTTATGCACTTGTGTAATGTGAGCTTGGCATTTAACCACACACTAACTGATGTACTCAGACTGTGTACTCAGTTGTTCCACCTCTAAGTTCAGCCAGTTGTTGCCCACTGTCCAACATACAAATCATTTATTTACAGTCTTGGGCTGAAGTGAGATGTGCTGGTAAGACGTGTGCATGTACTGGTCCTTCTGTTCATCACATGAATAATGAAGAACTTTGGTGTATTAGGTCATGATTAGATTTACCAGATAGAAGGAAAATAAAGCTTCACATTCTTTTGATGAATTGGATTCTCACATCAAATCAGTGATATGTCAGGCTCCGGGAAATGCATTGGAGGTTAATTGATAGTTTGTAAGTGAAGGAATTTTCCTTTACCACTACTGTTTACTTTATGGTCATGGTTTTGAATGCATTGAACTTGGGAGATCACACAAGAAAGCAGTTCAGTAACCTTAAGCATAGCTCTTGTTGTACAGTTAGGGAAAATTAAGGTGTAAAGGATAGCCTGGAAGACCCACACTGAGCATAACTTCTGCAACTCTGCTATGTGTGTAGGACTTTTTTTACATATAAAGGGTACATGGGTATATGTGTTTTGGGAGATTCAGTTTTCTAAAACCAAATATTCTTGGCTTTTGTGTCTAGGGTCACATGATTCTTTCAGCTACTGGGTTGACGAGAAGTCTCCTGTGGGACCAGACCAAGCCACAGCCATCAAACGTTTGGCCAGAATTTCTTTGGTTAAAAAGATCATGAAGAAATGGTCAGTGACTCAAAATCTGACTTTTAAAGAGCAATTGGAAGGTGGGATCCGCTACTTCGATCTTCGTGTGTCTTCCAAGCCTGGGGAAATAGGACAAGAGATTTACTTCATACATGGCTTGTTTGGCATCAAAGTCTGGGATGGGCTGAAGGAGATTAACACCTTTCTTGAACAGCACCCCAAGGAAGTAATCTTCTTGGATTTCAATCACTTCTATGCCATGGATGACAGCCATCACTTCTTCTTGATCAACAGGATCCGCTCAGCCTTTGGATCCAAACTTTGTTCTGTTGAATGTGTAGAATATGTGACATTACAATACATGTGGGAGAAGAAACACCAGGTAGGGAATGGATGTATAATGTTTTTCAAACCCTAAAGGTTAAGATTTAAATAGAGAGGCTGGGTATGGTTTCCACTGAGAGGTATTGGCCCAAGGATACTGCTGACAGCCAGTTTAAAGCCCAGTAGAGGCCTCATTTATGTGATGTGCGTATTTCCCTCCATTTATTTCCATCTGTGTAGCCCCTTCATCCATGATATGGCTAGACTGTGTCCTGCTCCCATGTGTGTTCCTTAAATAATTAAATAATAATAGCCTCAGGGCCTTGTGCTCCTTACAAATGGTTTCCTTTTCTGGAAGCATGTTGTGCTGACTTGTGGTGGTGAGGATTTGATCAACTGTTGTCATTTTGGCCTTTGTGAAGCCTGTAAGCTTTAACGTGACCAAGGTATCTACAGAATTTATTAGCTCCTTTGCAGTCATCCAGACCTATAGTAGCAGGATAAAATGCCTCTTGTCTGTGATAACAACTCACATGCATGCATACAAACTGAGAACAGGGTTTCGGTGACTGCACATAATTTTTAAACTGTAAAATCTAGGTGGTCCTGCTCTGGCAGTGGGGTTGGACTAGATGATCTTTAGACGTCCCTTCCAACCCTTAACATTCTGTGAGACTGAGGAATTCCTCTGAATTGATGCTGTCAGTGCTACAGTCTGAAATGAATCATTTGTAAGTTTTGGTGTTAAAGTGTTGCATCTTTACATGCTGCCCCCTGGTAGAAATCCACCTTACAAGGCATAAGAAAAACCAGACCTCTGACTTAGAGAAGATTTTGCTGACAGCAAGACTGACTTTGGCATCTCATGCAGTAAATGCAAGTGGAATGTTATTATGCCAGTCAGCCCGGTACTCTTTGGCCATTTAATAGGAATTGCCCAGAAGATGGCAAGGCAACTAAATTCCTTAACTTCAGGTACAGATGGTGACGTTCTCTGACAGCGATTTGAAATGCTACCGAGATGAATGCTTTGAATAACATTTCAGTATATTCCTGGCAACCTGTTCATTTTAAACTGACAACCCTAAAGCTTGAAGCAATCCTGTCTTCAGCTAACCAAAATGATCTTCATCTCCTTCGTTGGCGATAGTGCAGCAAATTTACTGACACTTGTGGCTCAGGAGCAGCAGCTTTTTGCTTGCTCCTGTTTTAACTGCTGTGCTAGCTGCAGCAGCACTGCATAACTGTAAATCGATGCAATATCCTGTTTAAAGATAAATAACTTTGAATTTTTGCTCACTTTTTTCTCCTTGTTGTTTGTCCTGTTTAGGTTCTCATATTCTACCACTATCCTTTGTATAAGGAATTCCCATTCCTGTGGCCAGGGAATAAAATGCCAGCACCATGGGCCAATACAACCAACGTGCACAAACTGTTACAGTTCCTGGAGACCACTCTTGAGGAACGAAGTCGTTACGGGACTTTTCATGTTTCTCAGGCAATTCTCACACCTCGAGTGAAAACGATAGCACGGCATCTAGTTCGTGGGCTGAAGAACACACTTGTTCATAGGTGAGGACTTGTCTTGCTTTCCCAGTTGTTTACTTACCACATTTCTTGTTGAAAGAGGCACTGAGTAATCAAGAAACTATGAAATGTTTGCTTAGAAGTGAGACATGGTGAAAGCATGCAGGTTTATTTCACTGCTCTTGCTTGCGAGATATTTGTAACCATTAAAAACAATTATTGAAGTAAGAGGATATATATGTAAGTAACTAAGTGTGCTTCCTGGAAACTGGAGCTCTTTCTGAATGTGAGACGGTTTCATAAAACACAGGCTGGACCTGTTGTTCTAAACCAGTAATTCATTCCAAATTGGCTTAACTTGAATTTAGGAGGTAAAAAAAGCTCGTGCCACCCAGGAAAAAAGCATATTTGTGGGCCTAGTTTTGCTGTTGTCTGTACAAATCTGTCTCAGTAATTTCAGTAATGGCCAAAGATATATGACGTGGAACAGTATTTTATCTTTTTTTAACCAAAAATTAGATTGAGAATTTGACTTTAATTGTACAACAGGCAGTGATATAAAAAAATCATTAGAAGATCATTAAGATCATTAGAAGAGGGTTTTGTTTGAGTAGCGCAAAATGCCAGCAATTTTTAATCATGTTAAAAGCATGACCAGGATAGGATCCATGTGACTTTTTATGGCACTTGTCACATTGTTTGCTAAAAATTGCTGGAACTGTAACAGTCCTGGTGGGATCTGATAGTCTCAGTCACTGTTTAATATTGCCTGTTCTGATGTTACTAACAGTTTATCTTGCCATAATGATATTAGGTTCTAGAATACAATTGCATAGGTGGTCACAACTGGTCTAATGTGATCAGCATCTGAGCGTAGTATTAAGCAGTGAGATAAACACACATCTTCAGCAGCCTATTCATGTTCCCTTTGGGGGAGTCACTGGTCACTTCAGAAGCAATTACAGTATTGTGATTTTTGAAGTCAATTTTTTTCTTAAATCCTTTTTAAGAAGAGGAAGTGTTGTGCTTTTTCATTCACAGAAGTTGTTGATAGAAGTAAGGAAATTCCAGCTGCAGTATAAATCATGGCATTTTTGGTCTCCTTGTGTACGGACCTGAATCTAGCAAAGGATAATTAAATCCGAATGTTGTTAGCCACGATATATTAAGGTTTTCCCTCTGGCTTGCTCTTTGCCTGTGGCTGCTCGGTCAGCATTAGACACTAGGTGGTGCTCAGGTGCTTTAAGACAGAAAGCACAAATGAAACTTCTGTCTGCATGTTGTATATTAAATGTACTGTTGCCTCATGATTAAAGGGAAGATCCTCTTGAGTTTCTGTTTTTAAACTGGTAAAGGATCATCTAATTTCATGGAATGGGCAAGCAGTTCTGTTTCAAGTGACTCCTGGCACAGGTCTGGGCTCTAAACCACTGATAGGCTGGCAGCCTGCCTTCACTCCATCCATGTCCCTCAGCCCCATGGTTGATACTTAATTGTTTGGAAGAAGACTGAAAATTGAAAATAGGTGGTACTGTTTGCTAAAGCATGGTTGTGTATGTATGTTTACACATGCTAGCTGATGTGTATGTGTAAATCTGTCTTTGCAGTTTTGTGCAGATGTATGCCTTCTCATATGGAAATTTTTCCCTGAATATGAGTATTTAAGCATTCTTGAACTCTTGCTAAAGAAGTGTGCCATGTTAGCACTTAGCTGGCTCAAGTGTGTTTTGTCCTTTTATAGGGACAGTAAGGATGCATTTATTCAAGGCCTCTTATCTTGGTTCTTTACAAGAATTTTTTTTTTGCAGCAAGAGCTGTGGGGTGTCTAAGTTTTCTGATTTATTTTTTTCTTCCCTGTCAGCCTATTTTCTTGCCTGCCATCTTCCTATATAATTTTGTATGCATGTTATGGCACTAATTTAATTGTAATACATTTAGTCATTTGTCTCTAACTGTGCTGATAATCCTTGGGTTTGCATGTTAGAGTGCAAAACAGCTTATGCAGACTACTGACTTGCACTCTGTTCAAGAAATGACAAACTTTTTCCCACTGTAGGATTTTTGACTCTAACTCAATTTGTGACACACCTCATCTTTCTTGTTACAATAATGTGTGGTGGGATGCTCAACCCTTGCAAAGCTGAGGGCTTGATTTTGAGTTTGGTTTCCCTGATCCCATTGCTCTTTGTGGGTCTGGAGGCTGAAAGGAGTTTGGGAGAAATGCAGTGTGCTGCCCCCAACAACTGCTGTTTTACCTGCCCTAAGGCAGAGGTGGGCAGGGGAACATCTCAAACCAGGTACTGCCTCACCTTGTGCCACACAGAAGTCTGCTGTGAAATTAAACTTTAGGTTCAGTGTGTTCTTGGGTAAAACCCAACTAGGATGAAAGAATTTGCAGTTCAGCATTAAATACTGAAGCAGTCTACTTAGTGAGTATAGAGTTCACAAATGTGATTTTATTTTTTTTTGTATACTTAGTAGTTTGGATTGATGATTGGTCAATGTTTCTATTTGATAGTCAGGCCAGTTGCATTTTTGGTGACAGTCAGAATGTAAACACAATTGTGAGAAAAGTATAAATTGCAAACAGTGTGTTTGTATTTAAAGTAAAGCATGAATAATGTCTCTTAATGTTTCATTTTCCTTATTTTGCTTTCTTTAGGAACTTGCCCATGATTTTAAATTGGGTGAAAGAACAGAAACCAGGTGTTATGGGTGTTAACATAATTACATCTGACTTTGTGGAGCTCGTTGACTTTGCTGCTACAGTTATTGCATTAAATGATCTTCTTTTAGAGGATGAATCTTCAGCTGCATCCTGATTGCTGTGTCCTACTTGTGCTCCTCAGCAGACATCTTCTGAACTCTGCTAAATGTTCTATTTATGAAGTCAAACCTATCCTAATCTCTTTCAAGTTTTCTAGAGGTAACATGGTTAAACACCACATACAGGCGGGTCCCTTTTCTCAGGGATGTGTGGATCTGAGTGGAGCAGAAAGCACTGTCTGAGTGCTGCTGCTGTCTCCGTGGCTGTGTGTTTGACTAAGTTATGCACACATCTGCTGCAGTCTGGCTTGGTGTCTGCCTGCCAGCGAGAGGCTGGCCTCCGAACCAGATGGACCTGATTATAGTGCACGTCTCCCTGGTGACTGGATTCACCGTGCCCTTCTGTGTGCATCCTGCGTATTTCTCAACATCAGGGATCAAACCAAGGATTGCTGCTGATCCCTCAGCAGCAGTGTGACCAGGCTGGCTGAGGCGGTATTGTTCTTTGGCCACCTCAGGCATAGCTGGACTCAGCTGGAGGCTGCTGCTTTATTTATTACACTGTTTTAGACTCTACCTCGGACTTACTTGAAGAAACAGTGTTGCTCTTGTTCAGGGGGAAGCTGTTATGCTGTATTGAATATCCAACTAGTCCTCTGGGCTTGAGAGGTGAAGGCTTGGCACACTCTGCCTCTTTGGACTCCAAACT
Source organism: Actenoides hombroni (assembly GCA_024336885.1). NCBI lineage: Eukaryota > Metazoa > Chordata > Aves > Coraciiformes > Alcedinidae > Actenoides > Actenoides hombroni. The sequence continues at coordinate 668,298 of WUAM01000271.1, read as the reverse complement.
CTTTTTCTGGACTTCTTCGTTTTACTTTAATACATTTATTGCAACCATGTTTAAGTGTGTTTCTTTTGGCGTTAATTTGGAGACTATTTCAGTCTTCAGATTATGAGGATCATAACTCAAGTCTGAATTCCTGTTGAGGCATTTGAGAAATGACAGCACAACCTTTCTCTTTCATTTGCTGGGCACTTGGTGTTTTGTGTTTGTGGGGTTTTTTTCCAACTATCAGCTTTTCTTTGGGGAAAGTATCTTGCCCTGATGGCCTCCGGAAGGAGGTGGGCTAAATGGGAGTGCACCCAGTACTCAAAGAACTGGAGCTGACAGGGACTGCTCAGAAAACAAGTATTGACTTTGTCACATTGCAAAGCACACAGTGAATTCTGAAATCAGACCTAAAAGCTGTGCTGGTCATCAGAGAGCTGCAGCTATGGGGGAGAAATTTCCCTGGCCTGCACCTGCTTTTGACAAAATAAGCAATAGTTGCACAGGCAGGCATCAGTGGTGCTTCTTTCCGCAGTCATACTCATTTTCGTGTTGATTCACAGCAAAATGTGACCATGTGTGCTTGAGCCAATGCAGTCACATGTTGGTACTTATCAGCACTTAATTGACTAGCTGATAGCAGTCCTACAGTCTTGATTTATCTTTGGGCAAAAAACCCCACAACCAAAAAAAAAAAAAAAATTAAAAAAAAGCAGCAAAAGACAATCAAACAAACAAAAACTACCCCCCCCCCAAAAAAGGCAAAAATGAACCAAACACATGAGTGACTGATTAGCAGATACTTCTCTGCTCAGTCATCTTAAGCAGCTGTTGGTGCACTAATCATTCAGTGATTATGAATTTTTATTACTCCCTAAGCTATTTATAATGGAATGGATTCACTTTATGGATAATCAAAAGAAAAGTGAATCTTCAGATTTATTGTTTTGTTATCGTATCCTCTGTCTGCCATCAGGTTCTGACAGCCCAGAAAAATTCAAAACCTGTTTGTTTGCTTGTCACAAACTCAGGACAAGTTTATCTAAAGGTTTGCAAACCTATGTGAACCTTAGCTGAGTTCTGAGCAGACTAATCTGCTTTATCTGATTGTTGCATGGTTTTCATTAGAGTTCCTTGATTTATTTTTTTTACTGAATCCTTATTCTAAGAGTTTGGGGATGGGGGGAAGTGTATGTCTGTCAAGCTTTCTCCTTTTCTCTTGTTTCGGTGATGGGAGGAGGGTAAGTAATGAAAATTAGCTTTTGGGAGCTAAAGCTCAGATTCTGGTTTAAAACTTCCTTTGAAAACCCCACCAGAAGTTTTTTTATTATTATTTTTGGTATTTTTTTCTTGATGAAACCATTGGAACCCTTTTTGAAAAGCACTGTTTTGTTTGCTAAGTTATTTAAAATACTTCGACTTTCCTTAGCTGAATCTTGTGATAACCTACTTTTCTCATGGCCCCAACTGAAACTTCATGATAGTGTTAAACGTATGTGTTTGGCTTCAGTGGTCTTTTAGCTGAAAATTGTCTTAGAGCTTAGAACTCAGAAGAACTTGGTGTGAATGCTGATGAGGCAGAAATAGTATGTTTACAAGGTTTCCTACAGAACTGGAGGACAAGGTAAGAAGGTAAAATGAGTATGAAGTTTGTATTCAACTCTTTATGTATTTTGTACTGTATATATCTACCTCAAAAGAGATGAATTGGGCTTAACTGATATTTATATTGTGTGTGCAGGGTTGTTAGTCCTTCCGTTGTATTTATTTCAATAGACATGTGAAGGTTGTAACTCAGGCCTTTGATTAGATATTTTTAAGTACAAACTCAGAAATTTCTCTTAAGATATTTGCTGTTAGCTCTTGCCTCTTGAAATAGGACAGAGACATGCTAGCTGTTGAAGAGTGTTAGCAGAGGGAGAAGAAATGGAAAATAGTTTCAGGATTGCTGATGAGGTGTGAGTGGGAAGGAAACGATTTCTCTGCATTTGGCCTGTCTGAAGAGACTTGTGTCATTTCAGAGTAGTGATTGGTGTTAATGCGTCTGTGAGGAACCTGATGGTCTCAGTGAGTTAGGCAATTGGCAGATACAGTTGTCTGCAACAGGGTATTTCCTGTGGATACTCTAGGCAATGCTGACTTCGTTTAGAGTTGGTTTTAGGGTAGTCCAAAACCATCCAGAGAAATAGGAACTATCTTTCTTTTGCTACACATCGTAGGCTATAACAAAGCTACCTTTATAGTAGGTTTATCTCTCTGGCACAGCACCACAAAATATCCAGATTCCCTCAAACTTTGCAAAGCAGAACTCATCTGGACTTGGAATTACAGGCTATGGACTCTTTTCTTACATTATAAAAATAAAAGGGTGAGCTGGGCAGGAAAGGTGAATCAAGGAAGTAGGGCAGTAGTTTCCATCCAGTGCCCACACTGAAGGTATGGCAGCACTTAGCCAGGTTTCAGGCAGCAGAGTGGAACAGGTCTGGCAAGTGACTAACAGTGGCTGCAGCTTGCAGTGAGAAACTTGGCTCAGAGTCTGGCCTCTGAGTGAGCTCCAGCTGGATACAGTATGGAGCAACCAACAGCCTGCAAAGTCATGAATGTATCAGCTTGAGGAAAATCAAGATGGGCACAAATGCAGGAGAAGGCCGGGCATTCCTTGCTTTTGATGTAAACCTGCCTCTGTTGAATACAGTGATTACCTTGCTTCTGTCTTCCGAAGTAGCAGGGTTCACTTTTAAACAGTTTAGTTGGAAAACTCCCCAAGAAGAGTTGTTCGGAGGACTTGAGCATTCTGTAGGTGCTGGGAGAGGAAAAGCCAGGAAACTAGTTACAGCTTGAGGCAAAGTACTTGAATTGCATATTCTTGAATAATTACTTGTGTGGTTTGTTATTACTAATTCAGGTTACTACTTACATTGTTTTGACTGTCGTTTCTCTTCCTAATGTGCAATCCCCGAATGCCAAGCACACTGGTGATATGCCTGTTCTCCTGGCGCTGATTGCTGCCACATGCATATCAAGGGCATACTGGAGGCACAGGAGACCTCTGTGTATCCCTGATGGAAAGCAGCAGCAAGGTTTTTAGGAAGAGTATGAGTTTTTAGCATCTTGCTTTATGCTTGTAGGTGAAAACAGAGGGATTATTACTGGATTTAGCAGACTGACAATCACTCAGCTCCTTATTTGGGAACTACTGTCCTAATATTTAAAAAATGTGGAGCTGGGAGTTAATGTTTGGGGTTTTTTACCTTTCTTTTTTGAGAACAAAAGACAGATTCCTGCTGTCTCAAGAACTGAAGGGATACCACCTTACATGTGCTTTGGTGTCTGATAGAGAGAAACCTACTGGAGACAGTGCTGGCAAGGCAAGTTTCAGGGGTGCCATGGTCAGTGAGATGTCAGACTGGGAGCCTTCAGAGTAGAAATGCTGTCTGCAGAAAGGCCTTTGCAGAAGAAAAGAATAACAGGAAAATGGTATCTTTGCTCCCAACACAAGCTGTTTTCTGCTGTGTTGGTACTGAGTTTAGGAAGTACCTCTGCTGTAAAGCTTGAAGCACTTTTGAGCAGGGATTTTGGCTCAGACACAAGTAGGGTATCTGCCAAGATGCTTATCTATTCTCATCTGGCCAAGCCTTTGGAAATATTTTCTTTGCATACCTGTCTCAGGTGTCAGAGTTCATTGTTGTATCATTTAGCAGACCATGGTTTAGGACTTCGGTACTTAAATCAAAACAGCCGTGTCCTCTATTTAAAATTGGGTCACCTGTGGAAGTCTGACAGCACATGTGACTTGAGATTTACTTGAATATACAATACCTAACGCGGAGTTCATACCCAGTTTTAGTAGAACTTTAATCTAGACTTCAGCATATTGGTGCCCATACCTAATAAGCAGATGCTTTGGTCAGAGGACCACTGTTTGGGGGGAAAAAACTTCAGGCAAATTTTCAGTGGTTAAGCAGAGAAAATTGTCTGTGAAGAACAGAACTGATGCAAAACTTCATGCGAAATTCAAATCAAGTCAAGATGTAGCTCTTTCAGCACAGAAATTTTTTGTGTGTGTTTGACATTCTGGCTTTGGTTTTTGACTCAACAGACAGAGCTAGAGCATATGCTGAAAATAAAATTTATGTTAAGGACATGTATGTTGGGCTAACTGTGGTAAGAGTATAGTGGTTTACTTAGTCACGCCTTCCAATGATAATCCTATCAGCTGTTTGGTTTAGGTGGTTGAATTAGTCTTCATTTTGTATTTAAAAAGAAAAAATCAGTCCCACTGATTCAATATGTCTGTCTTATTGAGGAAATGTGTGTACTTGTGTAAGTTTATTTATTTCTCTACAAGTCTTATCCCATAAACAAACTTTAACTGTTAATTGTAGGGGCTGGAATAGGAATGTCAGCTCTAGAACTGTTTGGTGGATCTAATTAGATTTTATATTCCTGAATATTTGTGTATTGTGTGTTGTTCATTGAAATGATATTTCTCTTACCTGTTGTAAGACCTATGATAACTCCTGTATCTCACTTAAATTGAACTGCAATATATTCTTAATTCTGAAAGGGTATTATTCAGCACATCCTATGTAAAAATAATTTTGGTTCTTTGATTTTTCTCAAATGTGTTTTGCAGTTTAATTTTTATAATTTGTGCTGTTTCCACTGTGGAAAGGGGGCTGAGGGAGTCAGCTGAAGGGGAGTTAACTATTGTCAAATTATATTGTGTAGTTTCTCTTCTTTATGTTGGCAGTTTGTGTTTTACCCATCTGTGCAATTAAGTTTTGTTAAACCAGGATGCCTCATTTGAAATGCAGATAAACTTGGGCTGACATCTGTTTCTGCTTTACTCTGCATCTATATCATCGGGGTTTTTAATCTGGAAATAAAAGTACAACTTGAGTTTATCATCTTCACTGTGCATTCTGTACTGCTGATTGTTTTCGTACATGATGATTACATTGACTCAATTAACATTAGTCAAGTTCATTTACTTCTCTGATGCAGAATGGTGCCACTAAAGACTGTTTTTTGAGATAATATGTTTTTGCTGCACTTGTCCCCTGGGTAGTCAGGCTTGGACAACATGTTATTTTTAGGGTGTGCTGAGAACTTCTTTGTGGAAGTAGTAGTGCAAAGCGATTAGAAAACACCATATGCTTGCAGTGCCAGGGATGTACAGTTGCATCTCTGTCTCAGCACACTGGGATAAAAGCATGCTCATGCATAGATCCAGTTCTGTCTTGAAAGGCAAGTGCAACTTTTGTGCAGCTTCTACTGCTGTAATACAGGTGGTGAAGCTCCATGGTAATATTTGATCAGGAAAAGACTATATTTAATAATGATTCCCGGAGGCTGGGCTAATAATGCTTGTAACCTGGTGAGCTCAGTGAGACCCTTCTGGGTTACTTTCAACTTGCCTGTCTTGAGAATATGGGAGTACTAGGGGTGGGGGAAGGGGAGAATAGATGATCCCAATTCCCGTGTGGTGTCAGACACTGGTAACTGATGAGTGCTGTGTTTGTAGATATTGTTTTGTATTAAATTTTAAAGGCAGAGTTGGGAGTTCAGAGTCTAATAACTGCCGTCTCTACCTGTAGGCTTAGACCTTGAGGTAAGTGTTTACAAGCCAGACTAGTTTAACAGTGACTCACGTACATAGCTAGCCAATCGTTTCAGCAGTCTGTCTTAAATGCGCTGTAGGCAGGGAGTGTGCCACTAGTTTTTACAGAGTATATACCTATGTAGCATAAGTCTAGTCTGAATAGTTTAACCTGTGTAAAAACACAGGTTAAATACCTTCCAGTAGCAGTTTTACTACTCCACCCCCCCACCCCCACCCACCTCCCCCCCCACCCCCGCCATACTGTTTTCCCCAGGCCAGGAATTGTATAC
>WUAM01000271.1:603827-662324 GCA_024336885.1 Actenoides hombroni | reverse complement strand
CTTCAGGTTGCAAGAGTGAGCATGATTTCAGCATATTGCTTCCCTAGAGGTTTGATAGGTGTTATTTTTCATTCTATATGCCTTTTAGCCATGCTGGACAAGGGCATACGTGTATATGTGCACCTATATGCACAAAGTAGGTACCTTTTATGAAGCGTATGAGTGCAAAAACTAGACACATGATCTGTGACAAATGTATGCATGCCCTTTATACCTAGTTTCACTGTCACCACAAACCTGTGATTAGCTGTTCAAACAGAATCATTCCCGAATTGCACATGACTTAGTATTTGCCTCTTTGGAGATACTGCTGAATTTGCAAGCAGGTTTTTAGCTGCAGAGGATCAACTCTTCCATGCTGTCTGAAAGAAAGCTGGTTTGCAACCTGGTGTATCCTGCCAACTGCTCGCATTGCACACGTAACTAGAAGGTGAGAAAAATGTTGGCAAACTCTGGAGCTGAGTAATGGTAGTGTCACCAATCCTTCTCATCCCTTAGGTGACACACGGGTCACTTGCATTAGACTAGAAAAGCATTTGACCAAAAAGACTCTTTCCAATTTAAATGTAGTAAGCAGGGTCAGTTTGTCAAGCTCTTGGGTGAGCAAATGCTGGAACAAGAAACCAAGTGATTTTTGAACTGCTCGAGAGTCCACCTGCTTTTCTTGAAGACCCAGAGTTTGGTGTTTATTTCTGCTCTGCTCAACTGACAGCAGTGCCACAGCCTGAAGTCAAGACCAAGTGGAATCTTCTGGAGAAGGCAGTGAGAGTGACCAGGATCATTAACAGGTAACTCACTGTATGGATAAGCTGTTAAGATAATCATGCTTAAAATCAACTTTCCCTCAATTTAGAAATTTGTTTTAAATTAAAACCAAAGGTTGCTTAGAGTAGAAAGCAGGTGGTTGTTTTTATGTCCTTTCTCATAGATCTCTTATCTCTAGTAGAAATATATCTCAGGGGAAGAACTTCAGGATGATGCAGTGTCTGCTTGAGGGAGAAGCTGCCTTGAGACACGTAGCTGTGTAGTTTTCTATCTGCAAGTTCAACAAAAAATTGGCCTTAGTGAGTAGGTACCATTCCTTTCAGCAACCAGTTAGAACACTTGCCTGTAGCAGTACTGTTTACATAGCCAAATGTCTGAATTAAAAATTTTCAGTGCAATTGCCTATGAACTGAAATTGCTTATGGTTGTGAATTAGGTAGTGCTTCAGAGAGGTGAATGCTTCTTTTGTCTGCTTTGTGATTATTTTTTGCTTGCTTTCAGTATTTTAAAAATATAAACTTGTTTGTTGCAAGGTACTATTGCTTAACTTGGCTTCTAATTTAGAAGCAGAATTGCTACGGGGTGATTTTTGTCCTGTCATACCTGTAGCAAGCAGTTTGTTAGTGGAAGGAAGGAATAGATCGGCAGTACCTTAGGCACTAGTGCAGCAGGGTAGTTAGCCAGTAGTTTCATAAAGTGGCAACTGTATGACACAATGCCAGCACAGACTGTCCCTTTGAGGCAGACACCGTAGCTGCTGGATGAACATTGGAAAGAGTTCTGGTAATTCAGGAGATGCTGAACAAGAAATGAGTTGGTCTTCATGCAGAGACTTGCAGATTTCACTGAAATGGCCTAAAAGTTTGTCTGCTGCATGCAAAGCCCAGATTGTATGTCATGCTTGGGTTTGAAAGGGTAATTTTTGTTTGATCAGAGTTGTAGATGCCTTTGGTGTTTCATCTCTGTTATAATCACGAGGAAGTTTTGATGTTGTTAGTGGCAGATACTGTTTGGGTTGCTCAGCAGAGGAGCAGACAAACAACAAGCCCAGCCATGTGTCCCTAGCCCCTCACTTTGAACTGCAAACAATATCTTGATACTTCAGGTGTTTTTGTAACTCTACAGCCAGTTCCTCTTGGGTTGAAAATTTGAGTTGAAAATTTGGGAAAGTAATGTGCAGAAGAAATAGAGAGCAGAGTTGTTTTCTATGTTGGTTCTTGCAAATACGCTTTAAAGGAAAATAAGACTGCCTGAGGGGGTGTTTCTCCCTACATCAAAGCAGTCTTCTGGGAGACTGGGCTGAAAAAAATACACGTTGTTTGTTTGAGCTCTTTGTAAATGAGAATCAAAGATGGTAAAGATATTTTTCTTGAACTTTGTGCTACTGAGTGTTCACTCTTTTGCTCATAGCAACTGAGCAAAGGGTTGTCTTCTGGTATCGCTGGGTTTTCTTCCAGCTTGAAATTGCAAAATGTAATATCATGAGTACAGCAAAGAAACAAAAAGCATCGTCAGAAAGATATGCTGGAGGAGTGGAAAGGGAGGAAGAAAGGTTTGCAGTAGAGATGGTGCTTCAGCTTGCCCTTTGGAGGGGAAAATAAGGCTCTTTTGGTTTGAGGCTTTTTTTGAGACAGAAGAAATTACGTGAAATTTGCTCTTTGAATCACATCCAGTACAAAGTTCATCTGATACACTCAGTGCAGTTCCGTGTTTGCGAAAGTGTTGAATTTTACTTGATTGCATCGTTTGAAAGGCTACACTGGCAGCAAATAAAATACAACTTGCCAGACATTTCTCCTGAGAAAAATAACAATTGTTAATATTTCAGCCTAAATACCTCAAATGCCAACAGTTTGGGTTTTTTTCCTCAATTTGTGTTTCTTGGAGGAATCATGATTTGAACTCTGAAGTGTTAGAAGCAGCCAACTCATTCTGTGTGATAGTGGTTATTGCTGGAAAATAGGCTTTGGTCATTGCCAAAACAAAACCCAAGTGTGTATCACAAAGATAATCCCCTTCTGGCCTTCCAAAAAATCTGTCTTGGAAATGGCCCTTAACGGGATTGTCTGAGGATGAATGACACAAACTGTCTTGCCACATTGCCGCCTTTGTTGCACATCACAAACATATTTATAGCATGGTAAACTAGTATTTTTCAAGACTGTTTTTTGTTCTTCTTTTTCCGTGTATGCTGGATATGTCCACTGTGCAGCCATGCACAACATTGATAATAACACTTGAAACCAGACAAATCTTTACAGGCTTTAAAATTCAAAACTGAATCCAAAACTCAGTGTAGGTTTGCTGACATGGTATGTCTGCAAGGGAAGAGCAAGGCTTCTGCAAGGGAGGCTTACAATAGCAACAGGTAATGCAATTTGGTTGATCCTAGTAAGTCCTACCAGGTGATCGTTTGTTTTCACAGTACTAGATCTGGGAAGAGATTTGATAGTGCCATCTTCATGCCACCTGAATTTTGTGCACCAGGGAGATTGTGTGCTCGGTTGGTTTTTTGACATCCACCTCCTGGAAAGAATTGCTAAAAATTAAACTACTGAAAAATTGTTTGTTTATGGCAATAAACTAGATAATTAGTATCTTTTACTCTTGGATTTGTTGCCAAGAACAAGGACTTTTGAGTAGCTTAATTTCCTTTCTGCGTTTGGTTCCTTCCTTCTGTCCTGGGGCTAGATTTGTTCCCTTTCCAAGGCTGAAGGATAATTCAGGAAGCATTAAAAACATGCACCAGGGAACTGGCTTATCAAGATGATGATTATAGTGAAATTCTGTTTACCCAAAAGTGAAATAAAAGAGAACTAGCCAATTAATTTTTTTGCTGTGTTACTACATCACAGCTCTTGAAACAGAAATAGAAGCTGTTACAGCAATGCTTTTAGCAGAGAATGAGGGGAATGAGAGAATGAGCTGAAAATCAAGCCTCTGGAGGACACTGGGGCTCCCACCAAATGTGTGTGTTTCCATAGATGGCTAACAAGCAGTCAACTTGAAATCTTTGTTTTCCTGCCCCTCTGGCTGTGGGTGGCTGGTTAGTGTGCTTTAGAAAAAGATAAGAAAAAAATCTTTTCACTGTCCTTATGCATACCAAAATAAAATGTTTAAAGACAGGTATATTCTGCTGTCTCCACTGCCTTGCAAGGGTCACTGGTCAGTAGATCCAAAGACTCACCAGTGGGGTGTCCTAGGTCTCTACTACATACGTTCATTGATAGATGTCTGGTTGAACTGTCCTGTTGCCAGGATTTTGATTTGCTTGGGTCTGTTTGGCTTTCACGCACCCTTTATGCTTTTGGAACTGATAGGTGGGATTTTATTTGTGGGTTTCAAGCCTTGCCAAAATGAAGAAAAGTTCTGAGAGTGACCAACTGAAATAATTTGTGTTGTGATGTTTAGAAAAAAGATGACTGCCTTCTCATATGATGAAAATTACAGTGGTAATCATTATAACTGCCCACATCACAGAGGTTTTGCACTACATTCATTAAAGCATGAGAGATGCTCCTGCTGTGGTACTGAAGACTCTAATTATGAAGAGTGACATGGGCTCTAGGCTAAGCAGATCGAAACTCAACTCCCACCTATGGACACAAGAATGCCTTCTGCAAAGTGCAGGGGTGCATATCCCACTTGACTCTTCCTGCAGGCACAAGTGCAGCACACCTCCCTGGGGAATGTGGACCCTCAGGGTCAAAGTTAGGATCAAGCATACACTCAGAGATACCATCTAACATTTCAGGGCACCACACCTTATCCTTCTCTTCTTGAAGGTTCCTGTGTGTGGCAGGACAGGAGAAGAGAGGCAAGTTGGTAGCATCTCATGTTAAGAATCTTAAGCCTGTGCTCAGACCTCTCTGTCTTGTGGGATTTCAGACAGGCCACATCTGCTCTGCCCAGTGAACCTCATCACTAATGCTGGTGCTGTTTTCCAGCACTCCGAGTTCAACTCAGAGGTAGCTGGTGTGCACAGTTGTGTTCCTTAAGAGCATTTAGTATTAGGCATGGCTTTCTGGCTCCAGGTTGAGACAGTGTTCAGACTGACTGGTTTTTTTTCCAAGAGCTGATTGGTCTAGGACTAGTGTTGAAAGCTGCCTCTTAGTTTCAAAAGCACTTAACAATCCTACTAAATTATTAGCTTTGGCAAGATGCCACCAAATGGGCCGAAGTCCAGTTCCAGCGAGGTGGTAGAGCTGATCTCTTACTCTGTTATTCTTGAATAACAACTACAAAAGACCACCTAACACTCAAAGTTCTCCCTCCTGACCTGATGGGAGCAAGATATATTAGCATTGAGTCTGAGGGAAACGTGGGCTCCTGCTTCCCGTGGGTGTGGTTTTTTGTGTGTTAAGTAAACAGTTTAGAAAATGCAAGGAATTCTTGTCACTTTTCTCCCTGCGTGTTTTTAAGTGCCTGAGAGCAAGAATCTAGTACCTTAGCAGGCTTTCTAGACTTCAGTTCAGAATCTAATTACTTCATGACACATTTTGTATTGGTTTTGATACCTGGGGAGGAGGCACCCTCCCCCAGGGGTATTTTGGACTTCTGTTACCATACTGTTGGATGAGTGGATTTGCTGATGTTTGTAAAACTCCATTTGCGGTCCTGTTTGCAAGCCATTCTGTTTCAACACACCTTTAGCTGACCTGTGCTCTGGAGTGCTGTTAAACATTGCAGGCATGCTAAAGGAAGGAAAACAATCTGCCTTTTCACTTTGAGTGCAGCACTTAAACTCTCTGCTGTGATAGAAGGAGCAGTAGATGTGCTGTGGGTGGTGCTAAACTGGTTTGGAGAGAACTGGGAAAGAAATGAAGTGTGGAACTATGAACTTTATACTATGGTGGGATGAATAAGTTAGAATCTGCCTGCTGGCAGACTTTTTTTTCTTTGAGAGGGGCAGGAGGGTATACTAGAGCTTTAAAAACATTGTGGATAACAGAAGGAGCACTTGGAAAAAGGTTTGAGATTGATCTCCAGTGTTGCCTTTACCTTGCTCAAGAAGGTCACCAGTGATGGCTAATAAAGCTTTAGCTGCCGTGTTCACTAAACATTCTTCCAGTTCAATGGCCTATGCAGAATGATGTGTTTAGTCAATGTTTAATTCCTAAGCAACAAATGGTGTTTGTCATACTAGAAAGCACATGTGGTGTTGACTGAAGCAATGGAAGCCAAGGATTAAAAAGGTCGTGTGGAGAGATCTCTTCTGCAGCATCAAAGCTCTCATCTTTAGGTCAGGTCCCTTCACAGTGGGAGAAGTTGAAGCTGCCTTAAGGCCAAAAAGCCTTTCCAATAAGAAAACAAATCAATCAATGTTAACAACAAAAGAAAATACTGTAGGGAAAATCAAGGAAATGTTAACTGTGGGATGACTGAGGGAAGGTCAGGAAAGCAGGAGACATCTACCCTTTTCCTGGTGACATGAAGAGCATGTAGCTGCTGTTTTAGTGGGCAGAAGAGGCAGGCTGTGACAGACAGCAGGAGGGGAAAGGTGCAGTAGCTGTTGAGGAGGCTGAGGACTGCCTGTGCAGCTCAGCTGTGGAGAGGAGATGCAGAGGGAACTGCAAATAGTGCCCTTGTGGAGCAGAGGAGACCTGGATGAGATGTCATGGAGAAAACTCAAGAAGCTTTCTTGTTGGATGAGTCAGAATTGAGACAAAACCTCTCTCAGCTGAGAGCCTCTAACCTTGCCTCACCCTTCTCCAAGTTCTCCTTGCTCACAAATGGGTATCCTACCTGCCCTTTTAGCAAATACCATGCTCTTAAAAAGCCACAGCCCTTGTGTCTGCACAAAGCACCGACTTCAATGCACGTGAGATGCTTTCTGCAGAAGGTAACTCAATATGACTACCACACATGCTAGAGTGATTATCTTGTGTTGAATGACTCGGTACTGAAGAAGGACTGCCATGACCACTAGGCCCATGGGCTCTGGAGAGTCACCAGGGCTGTTTATCGTGAAGTCTGGACTGGTTTTGTCTGAAGCTGCTGTTTTCAAGGACTATATTATCTCAGGCTTCAAGTGGGGTTGTGACACTCCCACTTCATATAAGACCAGCTCAAAGCATTTGAAGTTTACAAGTCTGTTTATAAAGTTTGGCCCAGGTCAATGGGTCTGGCTTGGTTGTTTTGGTGATGTGCCAGGAGGAGCTACAGAAGTTTATTTCTGCATAGGTGCTGGGAGGATCAGTGTGGCTGTTCTTTATTCTCCGTGTTTTATCTATCAATATGTATAATAGCAATTATTCTGTTCTTTTTCTAATTTAGCCTGGTGAAGTACACTAGGATTTTGTAATACAAAGAGCAAGAGCTGTGCAAACCACTGCTCCTTCCAGATTGTGACTCAGTCTTTTGGGTGGCTTTGTCTTAAAGGCAGAGAGAGCTATTACTGATTTTATAGATTTTTTTTTTTTTGGTAGGCTGTTACTGAGCCTGGGCATGTGTAATACAGTCCAGAGTTCTGCTTCAGTTTTAGAAGATTAAGGCAAGACTGAATAGATTATTTTTCATCTACCAAGACTTCTCCTTAACTACTAAGAACAAGGCTGCAAGCTAAGGGCAGGGCTTACTTGGGGCCAGGAGACACTTCTCCTTTCATCCTCGATATTGACTTCAGCACTGATTTAGTGGGCACCAGGAATAAATTTTCACCCTTGCAATTTCCAACTGCAAATTGGGCTGAATACTAATTACCAATTGGTATTTCAGTCATGGTGGTGACTTACACTGCTGAGTTGATGTTCTTATAAACATGTAGGACAGCTATGCAAAAGCCATTGTTTGAGATGTTTGCTTTATTTTTTTTTTTAATTTCATGCTATTTACCTTGAGAATGAAGAATGAATGCTGTATAAAAGTGGCATGTCCTATGAGCCAGTATAACACTACACAGTGTATAAGCAGGCATGAGCTGTTCCAGCAGCCAGGGTGCACATTCCAAAACAATTAGAACAGTTTCATGAGTAAATACTGCTCAGCAGCTGATAAAATGCCTTTCAGATGTCTTTGTAAAACAGATTCAGGTGACCAGCAAAAAACTACTTTCTTTAATCTTTGCTGTCAAATGTAAAAAAAATTATTTTGGTTTTAGTAAGTGCTTAAATCTAAAACTGCTGTGAATTGAAAGCAGTTTTTTGTTAGAATAGGCTGCAACTGAGACACAGGAAAAAAAGGTGATGATCACAGATTCTCCACCCCTGTCTCCCTCCCCGGGGTCCCTGCCCTCTCTGAGCATAACTACACATGCAACTCATTTGATGCTTGGCTCAACTCAGAGGATGAAAAATTCTAGGGAGGAGAAACAAGTAGGGGGATGGAAGCAGTAAAAGGAGGATTTCCTCTGCCTATAACCTGGCATGAATGTAACTGCAGTTCATCTGAGAAGCTCTAAAGCATGCCTGTTTCCTGCTCAGAAGGAGCATTGACTGCAAGCTGCAGCACTGCTTCCCAAACCTCTTGGACCAGCAAACCCCTCAAGTCCTCAGCTTTTCACCATGTTGTTCCTTGTCATAGAGCTTTGAATTTCCCACCTTGTAACTGTGGTGTGGTCTCCTCACAGGCCTACCAGCTCGCTGTATTCCCTAACTATGAGAAGCCCTGACCCAGACTGTCATTTGGGAACCAATGTAAGGAGTTGGCCATTACATACTCCAAGCCTAAAGCTAAAGATTTTTTTTCCCAGAAACATGCTTTCAGAAACTGAACAGAACAGTCTTTTAGATGTGGGTAGTTGTGGGGGTTTAGTTAGTTTTTTCTTTCTTTCATCTCTTTTGTTTCCCTTGTGTTTTCTTTTTCTTTTCCGTCTTTGTCTGTCTGTCTGTCTTTTTCTTTTCCATCTTCGTCTTTTCCTTCTTTCATACCCCTTTGCTAGTGTTACTACTTTCTCTGGATTGGTTCCTTTCTCCACATTGCCTCTTTACAGATGATAGATAGAAAACTATGGAGGGATAATTTTCTTTCAAACACTTCTGATTCTGGTGAGCGTTGCTGTGATGAGTTGCACAAGCAGGTATGCAGTGGGAATGTTACCTGGGGCATCTCCTGGAAAATCTTAATGCAAGGATGAAGGAGGCCAAGCGTGTGAAGTCAGAGGCTAAATCAAGACCTGCACTTGAATGTTGTGGTCCAGGTCCTGGTCAAACACATAGAGCATTAGCCTGCCTGAGTATGGAGAAGATGGATTTGTCAAACCACAACTGAAGCCTGTCGTATAAGCACACCCTGAACTTTATGCCTGTGTGTAGCTCTGGTCCCAGTACAGCATTTGAAAATGTGTTTTCATTCCTGTCCTTCATTCTGCTGGAGAACAGGATTTATTGAGAAAATTGTAAGCATGAAGTTGCCTTTTTGTTCTGGACTGTACTGAAACACATAGATAGATGATGTACACTAAGACCTGTTTCATTTCACTCCAACTAGCAGGACTAGCATTGGTTTGGGTTTTTTGTGGTGTTCTTGTTTTGATGTGTCTTTACTGGGGAGGGTTATGTAATGTGGTGGCATAAAAAATGTAAGTAAAAGAACTGGGCTTGGCAGTTTTCTGTGGACATCCTGTGGGGTTGCTGGTGGCATATACCTGGCAGGGTTCCAGACATGACCAGCTACAAGAAGATATTTCTGCTGCCTCCTGCCCCACACACTTTCTACCCTGGGCTCATTTTTCAAGCCTGCTTCCAGAACAACAGCTCACTGGTTGCAGTGGGAGCCTGGTTCTGCTGGCCAGCTCTGTCCTGGACCTGGAGCTTGATGTGATATCTGGATAGGTCCAAATCATTTTTTCTTGCCATGTCTCCCAAGTCTATATATAGAATCCATATTTCCACAGGGCTGAATTTTTTGCTTAAAAAAAAAATAAATTAAAACATCCTGAGTTATACCGAATAGGGAATTGACTGTTACTTCTGTTATGAAGCCTTATTTATGGCACAGTTGTCATCTTCAGTTTAACTCAGTTTATAAAAACACCTCAAATACTTCTAGAATATGAGGTGCCTGTGGCCAAAGCTTTCCATCATCTCTGGGGCCTTCATTTCATAAATGTTCTGGTTTTGGTTTGCTGAGAGGTGAACCCTAAACAAAATCATAAGCTCAACCTTATTTCTACCACTGAGCCTCACTACACTAGAGGTGAATGTACAACTTTTACCCAGAGGATTTGAAGATCTTTTACAGGACCTTGCTAGTTTTAAAACCTTGTGGACAAGCAAGAGGACGCTTCTCTAGTTTTCCATTTAGTTTCAAGCTGCAGTCAGAGCCTCTGTAGTATTTCCTTGCTTTGACTTGGAGAGGGAGCTGCCTTGGCCATTGGCCAGCTGGCAGAGGTGTAGTTTTCAGGCCTCCCCATGGAGCCCTGCTCTCTGCAAGTCAACAGCCTAGCCACGGGCAGGAGAGTTGGGTCCTGTCCAAATTGGCATGCTATGTCCCTGCTGGGTGAGGATGTAGCCAGCCAAAACCCTAAGCTCCCAGAAGCAGACAGAGGATCTGGTGCTTCGTTACCAGTATTATCTCTGAAGGAAGGAGGTGTCTCCATCATGCAGGATTGGATGGGGGGGGAAGGGGATGTCTCTGTGTTCTAATCCCACACTGAGTGAAACAGGGTTGAAATCTACTGCAAAGTTAGCTCTGAGCCCTCCAACTCTCAAAATGATATTCAGACTCATAGCTTTAGTAAAATCATTATAGTAATTTTCAACTAGAGAACATTACAGTACTCTTCAAACTAGAGAAGAGTTTTGGCTGAGGAAGATGCCAAAATCAGGCAGTGTTCAGATTGAGGCCTCTGTTTTCACAGTTTTGACTATTAAAAGAAACCCCAAACAAAAACAAAACAAACAAAACAACAACAAAAAAACCCCCACAAAAACAACAAACAACTAGGTGTCATGCTGCTTAGAAATCTATTAGTTCCTACCTATTCCAAAACTCTCATGTTGGCATGACCAATATAAGTCATGCAAGTGGGCCTGCGTGACATGCAATGTGATTTTCCCATAGAGGAACAACTTCCAAAATTCCTCTTATGTTGATGTATCCAAAATTAGTGAGTTTGCATTAGAGTCTTCTCTTGAATATTTCAGTCACTTCAAACCTGGATGGTACTGCTGCATCAACATAGCTGCTTGGTTCTTTGCTGTAGGCCATCATCTTGGCTTCAGGTGCAAAACAATATGATGAAACTGCGGTTTTGGGAGCCTGAACCCAATGACCCTGGATAAACCTGGCCTATGTCCCCTGTTGTCTTGTATGCTATGTGGCAAAAGGTATGTCTTTCATTTTTTATCTTGTTGGGTTTCCACTTAGCTGATTTTTATTTTGGATCATTTGCTGGCAAAGAGAACCTTTAAGGCTGCTCTTTCACCTTTAATTTGGGCAAGTAGGCTCAGCACTGCTAATATAACAATGCTTAGAGGGATTAGTTAGCACATAAGCCGTTTCAGTTACTAATATCCTGTAGAACATGGGTTTTTGAAGTGAATAACTGCTTTTCCCCCATGATCTTCAACTGCTTCTGCATGGATACGGGGTATTTCCTCACTATCTGCATGAGAGCAGCAAACAGCGTGCTGAAAATTCAAATGGTGTGGTGCTTCCACAAAAACTAGTACTCAGTTGAGGTTCTGAGTAAGCATTAAAGTCACCTTGTGGAAGACTATACTGATGATCAAAAAAAGAAAATAGTGTGACTGTCTTCATTTCTCAGGGAAGCTAGGAGAAGCGTCTTAGTCGCATAACACCCACAGTGCCTAATTGCTTCTCATAACTCCTTGCTATAAACAAGTAGTAAAAATCAATTTTTTCTGAGTTTCTGCCTTCATTCCGAGCTTGTTCGAGAAATTCATTTCTTCCACTCTTTTAAATGAAGATTTGGTCCAGGTATTCATTGTTTCCATGGTAGTTTTCTTATACTTGTGATAAGCTAAGTAACTCCGGCATACATGCACCGCAGCTGGAACAGTAGGAAGCTGTTTGCTTTCCCCATGTCCCAAGTGTTTGTAGTTTCAATACACATTCATAATAGGGTTCTTGATGTCTGTGTTCCCATGAAACAGCTGTATGCTTCTCAGATGTGGCAGGTTGTGAGGCATAGAGTGCTGGAGGACAAGGGGTAATGTATTTGTGGTTGAAGAGGCACAAAGGAAAACCAAGGCAGAATTCCGCTTTAGGAAATATTTGCAAAGATGATACTTCACTTGTAGTCACAGAATATTCATCCCATTTTCTCTGACGTAAATGTCTAATAATTTGTCCCATTAGAGAGACAGGTGTTTCTGGCTGCTACTTCAGTAGGAAGGTAGTGATGTTCAATGAGAGGCTAGAATTAAAATCCTCAGGAATATTCAGTATGTTACATGGCCTACTGGGTTCCCTCCTGTGTGTGTTTCCAAAGAGTACTTGCCTCTAATCTGGAGAATGTCCTTTCAGTATCTGTTGGCAAATCACACCATTTTTATTTCAGTTGCAGCTTTAACATTGTTTTGTTCAGTATCACTTCCCATTGCTGGTCACAGCCTTGGCCTTCCCCTACTTCATCTCATTAAAGCTCACTTGTGTTCTAAAATACTTGGTTTTGGAAATTACATATTCAGGGCAAAGTAATAAATGGAAGGCCTTGCAGCATCCTCTGTTTAACAAAAGGTTAACAAATCCAAAAATAGCTCCTCTAAGCTTTGGGCAATTTCAAGCCAGGTTTGCATTTTTCAAATTCTTACTTTACCTTATTTGGCCATGTAAAATGGGATCCAGCGGTCCCTGGGGACTCAGCTCTAAGGAGATGGGGCTTTGTTAAGATGAAAGTATGTGCTTTTTACTTTGGAGACACATGGCTAAATATGGTCTGTGTTAATAACAAATGAGTCTGTTTTCTGGCAGAGTTACAGCTTCCCTATGTCGCTCAAGTTAAAAAGGCAAACACGCAGCAGCCCTTCAGCCTTGAGCTTTGCAACTGTGACAGCAACTGTATTGGTAGGTTGGAGGGAATGGAGCAACATGCCAACATTGACAGTGATGAAGGTTGTTTTTATTTCAGTGAGTAGTTTAGGTACGAGATAGCTAGTGTTGTCCAAATCACCCTGAAATGAAATCAGCAAGTCAGAGAATGAGAGTTGAGTATCTTTTGATCTGAGACTGTATGTCATAATTTTTTCTATTTTTTTCCTTTTCTTTTTTGTAGACCTTCTCTTGAACAGCTATTCTCTGTCTAAAAAAATACATGGAAACAAACCATAAAATGGCCAAATAATATGCATACTTTTAGGGATAAATACTGATTTAGAATCTGATATTGGTCAACGCATACAAGTGAGGTGTGCCTTATGAAGTGTAGCTCTTGAGAAAGGAGCAGCATCAGATTTAAAAGCTTCTGCTGTCTGCACACTTTATTTACCTTACCACAAGTGTTGTCTAAAATATTGTCCCTCAGTGCTGTTAGGTATGAAATGTGTTGACGCTTAGGCCAAGGTGAAAAGCATGATGTGGACAATAATGGAGAAGCATAGATGTATTAAAGCATGTGTTGCATAAAGCATTAACTGTATAACCACTCTTCTTAAATCTAACAACAAGATTGGGGAATTCTTGCAGGAGCAAGGACTTGCAGAGGATGTCAGGGAGCAGACCCAGAGCAGATGATAGGAAAAAGGTGTAGGTAGTGAAACAGCTTCTACTGCTTTCTTGGACACTGCTGATGGGACAATATGAGCTAGATGCTCAAAAATAATTACAGGCCAAAATCCTGGTGGTTCTCTGCTCACAACAAAAAAACAAACCACCAAAAAAACCCCCACAAACAGCAGAAAACCCAAAACCACAAAAAGCCCATCAACTTAGAAAAAAACAACAAAAAGATTAACTTCTCTAATAATTGGGACTTCAGGTGAATCACAGAAGAAAGGCTGAGAGAGTTGGTCCCAGTGGTTACGAACACATTACCTCTTAATCTCAATTACTGCACAAGTTTACTGTGCAAGTGATGGGAAAAACATGAATCATCTAAAATGCTTTTTGGAGATGTTGAAAACAAGATAGCCACAGGAGCTCACAGGCATGGCAATGACATAGTGCATGTCAGTGCACCTGCATTGTGAATAGAAGCAGATGGGGGGCAGTTGTATCATGGCTGCAACCCTGTCTTGATATCTGTTCTTAAAGTAATTTTAAACTTGCCACAGCCTCCTCATGTGTTTATATATAACCACCTAGATTGTACAAATGTTTTGAGTAGAGCTGGTTGAAATTTTCTTGTGAGGAGAATCTTACAGAAAAAAGATTTTACAGAAAAATAATGTCACGTGAAGAAGGAAAACTCTTCATGAACAGTTACTGTGGTGTTTCTTGCTCTCTGGTCAAAATATTTTCCATGAAAAGAAGACAGTTTTAAAGTTAAGGAGTCTTGTCTTCAGACTTCTTGTAAATATTTGTGCTTTGTGGTAGAATTGAGGAGAATATTGGTTCCCACAAGTGTTGTGTGGATTAAAGTCTCGCAAACCTTTGAACATGTGAAGTGTTACAAACCTCTGTTATTTTTTAATGTGACGTTCTCAGTCTTTTTGTAAATGGTTTTGAAAGCCAGAGAGCAAAGAGCTCCAAAAATGCCAAGTGCTGGCATTCTCGCTGTAATGCATTTACATGTCCAAGGGCAACATAACTTTATTATCCACTTACTTATTTCCCCTATCTTTTTTTTTTTTAGTGTCTAGATTTGTACCTAAATATTTGTAGGGGTGAATAACTTTGGTCAGAGTTCTGGGTGGTTCAGAATTCTCTCAGGTTATGCTTGAGGCCTCTTAGGCTCCACACCTGGGTTAGAGACTGTCCAGGTAGTTTTGCTTCAACTTGTCATAGAATCATAGAATTGTCAGGGTTGGAAGGGACCTTAAAGATCACCTAGTTCCAACCCCCCTGCCACGGGCAGGGACACCTCCCACTAAAGCAGTTTGCTCAGAGCCCCATCCAGCCTAGTCTTAAAAACTTCCATCACAGCTGGTGATGTTTTTAACACCACTGTTGCATGATAATGAACTGATATTAGGAAAAGTACTGCTGAGTACTGATTTTACTTGGTTGTATGACTGACTTATAATTTGGAAGTGTGTGACCTGTTCAGGAGCCTGCTCTGGACTGAAGTTCTGAGGTGTCTGGAGAAGGGCTGAGTGAAGGAATGAGAGCTGAATATAACCCAAGTCCCCTTAAAATGGTTGCTTTTTCTAGTCCTTATGGCCAAGTACCCAAGGCTAGTGATTTTGACTATTTCTTCAGCATCATATCTACAGACACACATAGGACTTTAAGCTGTATCTTCTTATGCACTCAGAGACTGTCAAGGAACTATATTATCTGTGCAAAGATAGGGATTCAGCAGGCTTGTGGCATTCAGAGGAAAAACTTGAGTTGGAGCCAATCTCTTCCTCTAGCTTGGGCAAAGTGTGCCAGAAATGAAACTGTTTCTGCACCCTCTGTGGGCTTTTCAGTAAGTTTCAGTCAAGTGGTTATCAGATTGCTGTAATACTAATGTTATTGCTGTTCCCACTGCCTCTGTTTTGACTCTGAGCACCGCCCACATTCTCAGAGCATGGAGATGGTTTGCGAGGCTTTCTCCATGCTGGCTGGCTGTGCCCACGTACCGAGGTACATTGGGACAAGGCTGGGATTCATGCCTGAAATGCTTGGTGCATACCAACAAACCCACTCCCACTACCCGTCTGTTTGGAGGAGGCACTGGCAGACCAAAGGGCCCTCATGGCCTCCGATAAGTTAATTACTGATGGCTGAAATGTTTGAGGTGGAATGTGCCTCCCATTCAGCATCTGACCCGCACTGAGAAGCTGCCTTTGACGTGTTGTTTTGTGGGTGAACAACTTAGTGTCTGTGCAAAGTCAAAAGTTGTTTGAATGATGTGTTATCAGTGCTCCTCTATAACGCAGGCTTCTTTTACTGTCTGTTTTAAAATATTAGTAGAGCACAGAGCATTGGAGCTGGCCATGTAAGCTCTCCAGGTACAAGGGTTCCTATAAAGCAGCTGTGTATCTTCCTCAAATGCAGTATTTTATTTTTTTTGTGCATTATTGTATTGCTCATAATTACAAGGTAGTCATTGTTTGTAACCTCGTCTACCCTTCCAGCTTCCTCTTGAAAGGACAGGCACAGTTCCATATCCCTGAGGCAACTGGAGGCAATGTGCCATGGCTGATGGTGGTTGACTGCACCAGCCAAAGCATGCATGACACTTAAGAGGAGAATATCTGAGTTGGGGCCCAACACTTGTTCTTTAGGTAGTCCAAACTGAGAATAGGACAGGGAGAAACAGCCTATCATGTGGAAGGGGAGACTGGCAGGATGAGCAGTTGCCTTGGGGAGCAAGATCTTGTCCAACATACAAAAAAAACCCTTAATCTGTAGTGAAGAAAATATGAACTCCAACTATTTCAAGCAGAGTAGTTAATCTGAAAAAACCTCCATGGATAAATGAGCTAGATTTTGGAATCAGGGAATGTTGGTTTTTTCAGGAAATAAGAAGAAAGAAGGGAAGCATGTTTTTCCTTTGGAAACAATAATGTGGGATTTTGATTATCAGATAGCAGATGGAGTCACAACAGCTGTCTGCCAAGAGCATGCAGACAGTTTAAGGATGAAATTGCAATGCTCCCAGCAAATGCTGGTGTCTACTGTGGGAGGCATTGCTGGTGGCTGTGGATGAGGCCCTTCCCAAATAGCAGGTTTCTCCGGCACTACAGCTTGAAGTGCTTGGGAAAGTTTCGATGAAAAGTTTTCCTGTAGGATGGAGAGTGAAATGCTATCAAAATTAAAACACTCCTATAACATTGCAGATCTTGGGAGGGGGAAATATTCAGCAAAAATTGGAGTGATTAGCTTCCTTTATTTGACTTCAGATGGCTAAAATATCTCATTTTGAAATGAAACATCTACACCTCATCAATCATGTTTGAGGAAGCTATTCGGCTTCATTTGGCTTGTTAGAGAGGATACTTAAACCAAACTGTATCGGATATTTTAAGGTGCATTAGAAAGTGAAGAAAGGATGTTTAAGACAATGGTTCCCTTTACTAAAATCAGAAATTTGCATCTAAAAGTTTATCAGTCTTAACTTAAAATTGGGGTTTTTTTCATCCTTTCATTCTTGTTAAGACTGAAGTATTCTTAAACATCAGAGTATTTTTTGAGAACAGAAAGTAACTGTTGCCTCGCTTGTCTACAAACAAGTATTTAATTAAAATATCTACATAAGTGCTAAAAAGCCTTCAGGACACTAGTCTTTCTTTTATCTAATTTAGGCTGTTAACTTATAAACTTTAGTGTCCCCCTCTAGCATTTCACCAAGAGCTTATCATACCATGTGGGAAGAAGGA
The DNA here is from genome assembly GCA_024336885.1 of Actenoides hombroni. Taxonomy (NCBI): domain Eukaryota; kingdom Metazoa; phylum Chordata; class Aves; order Coraciiformes; family Alcedinidae; genus Actenoides; species Actenoides hombroni. Next base: position 645,189 of record WUAM01000271.1, on the reverse strand, counting down.
ACAGGCAGAGGAGACAACCAGCTCAAGGTCACCTAGTACATCTGAGCTGGACTGAGCTGGACTTGGTTTAGTCTTCTAGGCAATAAAAAAAAAATAATGATGCTGCACCAGTAATCTGTGCAGTCTCAAAACCTATGTCCATGTTAGTGATCAAATAGGCAGATAGCAGGTGTAGCTTTTTGTCAGCATGACATGCTTAGATGTCCTGGGCTACCTTTGCTAGCTGGTGGATCCATGTGCTCTGGAGTGTTTTGTAGGGCTTATGGTAGACACGAAAGATGGGAAGAGGGAAGGAGGTGGCTGTAAACACTGAAACACCATCTGCAGGATACCCTGCAGATCCATGACCTGCCTTCTCTGTTCTTCTGTGAATAATGACATTTGGAAGAGGTTGATAGTTATATTACTGTTGTTTAAGGGCACCTGTGTACAGACGTCATGGTACAGCTCACACTGGATGGAGCTATTTTGGGCTGTGTGTGTATCTTGCTGCTGAAAGCAGGAGAAGCAGCAACCTTAATGGAGAGCAGAGCCTTTTCCAGAGCTGGATTTCGTGGGAGCAATGCAAGCATCTGCTAGAGGTGTTGCTGGGGAAGAGGGAGAAGTGTGAACAGGACTCTCCTTAATGGCTTTCTGCAACAGGAGGGAACATACCACTTTTGCGGACACATCCTTGCTTATATGCTCATTGTCCTCAGGAACATAGGTGGGATAGCAAGGATAGCAAGGACACTGGTGTTTTGTTATGCTGTAGTGGTCTGGGAGGGTATCAGGGTCAGGTGGAAAACCCAGGAGACTAAAAGATTCACACTGGTGTTTTGTTATGCTGTAGTGGTCTGGGAGGGTACCAGGGTCAGATGGAAAACCCAGGAGACTAAAAGATTCAAAGTATGTTTTTAATGGAGAAATGAAGTGTGAGAGACATAGCAGGAGCAGAAATGAACAATTCCTGACTAGCATACCTTGCTTTAGGAGGAGTCTGTGGAGGCCTTCTCCCTGGCAGTGGGGCCACCAGCTTTCAGCAGATTGGAAGATGATTATGGATTGAAGGTTAACCAAAACACAGGGCCTGGGAAAGGGCATGTTCTTCAGTGGGGTTTGAGAGCTATTTCCCTCTGTCTATTCTTGTCTTGCATAAATATTCTAAACTGGCACCAGTCTGCAGCCAGTTGCAGCCAATGTTGCATATTTTACATGTACCAGCTTTTTGTAAATGTGACTTAGAACTGGTTAGATCTGAGATTTAGGTTTAATTTTAAAATGGGAGGAATAGCATATAAGCCTTCAAGTAAAAAAAATGTTTTAGTACAGGGTTATTTTTAAACATATTTTGGCATCGCAAAGTGGTGCGAATCGAGCACCGATTCTCACACTGTACCAAGAAATAGGGAAGGCTTTTTGGAAGAGTCAAATCACATTGAAATTTAAAAGGTTAAACTCACAGCAAAAAGAGGGTTAAGGCAAGTAAAAAATAATGTGATTTCTAAGGATGCAGAGCTGTTTGATGAGACCTTCTACTGCATCTGCATTTCTTTTTCTGCCTGAAAACTCTTTGCATCTGTTGTCCAGCTTTAAGCTGTTAAGTGTGAAAGAAGCAGGAAGATACTCAATGTAATTAAATTTTGCCCAGGTTCATGAAAGCAAATGGAAGAGTGGAGAAGTCATTGCTGCCTCCAGAGAGAGCTTAGAGGTGATTGCAACCTTTCATAGGCACCAGAGAATCCATGGAGGGGAGCCCTTGTGAACACCTGCTGTGAGGAAGGCTGCCTTGGGAGGTTACTGTCCCCCCCTTGGGCTTCATCAGCCTCCATCCCCTTGGGAACTCCTATAGTATAGCTACAAGATCCCTGTGTAGTAAGAAGAGCACAGGGAGTGTTTGAAGAGGTGTGAAGATACCATAAGGCTTTGTAAAAAGCAATTTAAAAAAAAAAAAAAGAAAAAGAAAAATTAGAAGCAATAAAAAGCCAGTAGAAAGAAACAATTACAAAGCAACCAGCTATGTGTGTAGTCAGAGTCTGTTGCTATCCCTGCCTGCTTCTCTTGTGGCTGTGGCTGGTGGCTCTGTGCACTTACCATCACCACTTTGTCACTCCATTGTCTAGGAGAGAGAGAAGCAGACAGTTATTTACACCTTTGTACTGGGGGTAGGCTCTAATCTTTTACAATGTTTAGGGAAAATATTAGTAGTTGGATGGTCACACAATAATGTGCTGAGCAGAGCCCTGTTTGTTGGAGAATGGAGATGGTAGAGTTTGGCAATGGTGGTGGGTATCATTCCCTTTAAACAAGTCCAAATATATACCCAAAGTACTATGAACACAGCACTAAGATTGCTCAGTTGTCTGAGCTTCCATCAGCAACTTGGCAGGGGGTGAACATTGTTCCTCTAGCAAGAAATGTGAAGTCAGTGTGCAGATTCCCACCCTGGGAATTGTTGCATTAAGAGCATTAAGTGGTTATTAAATTGTAGAGTACCTGCTGAACTCTCCACTGCTTGCTGTCTGTGATTTCAGACACACATTAAATATTTGAATATTCTTTATAGTAATTCTATGGCCAATGTTCTGAGGAAGAGGATAGATCTAAGATTACTTTTGTCTTAAAAAAAATTCTGCGAATGTGTAAAAATTAGAAATGGAGGGGGGGCAGTGGGGAAAGAGAATGTGCCTCTTAGAAAGTTGCGTAGCACAGGTGCAAACGGTAACACATTTCTGCACACTTTTCCTAGTACTGCTTTCCCAATACTAGATGGTGGGGTTGTTCACAGGACCAAAGAAGTGCAACTTAGAGGTCTTGAATAACTTGACTCTCAAGTATCTCATTGCAGTGAATGGTTTCAGAGAACTCATTTCTTCTTGCTTTGGGGATTGGCCATGGTTGCTTTTAGGTGGCATGCGTGACCACAGTTTTTCAGCAGGAGAGGGCAACTCTTTGGGAGGGATGAAAAATAACTCCTGCAAGCTCTTGGTGGTTTGCGTGGAGCAGGCTCAGTGCTGGATGCTGGGCTTGGTGTTGGTACCTAATCTTCCTTATCATTGATCCAAGGTTCATCCTTGTGCTTACGAGGAAGAAACCAGCTCCAAAGTGTACTGTAATCTGCATAAGGATGGGATGTGACAGTGCTGGAATGATGCTCAACATGAGTGAATTTAAAGTATCCCATGCTATGATGGCTGAGTTATGAAATGGCACAAAGTCTGTTATTTAGCAAGCAGAGCTTGCACATTCTTGGTGATGGCAAAAACAGGAATATTTTGCTGTGGCAGGAAATCCTGCTAAAGCAGTAGTATAGTGTAAACGGCAGTTCTGCTGCTGACTGTTTTCACTGTAGAAAAGCTGTGCTCTCTTAAAAGGCTCTCATAAAGACCAAGTTACTGCTTTATGGTTCATTTCCTATACTGTGGAAGTAATGTGCGAGCCATATTATTTTATGGAGTAACCCATAACGTTGGTAAATTTTTGGCTTTAGTAAAATAGTAAGATTTATGAAACTCTGAAAAATTAACAGGAAATTACAGTAGGCAGTTTTTAAATCTCTTTGAAACTAATGTTCTAAAAACTTTCATTATAACAAGATACCTCTCTTGATTTCCAGCTTTAAATGTCTTTTGACGGCGAAGATAATTGTTTTTCACACAAAACAAATGACCACACTCACTTTGGTCTTCAAAGTGAAAAATCCACTGACCAGTATTGAGAAATGATGCTATTAGAGTCAACAAGAAATAGTTTCTGCAATGCCATGCTTGGTTGTAGTAGGGAATAGTAAAAGTGTGAGCAGTAAAAACAGAATTTTGCTGCAAAAGGACTTAATTTAGCAGTTTTGGAAAATGAGATTTTGAGACTCTAAGATTCAGGTGATGGATTTTTTTGTGTGTGTGTCAAGTAATAATTTTAGATCCAGGCATCTTAGATCTCTTTTTTTCATTATGCTATTGTATTCCCCTTGGAAATTAATTGGAAAGAAAATCAAGCATGTGCAGACCCTGTTGATCATTGACACTGTCAGCTGATGGTTTTCAGATGAGTTTGCACTATATTTTTTGGCACTGGTCGGTTCCTTTTTCTGTTCTTTTTGGATCCTGTTGTTGTTGAAACTCATTGAACTCTAAGCCTTTACACTTCTGGGGGCAATTCTTCTTTCACTCTGCCTTCTGCAGGGCATGGCAAACAAAAAATATGGTGTTCTTCCACCCAGCACAAACACCAGACATAGCTTGGCCGTGCATGCGTGAGGGGGAGCAGCATTTGGCATGAAAAGGAGCAATGCCTGCCTGTGAGGCTGGCTTGCTCCTTGTGAGCAGTCCTTGGCCTGCAGTTAGTGTGGGCTTTGCTGTCAGCCAAAATCTCTTGAACTGGGGAAAGTGGAGGTTTTGTTTGATGCAGCAGCAAAACAAACCTCTCTGGTGGTCTTGAAGAATGATTATGTTGAGGGTGGTGAGATGCAGAAACAGGTTTCCCAGAGAAGTTGTGGATGCTTTATTGGAAGTGTTCAAGCCTGGATTGAGGGGGACTTGAGTAACCTAATCTAGTGAAAGATGTCCCTGACTATGGCAGGGGCTTTACTAGATATTCTTCAAAGGTTGCTTCCAACCCATGACTCTGAGTACATGCTGGGGCCTGTTTTTCAAGGAGGTGGTAAAAATAGTTGAGCAATGGATAATCCAACTTGCTTCAGATGGGGCTCAGGGACAAATATTACGAGATCAGTTTTTGGAAGAGAGGACAAAAGGTAGCTGCATCTTCAGAAAGGGAACATGACATACTTGTCAGTCTCCCTCTTCTGCTTGGTAAATGGTGCTTGCTGAGAATGTTTTAATGTGTTTTCTGTCTGTCCTCTGCTGAGAGAAGCATTTTGACAATCGCCTTCTGCCCCAGAAAAGTACTTGGGGGTACAGGTGGATGAAAAGCTGGACATGAACTAACAATGTGCACTTGCAGCCCAGAAGGCCAATCACATCCTAGGCTGCATCAAAAGAAGCATGGCCAGCAGCTTGAGAGAGGTGATTCTCCCCCTCTGTTCTGGTGAGACCTTACCTGGGGTACTGTGTCCAGCTCTGTAGCCTTCAACACGAGAAGGACATGGAGCAGGTCCAGAGGAGGGCCACAAAAGTGATCAGAGGGCTGGAGCGCCTCTCCTATGAGGACAGACTGAGAGAGTTGGGGTTGTTCAGCCTGGAGAAGAGAAGGCTTCAGGGAGACCTTATAGCAGCCTTCCAATACCTGAAGGGGGCCTACAAGAAAGCTGGGGAGGGACTGTTTACAAGGGCTTGTATCAACCAGATGAGGGGTGGTGGTTTTTAAACTGAAGGGTAGATTTAGATTGGACATTAGGAAGAAGTTCTTTACTGAGGGTGGTGAAACACTGGAGCAGGTTACCCAGGGAGGTGGTGGAGGCCTCATCCCTGAAGACGTTCAGGGGTCAGGCTTCATGAGGCTCTGAGCAATGTGATCTAATTGAAGATGCCCTTGCTTACTGCAGGGGGGTTTGACTAGGTGGCCTTTAAAGGTCCATTCCAACCCAATGCATTCTATGATTCTTTTCCACAACAGAATAGTTTACATCAGTCTTTAAAAGATGACAAAGCCAGTGTGAATGTGTCCTTTATTAATCAAACCTTCTAACTAAATGTTGGTGTTGTCTTCCTTGAGAAGTCTAGGAAAGTACGATATAACAAAGGGTGGATCAGAAAAGTGCTCTTCAAGTAATAGTCTAAGCATCATCATCTAAATAAAGGAATGCATCAGTGAGGCCTGAAGTCAGCTGGTATTTTCCCTGATGACTTGAATGATGGAATAGTGATTCATGATTAAATACATTTGATAATGGAAAATTTGGGCTAGGTCATGGGGCTCAGGAGGCAACAAGCTTCTGATTCAAAATAACCGAAACTGGCAAAAATACTTGAAAGTAGATTGTAGTCTAGGGAAGACACATACAAATTTCTGCGTTGTAAAAAGCAATAAATGGTCAGTTGCTTACAAAGTGGGAAACAAATGGATAGGTTGCAGTTCTGCAGAGAAAGATCCAAAAATGAGTGACTGATACAATATATTACACCCCAAAAAAACCAACCCAACCAAACAAACAAAAAAACCCACCAGTTTTGCTGCAAGGTTAGGCAGACAGAGGTGTTAGGGCATGCAAAAGGATCCTACTCTGTGTAGGTAAGTGGTAATTCCTCAGCAAGACCAACTGGAAGTGCTTGAAAGGAATAAAATGAAGACCAGAGCCCTATACCATGAAGAGAAAGACATGGGACTATGTGTTTTAGGGAAGGTAAGGCTGAAAGAAACCCAAGTTTTCAAGTAAATGAACTGTTTGCAAAGACAAAAGCAATAATCTGTTCTCTGGTCCATGGTTTCCAGAACAAGCATTGAGATGATTTTGCTGAAAGTAACAGTAGTTGAGATATTGCAGAATCTCTGTTCAAACCATGTAGATCAGGTCTGTCAGGGATGGTATGGGTGCAGCTGATCCTCCCTGTGAGCATGGCTATGTGGCACATGACTTCTTGAGGTACTATTTGGTCTTGTGCTTCTGTGATCAAATGGAGGAGCTGAGTGGGGTGATGCAACATTTTGGCTGGTGCTTTTTTTTCTGCTTTTCTTCAACCCCATTCTTCCAGTTCCTGAACTTGGGCTCCTCTTTTTTTTTGTTCTGCTTGCTTGTTGACATAAATTATGCAGCAAGTCCTTTCAGGCAGGGACTGTGTTTACCTGCCTATTTATCTGGCATCAGTGGGGCTCCAATTTTGACTGGAGCTTCAAGCGTAAACAATAACCATTGTCAGAGTAGATTATTCAGAGCAGAGCAATCTGAAGTCATTTGGTTATGAAAGGCTCCCCAGAGCATGAGTGGTTGCTGTGGCCCAGAAATGTTGGCATGAAAATCAATTACATGGTAGGATTTATGTGGCGAACTTGCAGTTCTTCCTTGTGCAGACAGCACACAGTGTCATGGGGATGGTGCCTATTGTGTGAAATGCATGTGCAGCCTTCCTAAAGGGAGCACAAGCTATAGCCATGGGAAGAAGGGCTGAAAGAGCCTGTTTGCCAGTAAAAGGGGTGATGATGCTGGAGAAAGAGTCTTTGGAGCTTCTGAAGTGAGATGACATGAACAATAATTGCTGGGGAGGGAGATATAGGGGCCAAAGATGCAGGGTATGAAGCCAAGCGGCTCCCTTTGGACACATTCTCCGGTGGCAGCTCTGTTGCTCAAGCACCAATTAGATGAAGCGCTGAAGAATACACAGCTGTTTGAAATGTGCCAAAAGCGCTTTTCCTCTTCCACTTCTCTGCTGCTGTATGCCTCTGATGAACATTCCTGCCGAATCCTGCTTGCTTTTTGTTTGGCAAGGAGAAACAGGGCGTAATTATTCATATAATCTGCACTATTTCAGGCAGCTTTGCTGATGTTACTACTGCAGCCAGGCAGCAACTGAAGGTGCAGTGTTTCTTGAATGGGGATTCAGGCTCTGGAAATAGCAGTTATGTTACCCGCTAAATTGTGGAAATTGTTGAGAAGGTCCCCAGCAGTTTTACCTAGTGGGTCTCTCAGAGCTGTTAGGGACAGCCACCTGGGCACACAGGTCTTAATCTGAAACGGTAACTCTGTCCCAAAGACTAAACACAGGAGAATACCTCTGAAGATGATCAAAGCCATTCTTTCCGTGCATTTTAACTAGCACATCAAGGGAGTTTCCTAATAAGTTGTCATTAGTGTGTGAAAGTGCATTGTGTTAAATACCTGCAAAGGATGCTCAGCTTAAAGCAATGAAACTGTTGGCTTGATTCCTGCTCTGAACAGGTTTCAAAAATAAGGAGCTAGCGAAATGCAAGGAGATGTGTGTGTCCAGCATCCATGTCTCTGTCTTTAGCAAATGCTCCATTCTTGAGACTACAGCATAGAAATCACTAGCACAGCTATGAACTTGTGTGATAGTTTTATATGCAGTGAGACACAGTTTCCTGCCTAATCCATATGGTGATCAGTTTAAACCATGAAGTGTGAAATGTGATTACCCTTGTCCAGTGTTTGAATTAGAGGGCTGCAAGTTAAGGCTCTTGCATGAGGGAGAGAAAAATAGGCACAAAGACCAAGAGATGCTTTTTCATGTCTCTGTGAGACTGGGCAGAGGTAAGAGTCCTCTTCCCTCTACTTGCGGAGATTTAAGTATGATGAAATAGAGGCATTAAACATTGTCTCAGAAGGAGTTTAATACAGATCTTCAGTACATACTGCTGCTATGGGGGACAAATTAATGACATGTTAAACTTTCCCCATGAATTGGAAATCAATTCTTGGGAAAAACAAGGCAATTAGAAATGAACATGTAGCTCGCGCCAGGCTTTGTGCAGATCATAACCACTTATGCCATAGATGTGGTCACAGTCTTATCTTTGCTTTACCTGAACATCTGTTAGTTGTCGAAGAAGTCAGAGTGCAACTGCTTGATAATTAATCATGTTTCCAAATATCTGAAGGGTGGGTGTCAAGTAGAAGGGGCCAGTCTCTTTTCAGTTGTGCCCCGTGATAGGACGAGAGGTAATGGTAGCAAGGTGAAACACAGGAAGTTCCATCTCAACATGAGGAAAAACTTCGCTGTGAGAGTGACAGAGCACTGGAACAGGCTGCCCAGAGAGGCTGCCCAGTGGAGTCTCCTTCTCTAGAGCCTCTCAAGACCTGCCTGTATCTGTTCCTATGTGACCTGCCCTGGGTGTTCCTGAGCTGGCAGGGGGGTTGGACTCGATGATCTCCAGAGGTCCCTTCCAACTCCTACCATTCTATGGCACATGATGGCACTCACAAAAAAAACCTCAAAGCAAACAAAGCAAAACAAAAACACACACCAAAAAAACCCCACACAAAGAAAACCTGCATTTGCAGATTATCTTTTTTTTCCCTGGTAACCTTATCCATTTTGAGTGGGCCTGCTGGCGATATTAGAGAAGTTCACGGGAACCTTTTTCATTTTTCAACAGTTGACAAGATACTGCGTCTGCTTTGGCACAGTTGTGATGCTGCTGTATCAGAGTAGGAGCAGTGATGTGGAAAGACCTTCACTTCTGACTGCTGTACAACAGCATAGGGAATGACTTACATCATTGCTTTGAAAGGACAAATAGATGTCAAGTTTTGCCCCCCCCAAAATACATTTTACACCATGTCTAAATGAAACAGGTACAGATGTGTCTACAGTAGTACAGAAAATAATACTGATAGCAGGCTGCAGTTTGCAATGCACAGACTTGGAGCCCCTTCCCCTACCCTCCCCCAAAAGATTTCTAGCGCTAATTAACAGAAAACCTAGTGTGCTTTGCTGTGGATCTAACACTGATACACCACGAGGCTGGGAAATTCACTTTGGGTTTGGATTACCTTTGTTTTGAGTTTGTGCTGTCATTTGAGCTGTTAGCTTCATAGAGAAGCCACTGCATTCAGTAAACTCTGTATGTCAGGCTAGAATGTGTGACGAGAACAACTGAAAACTAGTGGTGGTTGTCACTGAAATACCAGCTGAAATGTCCTGTTACTTCTCTGCTTGCTTTGCTTTTCTGGACTGGATTTCTATGGTTATCTAACCAGTTATGTTAGCTTTCTAGACTCAGAAGAGTTGCTGCCTTGCTCTGGAAGCAGCTGTGTGAAATGTTTTGATTTTAACAGTGTGGTTTCATCTTAGTGCACTGGCATCTTGCAATTGCTTTTAGAGGGAAAGATCCCATAAATGCCAATATTCATAGCTCTGTTTGCTGTAACTGCTTGCAAGCACTGGACTCTGCTTGCAGTTGCTTGAGCTTGGACATGTTATAATACTCATGAGGTATCAATGGTCCATATCAAAGGAAAAAAAAAATTTAAAAATCCATTTTGCTAGCCAAGCCTGGAAGCTAGACTGAAAGAAATCCACAGTTTTAGTTTGGTGGGCTGCTACTATGTGGCTGGTCTATCCGAGGAAAGAATGGTGTTCTCCACCCGCCTATAAAATGCTACGTAAAAATTGCATTAGAGCAGTAAAAACTAATAGCCTTTGCTCTTACTCTTTCTCAAATACTTTCCACTGGCCTTTGAAAATGAACTTATCTTTTCAAGCACAAGTCTGTGCGTGGAGATGTTTTAGGGCTTTTTTTTTTTTTTTCTCCCCAGCCTGCTGTGTCCTTGAGGAAATTCTGGAGGGATGCTGGAGAGCTCTTGTCACACTGGGCAAATCTCATCACTGAGCACGGGGATTTTTCAGTTGTGACCTGAAGCCTCCGATCTACCTCCTTGACCCAATTCAGTGGCTTTGCTGCTCAGAAACAGAAAAGGCAGTGATGGAAATGAGGTGGCTTCAGGCTGGAAGCCAGGAGAGGTGGAAAGATTCCTGTGTTTGGCCCACTGTGGATCAGCTGGGGTTCTGGCATGTCTTTAGGGAGCCCCCCTATATACAACAGCAACAGCTTGTTTTCATTCATGCTCTGTCCTAGACTTGAACTTGCGAGCATGTAACTGCAAGGCTGTGGATCCCGTGCCAGTTAGGCAGTATTTAAAAGGTCCATTATTTATTATAAACTAAGCAAGTACAGGTAGGAATGACATAGTTTGAGCTATGAATCATGTCTGACTCACATTAAAGGTTACAAGTCCAATTCTACTTTCATCTGTATCAAGTGCTGTTCTACTATTGGTGTTAATACATGCAAAAACAGGTGTTAGTACAAGAAAGCTTTTATTATGGAGTATTCATCTTATCTTGTTTCAGACTAGGTATTTCAAGTGTGTCATCACTTAGCATTTAACAATTGTCAAAACAGTTGAATATGGCAGAGGGGTTATTTCTCATCAGGAAACTTTGCAGCCTGCCTGACTTCAGATAATAAATCCCTTTGTAGCATAAAATGTTTTCCTATAGAGAAACCAGTTATTAACTTCTACCTTCATCAAAGTTTTAATAATATGCTGCATACAGGAGATATCTGTGGTTTGGATGAGAGAGAGAAGAGAAGAAATGTAGCAATTTTTATTTACATATTAGGCAATATGTCTGGATGATGGGGGATGTGATAGAGTTAATTATGTAGAGCTGCAGTGAGAGCTGAAATATGGAGCATACAAATATGGATGTATATTTTGACTGTTGCTAGTCCCGGCCACCACAAATAATAGCGACTATGCAGTTGGCCCTGCTTGGTTAGTTCATTAGTTCAAATTAACTCTAATTTCCTCCAGATGTATGTGGCATTAGTCATTTTTGTATGGTACATATAGTTTGCTTAATATTTTTTGGATTATTTGCTATTCTTACTCTAGGCTTGGTTTAGTAATCCTGATGATGTTATTTCTATTCCTTCACTACATAACTGAAAGACGCTGGTGAGAGCGTTAAAGAAAGGAAATTCACTTGGGCACTCCGAATTTCATAATCTTGTTAATACTGATCAGTGTTTTAGGAGTTACAAATACTTGGCAATCTCCAAATATTTGCAAGCAATTAATATTCTGATCTGGTGAATGAACACAAGCTAAGCTATGTTTTTTTGTTTGTTTGGGTTTTTTTTAAGTTGTGCTATACTTTTAGCTTTCTTTTCTGCTCCCATGCCATTGTATTTGATGAAATTGCCACTAGCAGCCACAGGGGTTTGTCTTTGTCACAGGGTATCATTTTCCACTGGGAGTTAAAAGCCTTTGTGTCCATTGCTCTCTGCCATAAGCAAGGCCGGGCTCACAATTGCTTGGCGAGCTTATTTTCTGTTGCTATTACACGAACTCAACTGCCTTGAGTTTGTGGGGCAAGGTTTTGGTAGTAGGGGGAGCTACAGGGTTGGCTTCTGTGAGAAGCTGCTAGAAGCTTCCCCCATGTCCGGTAGAGCTAATGCCAGCCAGCTCCAAGATGGACCTGCTACTGGCCAAGGCTGAGCCCATCAGGGATGGTGGTAGTGCCTCAGTGAGAACATTTAAGATGGGGTGAAAAAACCCTGTGCAACAGCAGCCGCAGAAGAGAGGAGTAAGAATACGTGAGAGAAACAATTCTGCAGACACCAAAGTCAGTGAAGAAGGAGAGGGAGCTAGTGCTTAAGGTGCCAGGACAGAGATTCCCTTGCAGCCTGTGGTGAAGACCAGGGTGAGGCAGGCTGTCTCCTTGCAGACAGTGGAGGTCAACAGTGGAACAGATCTCCCCCTGCAGCCTGTCGAGGACCCCATGCCAGAGCAGGTGGATGTTCCCGAAGGAGGCTGTCACCCTGTGGGAAGCCTGTGCTGGAGCAGGCTCCTGAAAGGTCCTGTGAACCCGTGGAGATTGAAGCCCACACTGAAGCAGATTTGCTGGCAGGACTTGTGACCCTGCAGGGGACCCATTCTGGAGCACTCTGTTTCTGAAGAACTGCATTCCATGAAAGGGACCCACAGTGGAGCAGTTCACGTAGAACTGCAGCCCGTGGGAAGGACTCATGTTGGAGAAGTTTGTGGAGGACTGTCTTCTGTGGCAGGGACCCCATGATGGGGGTGGGAAAGACTATGAGGAGTCTTGCCCCTGAGGAGAAAGGAGTGGCAGAGACAACATGTAATTAACTAACTGCAGTCCATGTACCCTGCCCCTTTGCTGCTGCTGAGAAGGATGTAGAGAAGTTGGGAATAAAATTGAGTCTGGGAAAAAGAGGGGGTGGGGGGAAGGTGTTTTTAAGGTTTTGTTAGGGTTTTGGGGGTTTTTTTTCCGTATTAATCTCCTTTGATTTGATTGGTAAAAACTAAATTCATTTCCACAAGTGAAGTCTGTTTTGCCCATGATTGAAATTGCAGCGTGATCTCTCTGCCCTTATCTTGACCTATGAGCCTTTTGTTTTATTTTTCCTCCCTGGTCCAGCTGAGGAGTGACACAGCAGCCTTGGTAAGCACTTGCCATCTAGCTGGCATCAATTCACCGTATCAACTTAGCGCAAGAAATGCAGGTTTTTTTGGTATAGGCAGTTGTTCCTGTGGTCCTTGTGCATACTGGCTGGTGCACAAAGCACAGGAAGCTCCTTGACCAGTGCCTCCAGGCAGCTCTCACATCTGGTATCAGCAAGCACCACCTTCCCATATAGATCCTTTATCTTCCTGCTGGAACTGCCTCTGCCCTTCATCACCTCCTAATTGTTCACTGCTAGATCTTCACTTAGAAGTATGCCTACCAAAATTAGTTTACACCAGTATTGCCACTGGTAACAGCAGCAGTTGGTAGCAGCTCTGGGCTTTGTGCTTTGTGTGGGAGCAGAAAGAGATGGTCATCAGTTCAGGCAGAGTTTCAGTAACATGAAGTATCTAGCATGCAACCTGTCTTGGAAACCCTAATTAAGAGCATTTATGTCCTGCAGCATTGATCATCTGTGGCTGATTGTAAAAGTTGAGATGTCATGGACCTACCCCTAGAGCCTCAGCTGTGAGCTCTTGCTCTTGGTGCCAGAAATCAAAATATTTTCTATTTTTCTTGAATACTTGAAAAAAGTGAAGAAACAAGTGACATCTGTCTTGCACGTCCCTTCTTAGCATGCAGGTAATGGATCTAATGAATACCAAAGGTGACTTAGAGTGGAACAGGCAACAGAGGTGCACAGGCTCAAAACTTGCATGAATTGTAACTGTGTAGCTTTTGGGGATGTTCATTTCATTTGTGTGGCTTTTTAAATTTAGGGTTACTTATTTGTAATGCAAGCTAAGCAGGATACATAATTATCTGAGTCTCTTAGTAGCCTTTGGAAATCAAAATAATGTTGCTGTTAATGTCCCACTACCCTAGGGAGGAAAATACAGCTTTATAATATCAGGCAATAAAGTGAAACTTTACCCTAGCTGCGACCTCTTTGGATATTTGTATAACTTTGCATGATGTTTTGGAAATGTCTGATGTACACGAGCATAATATATCTCCTGCTGTGTCTCAGCTGTAGGAAAATGGCACCATCTCTGAATGGTCCATACAAATGGGTTTGCTATACTCGAGTTGTACGATTAGGAAGTTAATAGTAAAAGCTTCGTTCTTCCCCATTGGAGTGCAACAATATTCAGCTGAATGTATCGCTCATTTGCTCCTTGAAGTTCTTTTTTGCATCTTAAACCATCAGCACTGGTTGAGTAATCTTTTTTTCACATAAGAAAAACAGCTCTGATTGCAGAGTCACCACTTTCTGCAGTTCTATACTGAATGCATCTGAGACTCATTTCTCCTTTTGGGCCTACATGTAGAGGAGTTGTCAATACAAGATACTTTGCAATTACCTCTGCTTGTTCAGAGAAGGCAATTAAGCATGTGATTCTTCATCTTGTAAAGTGATGCTTTGTCTTAATGGATCCTCTTGCAAACAAATTCTGATGATCTATTGAGCACATGGGTTAAACCGCAGCAGTCTTTTGCTGAATACTGCTGCAGCAAGAGGTGGTAAATAAGGCAAAGGGATATATAGGCTGTGGCAGTTTTTCCATGGGAGTATGTGATGTGGATGAGGGAGAAAATATTAGGACTAGAGAAAAAAAAAATCTTCCATCCCTCATAGTCACTGGTATCCAGAAGTAATTACATCACTGTCTTAATCTTTCCAGTGTCATCAGTTTTGGTAATATGTGTCTGACTGTAAGAAGCAGTAGAACTTACTTAAAATTGAGTGTGTCTTTCTGGCAAGCCATTACTTCTTCCTGGAAAGGATTACATGTATTTAGTGACTCACTTGGCATAGGTATGTGATTGTTTTGCTTTGTTAGATAGTATTTCTACTTAAACATAAGAAAAAATTTCTTTACTGCAAGGGTGATGGAGCACTGGAATAGGCTGCCCAGAGAGGTTATGGTGTCTCCTTCCCTGGAGACTTTCAAAACCCACCTGGACATGTTCCTGTGCAGCCTGTTCTAGGTGACCCTGCTTTGATAGGGGGGTTGAACTAGATGATCTCCAGAGGTCCTTTCCAACCCCTACCATTCTGTGATTTGACAATGATTTTCTGTGGCTCCTTGGCTGTAAGTTGAAACAGCTTTGTGACTGGCACAGGGAATAAACAGATTGGAGGAGAATGTTTAATCTGTTACAATTCTTCATTAAAAAAAGAGAAATCTAAGGAAAAAAGTGAGGATGGACTCTGGTATGGCTGATACTGTGAGGTATCGCCTGCTCATGCTGTCTAGCTTAGGCTTCTCTTTAATACCAATCATAAGTTGAGATCCCTAGCACGCATGAGCAGAACCTCTGCCCAGTGTCTGCCAGAGTCTAGGGATGGCTGCTTCTGATCAGCTAAAAATTATATGTATTAGTAATTATTAAAGAGTCAGTTAGAAAAGCAGTTTTCTCAATTTTATAAGAAATTAAGGTAGACCTGCATAAAGCATGCAGCAAACTTAGCATTTGAACTGATAAGAACATTCCTTAGGCTATTTCTGCTGACAGATAATTTTTATACAAACAGTTCTTAGCTTGTACAAGATTGGTTTTCAAGTTTGAATCTCAATATTTTAGCTAGCTTTAAACATTGACACTTGCAATAAATTTAATTTCTTAACCTGGATCTTCTCACTCTACTTTCTTTCCTTCTCTGCATCTCCAGAACATATTCCTGATCTTTTAAATGTCTGACCATATTACTTGGACCCCTGCCTGATTTCAGTAAACAGGGGCAGCCCTGGCAAATAGGGTATATAGAAAGGGAAGTGACTGAATGCTCCCCTGTCACCCTGGCTTACAGGGCAGGGATGTCCTGTAGTTGGGAGAAGACACCACACACATATGCACATCTGTGTTCATGCCTGGCTTCTCTACAGCCCCTCTGTCATTTTGAAGGATGTAAACATGTAAGAGGTATCTGTGAGGACAGAAAGGGAGAACAGACATGAGATGTCATGGGAGAGGCTGAGACACACAGCAAATCCCTGAATGCATTGAATGCTTTGAAGATCAATGACCTAAAGGCACATGTCAGCTGGCCAGAACATCCAGGATTTGGGCAGGGATTTTATATCATCCATCTGAGTGCCAAGGGCACTCGGCCCATCTAAATAGTGGGGCAAGACTGGGAAAGCCTTTCCTCAGGCAGGCAGTTTGGAGCAGGAGCATTGCTTCAGTGTAGGACTCGGACATTCCCTACATCCTAGAAGTGATGGGCAGTGAGTAGCTGTTGTAGCAGCTGGCTAGGGGCAAGTATTACAGAATCACAATCACAGAAAAGTAGGTGTTGGAAGGGACCTCTGGAGTTCAACTAGTCCAACACACACACACCAACAAAGCAGGTTCACCTAGAACAGGTTGCACAGGAATGTGTCCAGGTGAGTTTTGAAAGTCTCCAGGGAAGGAGACTCTCCACAACCTCTCTGGGCAGCCTGTTCCAGTGCTCCATCACCCTTGCAGTAAAGAAATTTTTTCCTAATGTTTAAGTGGAACTTCCTGTGTTCTAATTTGTGCCCATTGCCCCTTGTCCTATCACTAGGCACCACTGAAAAGAGACTGGCCATGGTGCTTTCACAGCAGCCAGCAGCCCTACGGGGTTCATACGTAGGGTTCAGGCCATTGCTGCCCCAGGCAACCTGTGCTATGAATGATCTGTGGAGATGCCTACCTCATGCTGTTGCTTCTTCTAAGGAATTAAAGTCCCCCTTGAATAAGCACTGCCCCTGTCCTGTAGCATGGGGTGGCTGGCTGGATATCTAGAAGCAAAAAAGGGATTCCCCTGACACAGCTTCCACGTACTCTGTTGTCCGTTTTCCAAAGGTTTATCAGTGTCACCATTTGCTTATATATCTCTCCTGTGCAAGATCAAAGATGAAAGAGGGTGCATGAGGAGACTGATCCTGTCAGAGAGGATCCTGTCATGAGGAGACTGATCCTGTAACCTCCTGTAGTAGATCTCTCACACAGTGCCACTACCCTATCCTTTCCCTGGCAATTAAAACAGCTGTTTAAAATTTACCTTGAGTATTGTGACCAAAACTTGCATGTGGATCCTGGGTGATCCATAACAAAGTCCCTGCTGAATGCACAGGCTGAAATTGCATGGTATGATTTTCTAAAGTGACTATGGGCATTGTCTTCCCGGTGGTGTCGTCTTAAAAGGATCTGGGTTTTCAGAGGGGAAGTCCTTAACACTGTCTGAAAACCAAAGCCTTCTAAGCTGCTTGGTGTGTTGCATATGCAGAATCAGAGATCCAAACTCACAGTTACTTTAGAAACTAGGAAATGGGATATGTAAAAATGATTTCCTCATCTTCTGATTTCCTGGAATAGTTATGTTGACATCACCACTGACACAGAAATTGTCAGTCTTTCAATTTCATTACTGTTGCTGTGGGTACCATAGCTAATAGGAGCATTGCAATATGTCCAACGCTTATAATGCAAAAAAAAATTCAAGCATTTTCTAAAAAGACTTTTTTTGCTTTGACTGAATTTAGAGAAAATCCTAGCCTTTGCCTTTGTTTGGTTTTTGTATCATAATTAGAAGTTGGGTTAAATGGTTACTTTTAGCAATCCTTTTCTGAAAATCTAGATTGTTTTTTGAATATCACAAATCAAAAAACTAAGTGAAGTGTAACAAGACTTTAAAATATTAGCTTTTCCAGATGTGACACTTGAGCACAAGATGTTCAAAGGAAAGGCTTTTGACTTTCTACCAAGATGTCAAAGACATTTGGGATGAATTAAAACAAATTCTGATAATCGCCAAAGACTAAATGAGAAAAAGAAAACATTTTGTGCAGTGATAGAAAATTACTCTGACTACTTTCTGTTACATTTATGATAAGGTCTAAGTCCCCTACTCAGACTGATGCTGATCCATGATTATTTTTCCAAAATGAATACATAACTCATATTTGCACCGCTGTTCAGGCAAGTGAGCTGAAAGTTGATCAGGTACTTCCTGCAACTTTAATAGAAGATTCCAGTTCTCTCAGATGAATCACCTCAGATTAAACTTTTATAAGGTTTATGCTAGTCCTGAAATGAGCCAATAAATATACATTTTAAATTGAAAGAAAGTACAGAATAGTCTGTGGAAAATAAAGCCAAGTTTTAATTGATACTCATTACAGTCTGCTAAAACATATCCTGAAATTTAGCAGTAAGTGGAAACCTCCATTTAAGAAGGGGGGGGGGAAGCTGCTTATTTGGAGATACATGTATGTACAATATACCATTAATTAAATTTATTTTAGCAGCCTAGTTGCAGGCATGGAGCATTAGAAGTAGTAAACAATAAGAAGGAAGACTTTAAAATGGTAATAACGAAGTCTCGTTTTGGATAAATCTTTAAAAGGGCAACCTCCTAGTTAAAAGCAAATACAAAATCTGTTTGTTTGGTTTTTTTAAAAAAAACACAAACAACAAAACAAAAACTAAAGAAAAAACCAAGACAGGTAAAACCCAGATGTTTTTTCCATTACAATCACAGAATGGTTTCCAGAAAGTGGGAGTTACTTGCTTCAGATAAGTCTCTGATTGCACATATTATCACTTCACCAAATTTCCCAGACCTAGCAGGATACACCTTGAGCTCAGGTGTTGAGATAAAAAGTTAACATTTGAAATTCACCTAAACCACATGGTATGTCAGCTTGTGCAAACTGAAGATACCCTGTTGGTAATGTTTTTCTGGGGCCGGTGGCAGAATCCTCTCTTGGTTGATTGCCCCTTTCTGAGCAGTAGTGCAGCAGTTTGGGTGGCACATGTGATGTTCTATGTCCAAATGGTTTCTGCTTAAAGGTAATAAAAGAGAGGTTTACTGCTGGAGATACTAATATGGAACTGCATCCTTCAGAAACATGACTCTAATGGACTCCGAATGAGCTAGGCAGTGTTAAAATGTCATTAATTTGCCTTCTAGAAAAAGAATCTAAAAAATGTCCATGGTTTGCTTTTCTTTCTAATATCATGAACAGGAGCACACAAAACTAACTTGTTAGTTCTTGTGCTCTTTTGTATTTGGCCTCAAATTGTTTCTCAAATTTGAGCTGAATTTGTGCTTTTAGTTCCCCCAAACCGGTGTATTTCTGCAAAGAAACTTGTCATTATATTATGCTAATACTCATGTGTATTGCTAATACTAAGTAAGAAAATAATTTTCTTTGTGCATCAAATTTCATGAAACAGGAGTGCAGAGCATGCTCCAGGGTTAAATTATGAAATACAGTGCATAATACAAATGACAGAAATAGCAGGTTAAAGAAATTTATGTATGATATTTATTGTATATTAAACAAGAAAAATACTCCAGTCATGATTAATATAGAAGAGAGAATAAAATCAAGAATCAGAGGAAAAGGGTACATGATTAGATTTTAAAATGTTACTTTAAGTTAATTTTAAAGGGATATAATATTCTTTAGATTAAAATCCTTTCTCCTAAATTGTGATACACCCTCCACCCCCCACCCCCAAAATCAAAGGGACAAATTCAACAATCACACCATAACTTGCAAGGCAGAAGGTTTAGAGTTTTTCTCACCAGGCCCCTAGTTATGTTCTTCCATAGTCATACGCCTACAATTGCATGGTTGCTTTGAAGGCAGAAAATGTATCACAAACTACTTAAGCTTCTTTAAAAAAAAAATAAATCTAATTGTGCAGAAGAAATGACAGTACTCAGTAGAGAAAAAGACAGAGAAATATTTTTATTGGCCAGTGAAGTTCATGACGCCTTCATTTAAAAATCACAGTACTTCTGTAATTTTGTGTTTTGACCTTTTCTTGTGGTGCTGAGTCTGGGAACATGCAAAGTGAACTGTGAGCCTGGTTTGCTATAAGCATTGCAACTCTTAGCAGAGGCTCTTCTGCTTGCTGTTTTTTACAGCAAAAATAGTGGGGCATTTGTTAAAATTGGGATATGAAAGCAAAAAGGTGATAGGACTTGTACTGGTGACTGGCTGTCACTGCATCTTGAGAAGCCAAAATATGCTACTTAAAAGAGTGAACTCTAAGATGTGCTGATAGTTTTAATTTTGTTTTTCACTTGGGGCAACATGTTATAATAATATGTTAATAATGGGCAATTCATAACATTTTCAGAGAGGGGAATGCGCATTAATTGGCTTGTTCATCTTGCACTGTGAATAGATAGATGGCTTTTTTGAATGACTGAGGTGACAGCACCTTCTTAGGATGTGTTGAGCAAAGGTTTCTCTATATTTTTATGATAATTTCTTCACTGTTATTATGTCACTATTGAATCTGATTACATAAAAAAAAAAAAAAAAAAAAGCAAGCACATCTCTCCAGAATAGGTCACACTGGGAGAGGAAACCAAATAACTTACAAATCAGTGTCTGGAATAGTCTTAAGACTTAACCTATGGCTCCCAGAGCCCCAAAACTAATCTTTGGAAAGGCACAAAGTGAAGCTGTTCTGGTTTCGCTGGATCTTACATGCTTCAGAGGTTCTGGAAGTATTTCCTGTCTTGGTGTTGTTTGGGTGCCTGTTACTCATGATTAGGTTTCCAGACCACTGTGTCATCATTTGTGTTTCAGAGAAATCTGAGAATAAAACCCAAATACCTCATCTTTTGTTTTTCACTTGAAATGTTTTTATAGAAACCAAAAAGGTCTGCTTTTCATTTTTAGCTATGGAAGAAACTGGACTTCTCAGGGACAAAATAGGTTAGCATGAGAAATAGCATGTTTCAGTATTTGTTTTACACTACATAAAGATGACAGATATCACTTGTTTTCATTTAGAAGCCTTCTTGAGTTAGAGCTACTGTTATTTCTGTGCGGACTTTACCCTTACACAGCAACTTACTGTGTGAAATTAATTCATTTAAAATACACAGTTTATATTAAGGCTGCACAGAATTTACAGCTTCTTTAAATTTTTCCTGTCTTAATAGTTTTTATTCTGACTCTTCAAATAGTCCTTGACATGGTCAGTCTATCTCTTTCTTCTCCTCTTCTTTATATTCAATCCAGTTTTCATTCCATTTATCACACTGCTACATGAAGATACTAAACCACATACCATTCTTATTTACCTTTGGCTGTAATTTCTGTATCTCTGTGGGTTTCTTTCTCCACCCTCAGTCAGGAAACAAAAAACAGGGTGTGCTTTTAAAGGCAGGAAAGTATCTTTAAATATCCTGATGGAAGAGCTGTGAGAGCTCTTTTTTTTTGCTTTTTTTTTTTTTTTAAAGGCATGATTTTCTTGAAGACTCTCCAAATTTGTGGCTTTGTGAAATGTTTATTTTAGAGTCTCTTTCTGAGTCTAGAAGTGAAGCTTCTTCTAATAACATAAGCAGGACTTCCTTTTCTCCTCTTATCCCCTTGCCTTCCTGGGGCCTTACAAATGGCATTTTTCCTGTAGAATAAATAACTTCCCCAAAATAGATATATAAACCCCCTGTAAAACTCAGTCTGTTTATAGCTGAGATCCAATGGTTATTTTGCAGCTGGTCTCTGTAGTTTATGCTGAACCTCGTAGAAGGTTATTATCATGTCTTCAGATCTTTGCTTTGCCTATTAGTTCCTTTTGAATGAGAAATCAGCCTTGTTCCTGACTTTTCTTAATGCTCTTTTCTACAATCAAGAGGTAAAGGAAGGCTCAGTAAAAATATCTGGGGCTTTGCAAAGGCTTACAAATCATTCACCACTAGCTTTCCTAACTGGAAGGTGCATTAGTGGCAGGAGCTGGTGTCAGGGCTGGATGCAGTTCTGATAGCCATCAAGAGGAGGAGGGGAAGGTGATGACCAATGCAATTGGGAAGGCAGTGAGTCCTGCCAGCATGCTGCTGCTGTTTCCCTGCCTTTGGATAGTGAAGGAAGTAATTAAAATTGGGGTGAATCAGAGGTTGGAAATTGTGTCAGAAGAGAGAGACGTGTGGTATCTGTCCATGGTGTAAAAGGAAGGAGGTGCATATGTCCCCAGGCTGTGTCTCATGTGGTGAAGGTCATTAACCTTTTGCTCAGCAGTGAAGCCCTTAAACAGTATCAGTAGCTCAGTACCAGACTTCCTTTGCAGATTATTACTTGACTCATTTGAGACAAGTAGCTTAAGTCCATACAATGGTCCTTGTGTTACATGGTCTCATTTTGCTATGGAGCATGCAGAAGGGTACAGCCAAATAGAGCTGGTCACCTGAATGCTTCTCGCCTGGGAACAGAGCTGGGGCCTTGCAGTGCTGAGATAATACAAACCAAGAAAAAGCTCTATGTAATTGTCATTATTCCTGCTCTACTAAGCTATGTTGCTTTGCTTTTTGCAGTTTTTTGAGGTGGACAAAGAGACACAGAGACAAGATTTAATGAAGTAATCTGTGCAGGACCTTTTGTGTGTGAGTTCAGGACAGAGCTAGCATCTTCATTTCATAATATACTCTAGTTTCCAAGCTATAGGTCACAGTCTTAAAAGGTTCATGATCCTGGAAGTGTTGTTATGTGCCTAGAAGCATGAAAAAAACAAAGAGTATTTACAAAGCAAACATTTTGGGAAGCATCCCTCGCTTTTTGCCAGACCTACTCTTAGGTGTTGACCACAAGAAAGCAAAGTATGAAGACAACTGGAAAACTGTGTTGCTGTTCCAGTTCAGGCGGTGTTGTCAGAATATGCAAGACCTAACAAGATTAGAGCAGTTTTGCCCTTTAATTTGAACAGATGCAAGTTGGAGTCACTAGTAGACTTGCATCATAACTCTGGTTCAACCCTGAGTCATGGAATTATTTCATTCTGCTATATTCATTTTTGATGAACCACTTTGCTCCTTTTTTTTTCTTTTTTTGGTAAGGGTGGGTTAAACAAGTCCTAATTCCTCAATGAAATACTTCTCCCTTGTTGAAACTTGAATAGGATATTTTCCAGAGTGCAAGATCAGAAACCACCCTTCACACAATAGCTGTGCCAGAAATGGTTTACCAGGAAAGCAGGTTGCTGAGGGCTGGGTAACATTAATTAAATTAAAGGCGGGGGGGGGGTGCTTTTTGAGGAGTATTTATATTTTGCTGTTGTGATCTTGTCTTGTGACAGTTTTTTGCACAAAACCAAGCTGGATGTCACACATTTCTTTGATCCAAGTTGTTAAAATTCCCAAGCTCTTGCTCAAGCAGACTGTCATTCCTGCTTTTCATTATGGTTGATTATTTCATGTCACTGAAAAAGTGGTTATTCAGATCTTAGCCTTCCTAGTTGTGAATAGCAGATGGGATCATATCTACCTGACTGCTAAATCAAGTCCAGGACCAGATAGTGACTTTGTGGATTTTTACAGGAACCCACATGTTCAGATGCTAACAAGGCAACATGGGCAGGATTGCAGAAGTGCAGCACCTACCTTACACCAGCAGAGGAGGTGGTCCAGGGCATTTGCAAAGAATGAGTTATCTGTGCAGCTCCAGCTTGCAGCTGCTACAGCATCATACGAAAGAACTAAACTGGAGCTTGAAAATGAGGAGAAGGGACAAACTCAGGGCAGAAAGAAATCACAAGCTAGCTGAATGATGCAGAGAGATTTTGAGACCCTAAGATTCTCTCATAACACCAACCCTTTAATGAAGAGAAGTGTTTGTCCCAGGATAGAGGATAAGATACAGCTACATGTATAGTCAAGCAAGGTTTGACTGTGGTTGCTAATGTGAATGGAGAATGAACTTTTTTTCAAGGCAGTGTATTTAAACCACAGTTAAAGTGTCTGAAGAGAAAAAGACCATTCTTGCCTAGCACTGATTTTTCCTTTTACTTTTTACCTGTGTTTGAACCTGTTTTGCTTTCTTCCCTAGAATTCAGTCTTCCCTAGAGTAGACTATGTAGCTATAGGAGCAAGACTGCACTGCTCTTGGAAAAATCTACATGCCTTTGTGCTTAGATTTCCTTGCTTTTACATCTGAGCTGAGCCCCTGACAATTGAAAATATTTAAAGAAGGAAAACTAAACCCTAATGAATGTGAAAGGTATTTGCACAAAAACACAAGCCTTCTTCCCTCTCTCTTAATTGAAATACCTTAAAAGGCTTGCAAAAGCTATACAAATAAATACAGCTACTCATTCCATCTACTCTCTTGTGCGTCAGTTTTGAAGGCCCTTATTTCTATTTTTGTCTTCTTGTTCTTTACCCTAATACAGATCTCTAAGTAAATTTTTTTGTCTGTATCTAAGCTCAGCAGCTATGTGGTCACATCTCCTCCATATCATTTTTTTTCCTATGAACTTTCAGTTCCTTTTTTACTTGGAATAAAATCAAGCACTCTATTAATGTCCAGAAGCCTGTAGTGGGAGGGCCATACCACAGCTCATCTGGGCCTGTGGGTGCAATAGGTGAAATGCTATCAGTCTACTGGAACAGTGATGAGTATCTTTAAAGTAACTTTCCTATAATGGAAACTTAGTTTAAGAGTAGAAAAAGTGCCGGTCCTCTTCATGACTTCTCAAGACCTCTTTTTGCCATGTAAAGTCAATTGGCTGTAAGCTGTGGACCCAGCTTGGCTTCAAAGCACGCCTGGCTCTTCATTCACAAAGTAAATGCTCTAGAGAGCTGCCAAATTGGGGAGATTATTCTGTCTCATTTTCTGGCAAGCTGTGACTGCATGTATCACTTCATTTGTATGCTAATTGAGGCCAAGCCTCCAAATAGACTCCATACAATATCAGTGTGACTTGGCTCTGTCTGTGTGGTTATTCTGCCTTCCAGCAGCCTCAGTGTGTGTGCTCTGAGCCGGACAGGGTCTAGTATGTCTTCATCAATGAAGTCCTGCGTCCTGACCTCAGCTTTCAGAAAGTGACAATTAAACTCAAGGAGCACGGGGCACTCGCACCAAGGATTACCACATCACTGTGAAGGTGAGCGTATGCCATTTCTTGACTGGGACTCTCCACAGTTCAGCTCTGAGGAGGTGCTGATAATTCCTAGGCCAGCTGGCCTAATAGGGGGTTGCAGAGTGCATGGCTAATTATGGGGACAACATGTTGACAAGCCAGCCATGTAGAACAGCCTGGTTTTTTTACCCCCTCTCCTCTACCAGCTCATGCATGACTGAATGGCAAAGCTCAAACTCCTCTAGACTGCTCATTGTTAGTGTTGTAAGGATCCACGCTTTGTCAGCCATTTCTTGAGGAGCACTGTATTGTTTTAGAAGAAGGTACAAATATATGCATGCAGGGCTACTTCAAAATATATACATGAAGGATGTTATGAATTTGAAAAACCAAGGATGAACTATTCAGTAAATGGCTGCATGCTTCATGCTGAATTTCATGGGATGTTTCACCAAAAGCTACTGAACATAGGTTGGGAAATGCACATGCATGTGAACTAAATTTTTTTAACCTTTGCAGAGGGAAGTATCAGTACCTCATGCTTTAAGGCAGATGTGTGGCATGGGCTCACAAATATTTTTTACCATTAGCCCCAGGAATAAGAGGTCCATACGAAGTTCTGAAGTTTCAATGTGATATCATTTCCATACTTTTTAAAACTTTCTTTTAGAAACACATCAAGGTGTGTTTTTAAAATCTTGTTAAATGAGAACAGAGCACTTGCAAGTTAGAAAATTCCAAGCTGTCAGTCACCTATGCAGACCCTTTTCAGGTCTACATTGCAGTGCAAGCTGTTACAGACAACAGTAGCTCAGGTATGGGAACACTGAGTTGCAACATGCTTAACTTTCAAAAACCCCGTGCTTGTACTGCAATTCCCAGTCCTGGTCCAGGTGCCCAAAAAGGGGCTTCATAGCCAACTGGAGAGAGCAAACAGCCAAGGAAAGGCTGTTGGCAAGAACAAAAATGTATCAAAAATTCCTGTAGTCTCCCATTCTGAGTTCATACTCACAGCTTTGAAATAAGGATTATCTGAAACTAGGATTTATGGCTTGGGCTCAGGCACCTACATTGTCTCTTCATGCACAGGGGATTTGCTGTTCTCTTTAAGTTGTGGCAGTGCCTACCTCTCATCTGGGAAGCAAGGGTTATCAATTCATCATGAGCTTCCTTCCCTGCCTGAGGCAGCTCAAATTTACACCTTGTGTGTAGGATAATTGGCTTATCCAGTGAATGAATTGGCACAGAGACAATCTCCACCTCACCTATGCATATGGAGTCATGATATGGCCAGAAAAGGAAGGAGGAGTCATCAAGATGCAGAGGAAAAAAAACAAGTAGTAGCATGACTGTTTTGCCTAATGGTGAGGCAGTTTCCTGGGATGGAGCAGTTATGAGATCTAGTACTTCCCAGAAGTACTCAAGCGTTTATGCAATCTGCTCATCACTCATCAGATAAAACTTTCATGGGATTTCCAAAGCCTGCCCATGCAGTCAGTTTTCTTTGTTCCTGTCAACAGCTTGTGCCTGTTCTCAACAGTGTGTTGCCTCTGGGTTATGACCTCTTGGTTGACAAAAATAGGTGCCAGGTGAGGTTCCTGCTGGGGCATGACTTCCACACTGAAGAATACTACAGTGCTTGTGCAAGGAAGTGGCTTATTTATTTCCATGACACTGTGTTCCGTGGAGCAGGTCTTGGCAAGTGGTGTTTGTGCAAGTCTCTCTGTTTTAAGTGGAAAAGCTCCAAAGCTGATAAATTTCCTGTGTCAAATGGGTCAGACAAAGGACAACCCTATTCTAGGCTGGAATGGTGTCGTTAGGTAAAAGGGGATTGTTCCTCGGCCTGGGAACTGGCCCAATCTGGACATGAGCATTTGGAAGCCATGTTAAAGGAGATGATTGCAAAGGGCAGGATCATTCTGAAGGATCAGCCACACTTCAAGAGCACGTGGCCCGGGGAGGAGAGCTTGTTGCTGTGCTCTGAGCACTGTCTGGTGCTTTTTGAGGCTCTGCAAGGGGCAGCAGTCCTCATTCCATCAACCATTGGCCTCTGCCCAGGAAGCAAAGGCAGCAAAAAACCTGAACAAGCTGGGGAGTGCCAAGTTGGCACAAGCCAGTTCCTAGGAGACTCATATCTGAAGCACCATCCAAAAGTCTGGAAATACCGTAAGAACAGTGGAAGCCTAAAGGTTTCTACCTCAACTCTGTTGCTAACAGTGCTGCAGTTCTGTTATTACCAGAGTACAATGCTTGCTCCTTCACAGCACGGGAGGTTTGAAATTTGTTTATTCCATGTTGGAGTGAAAGGAGAACTGTTTGAAATATTACCATTTTTTCATAAATAAATTTTCTAATTAACTCAGTTATGTTAATGTCTGCTTTTGGATGCTAATGGAATGTTTTTATTTGTTTTGTGGTATTGGACACTGATCTGATATAGGATGCATCCCACTTTAAAGTGGTAGTTCTGCCTAACTTGGAGAAGAGGTTTTTAAATCCAGACCTTCTCAGATGAAAACAGCAGAAACTTGGATATGGGTGTCCCATTGTCAAGATCTCCCCAGAGTACAAAACCAGCTTCTACTCATTGCCAAAAGTGCCAGCTTTGACTGAAAGGTAAAAGTTCCTTTTTTTATTTTCCCTAAAATTTCCTGGCTATGCTATGTCTTACCACATTGAGGCTGATGTACAGAGTATTGTTAAGTGCTGTTGCATTTAAATACAGGGTTTCTGTAGCGTAGGAAGATAGAAGGTGGTCTGCAGCTCCAGAAGTTTTATAGGATGAGATATGTGTGTGTGATAAAACTTGTTGTCAGTGGTTAGCATCCTGTTGAGTATTTCTGAGGAACATAAATGCAGTGGCTTGCCTGGGTACTAAAAATGCACATCTTGTGATGCTGGCAGTTGCACGAAGTCTTGCTGAAGGTAGTGGGTGTAACAATCACCCTTCTTTTGAGTAAACTGCAAAGTGCAATTAAGCTTTACGGAATAGATAGCTGAAACAATAGGAGCAACCAGCCCAAAAATGAGGGTGCATACAAAGCTGTTTAAGAATGTGTTGTGTAAGTGGGAGGATTTGATAACAGGCTGAGTTAACATCCAGGTGGCTGAGTATTTTTCATGTGGAAGAGAAACCAGAAAGGGTTCATCAGAGCAGCACACAGAGAAGACATCAAGACAGTCCCAGCAAAATAAATACTTATTGCCTAAGTAAAAGATGTGCTTTCAGAAGTCAGGCACCTGAAGCCCTAAGCAAACAAGGTGTTAACTGCTCTGAATTTCTCACTGATATGTTCCAACATCTTCCCATCTGTCAGAGAAATGGTGCAGAAGTAATGACCACCTTAGAACGTGCTAATGCTCTGATGGATCTCCTCATTATTGCAGTGGCAAAGAAGCAGTTATCTCTGCTTCTACCTCTAGTTAAGCAAGTGAATCCTTCATAGGTAATGCAACTTCATATTTCAGTGTAGAAAATATAAATGAACATCAGCTAAAAGTGAAAGGCCAGGTCAGATTAAAACAGAAAACCCACCTAGCCTAAGTAGTTTCTGCTGGAGCTTTCCACTTCAGAATATTTACTTGCTACAGAGTTGAATTTCGCAGTGAGACCTGCACTTCAGTTTGGAGGTTTTCTTTTTCTTTTTATTGTATGATCAGATTGATCACAGTTAACCTTCACCCATCTTTCTGACTACTGCAGTGTCCTACATGCTCTCTCTCTTGAATGAGCTTTACTTCATTATTCACATATCTCATTACTTAGAAGAAAACAGATTTTTTGCACAGTATTTGCTTTGTTGACTAGATTTAGTGTATGAATTGGTTGGCTGTGACAGAAAGGTTGTGCTTTATGTCTTTATCTGAAAAAGACTTCTGACAGTGTATTTATAAGCATGACCTTAAGATATTTCTAACATTATGAGCTTGGGCTGCAACTGAGACAAAGTTCGAGACCTTGGTCTTGTTGCCTTCCACAGATAGTTCCTCTGGTTCTAAAGTGTCTGCAGGCTCCACATAATTTCCCATACAACCAAGTCTGACTTTTATTATAAAGCATTGTCTGAATCTGACTTTCACTAGTCCCATGAATGATCACTAAGTGTAGATTTAGATTCTTCTTACACTTACATTGCAGAAAATGCAAAGTGAATGAGCTTAAGGTAAAACTAAAGCAAGGCTGTGCATAATTCTGCTGCATTCTTCTGAACCCCAGCTAGCTCTCTGGTGATGCACTGGCTAAAGCACTGGTTTTTCTGAGCTTTCCAAAATGCATTACCCAGAGTTCAACCTCTAGACTTTTGTATGCAAAAATTCTTTCATGTTTAACAAAGAAGTTTTTAGTCAACTTTCAAAGCAAGAATACAATGAAGGCAATTCTTTATTTCTCACAAAACTAAGCAGTGTGAAATACAACACACCATGTATGGAATAAGCCACCAGGGTCATCCAATTCAGTGCCTCACAAGTACAGGGGTAATAGCTGGTCAGAACCAAAAGGTCTACAAATCACCCCTTCTCCATATACCACAAACCACAAAATACTCCCCAGTGCTCTTTAACAGCTTGAAGACATATAGTACAACCCATTCAAAGCCACAGATGGTTGTTTGCCACGGCCGGATTGTTGCAATCATGGATATCTAACATCTCTTATAACGTACCACAAGAGGATAGCAAAGAGATCTAAGGTATTTTCTACATCGTAAGCACTAAACACTCCAAAGACCTCTAAACATAACTGCACTAAGCAATATATCCTACCATGTTCTTTAGCCAGACTTTTGCACTCTGCTGGTATTACATAGGCTCAATATAGCATGCACGCACATAAACACATTCCCTAGTGATCTTCCAGAAGTTATTTTTCTGTCTTTACAGCACAATTGTGTTGTGTTTTCTGGCCTCTGTAGAGCCAGAGAAGAGAGGTGGCTCCTCTGTCCTTCTCAAGCACTTCAAAAGCCTGTCAGCAAGCCACGTAGGGGCTCAGCAGCCTTGTCCACGATCCAGCCCAAAGACGAAAGGCTTACTAGTCTCTTTTGTCACTGGCGAAAGGCAAAAGCTCTAATCTGCCTTTGAGGTGAAGCAAATTTTGGGTCCCAACCTTCTGAGAAGACACATCTCCTGTCACTTTTGCTGCTCAGATGCAGAATTTTTTTCCTTCCACATCCTGCTGGTGGCTTTCATTACCATGAATAACTAGGTGTGAATTGTTAGGAGGGTTTCCACCCTCATGAAAAACCACCTTCTGTAATTTCAGAAACAGCTGTGTATGTTTAATATCACCACTTCTGGATACTTCTGGCAGAGTCACTGTGCCTTGCTCTCTATACGTGTGCAGAAGAGATACAGGGTATTCTCAATTGCTTTTCTCCGACTCTCAGACCAAAATGTCAAATACAGTTACCAAAACGATATGTGCTATGCAGGACCCTGTAGAAAGTAGGTATGTTTTCAAAATGTTTAATGTTTGGTTGTAATTTTGAGATTCAGTCCAGTTTAGGTCTTCTTTTACCCAAACCAGTTGCATCCATTTTAATTTAATACATGGAAATAGCAGCTCTGTTAGGAACCAGAAAGCTAGTTCCAACTAAAATGAGTCAGGGAAAAAAAGAAAAAAAATTATCGGAGGGCAATACTATTTTGATATCAGGTAGAATGCATGCTTTCCTTCACATGGAGGATAGATGTGGTCTATTGGCATCCAAACAGATCAGCAGCATGACATTTGTTTCTCACAGGAAAATCCTTTCCCTAGGGTGCAGACAGGAAATCCAAAATGAGAAGAGGTAAATACCAAAGGACTGCTGAGGAAAGGGGAGGAGAAAGAGCAGAAAGAACAGTGCTCCCTTGTTGTGTTGGCTAAGGAAAGGCTCAGGAAAGAAAACTGCGTGAGAAATAAGTATTTATTTTGATATGATATGAAGTGCTCTGCAGGATGAACCACTTCAGTGCTGCAAAGCCACAGTGCAGATTGCTGTGCTGCCTGGTGAAGTCTTTATTTACTGTGTTCTTTATTTCCTTAAAAAGCACTAAATTCCTTTGGCTAGAAATTTTCGAAATTCATCTTCTCCAACTAATGCACAAGATAGACCCTTCAGTTTGTTTGTGGTACCTGTTGAATACCTGAGTATTTAACTCAGGGACCTTTTGCTGACTGTATATTGCCCAGGCTAAGACAGCCCTCTCAAACTGCTTCCCTCTGAGCATGGGATGCCACATTCATTAGAGGTGTAATGAGGGGTAAGAGAGACACGAGCTGATCCACTGAGCCTTGCATTCACTCCTTGAACCCACTGATGGGAGCTTCATTTTAGACCGATGCCATCGCATCAGCCTTGCCCAGAGCTCAGTGTACAAATTCTGCAATGGGTGAGGAATGAGAACTAATGACTTATGCACAAGGAACAGAGTGAGGATGATTCACCTTGTAAGGAAAGGCCTTGCAAGGCTCTTCTGTGTGGTGTTCTTGAGATGCCCTGTGGCAGGGAGACTGTGAAATGGGGGCTCTGAAAAGGACATTCTTCCCATTGGATTAGCTGACTTGAGGTTTTTGTCAGCTGGATCTTTGGGCTTCTTGCCAGCCCAGAAAAGAACTAACAAAGGCCGTTTCTTCAGTTGCATATGATCAGGGATGAAGGATAGGAGGAAGAAAAGAAATGAGGGACTGTAGTATTTTTAAAAGAGAATCAATTTTTTTCCAGAGAAGTAAAATGTCTTATTTATATAGATACTCAGCCTCTGGTTGCTGTGAGCCCCAGCATAACTCATGAATCTCTGCAAAGTGGCATGGGTCACATCGCTTTAATGTTGTACAGATGCCATTTGGCACTACCCAGAAAGTTAGAACAGTCTTGAAACTGAACCTGCAATCTTACTGTGGCCAGAAACTAGAAAAGAAAATATGCAAAACAAAGACTGAGAGGGAATTGTTTGAACTGGATTTGTCCATCAAAGGGAAACTAAATTAAAGGCTTATTTCCACTTATTCAATTTATTTTTTCCACTCATTTTCCTAGATTCTTTGGAGTGTTATGCTCTTAAGACAATGTTTATCAGGGTTGGTGATTTCTATGCCTTCAAATAAGCAAATAGAGTACTCATACATCCCTGTTTTTCAAATCTCCTATTTCAGTTTTTCAGTCATTTAAAAAGTCTATGACTGGTCCAAGTGATTTCATGGTGCTCATAGCCCCTGACCATGGTATATTTGACAAAAATTGAGCTGTTAGCCTTTCCCAAACAAACTGTACAGCTACACTTCCACATTCTCTTCCTGAGCCGCGACCAAATACAAGTGGCAGGATTTTAAGCATTGCCAAATTCTAACTTCCCTTAAAAAGAGAGAAAAAAAAAAAAGGACAGGCAAACCCAACATTTTAATAGTAAAGTATAACTAACTACTTCTGTCCTTTCTCTGTATAAGCTGTTATCAAGTCTTTGAAGTTCTGCCAGCTTGTTTCCATTACAAGGAAAACCTGATACCAGCTGGAATTTTTGGAGTACAGAGAGCGCAATGGCAATAGTCCTGTTGACTTTAAAACTGTGCACAATGTCCCTTTTTTTATGAACACAGAATAAAGAAACTGGAAATAGTTTTATTTTTCTCTGCCTTCTCAGCATCACCACATCCTAAGAAGCTCCATCTCTTTAAACTTCTTTCTAATGTGATATATACAGCAACT
Source organism: Actenoides hombroni (assembly GCA_024336885.1). NCBI lineage: Eukaryota > Metazoa > Chordata > Aves > Coraciiformes > Alcedinidae > Actenoides > Actenoides hombroni. The sequence goes on along the minus strand of WUAM01000271.1, from coordinate 612,788 downwards.
TTTTCATCCTCTCATCTTGTTTCCAAGGCTTTTATTTTTTGTCTCTCTTGCCCATCAGTACTTCAAGCTATTAAATGTTCCAGCACTGTGTTTATCTGCCCCGCGAGAAGCCTCTCAGCTCACATAGCGTAGCTTCTACTTCATGTTTTGGGTGTTAGCTTCTGGGATTTTTCTGCCATCACTACCCGCAAGAGACTTTGAATCTTTCAGTTTGCTTAATGCAAGCCTGGGACCGAGGAAAATGGTTATTAACACTTTCAGTCTAATGACTGGCAGCAGCTAGTGGCATAAAAACCAGCTGCCATGTTCTGTTGTTTGCATGCATCAGTGGGCAGGTAAAGCTTTATAATCAAGGTAATCTGCAGTAAGAATCCTTCTTAGTATACACAGCTTGCACAAACAAGCTATAGTCCTGCTTTATCTACAAAACAGCGTTCAATTTCAACATGTGTACCGTGTTCAGCTTTCTTTGCATCAATGTAAAAAAATCTTCTGCAATATGTCACAATTTGAGCCATATGGTGTGTGAGAAACAGGTGGAGCAAAGTCTGAGCAAAAAGCATAAAAGGAGAAAAAAACCCATAATTTTTTAATAGTCAGGATAAAGGACTACACTTGTGGCTATCACCCTCCCAGTAATTATTATCAGAATTAACAGTTAAGTCCTTTCTAATAAGGAACTTACCCAGAGAATGGAGGCTGAATATATGAAGTTACTCACTTAAGCATGCTTGAGAGGTGCTGCTAACACTTCTTCAGTGTATGTTATATATGGCCATGAACTGCTACAGAACTGTTATCTCTGAGTTATGAGTGTTCACAATCAGCTCTTTTTGCCATGATTTTTTTCACCTCCATCAGGGACTTTTATTTCAATGTCCCAATTGCATGATTCTCAAACCCGCTAAGATTCTTTTTAAAGTGGCTGCTGGAGCAATTCCCAAGTAAATATTTGTTAAAGTGCTTATTAGCAAGATGATTTCCTTGTATATTTTCTGTTTCCATGAACATTCTTATTAGAAACGTTAATAGAAATGAGAGGCAATTTGCAAAATAGGTTGATATTTCAAGCATTGTTGAATTGGATAGTTTAATCAGGGTATTTACAATTGCAAGCCTCTTTATTTTGCCTTTTGCTTGACGTCTGTTTTCTTTTTATAACAAAAAAAAAAGTATTCTGTTGCATGTTCCTATGGCAAGTAAAAGCCAAAGCAGTCATCCAGCTGTTAAAATTAGTGTTAGGTCTGAATTTTCTATGGATTTCCCACTACATGGCAGGAAATCAGCTTTCATTGCTCGTTCCCCCTCCTCCTCATCTAGCCCTCTATTAGATTAATACCAGAAGCATGAAGTAACGTTTAACTGAAAGTTGTTGCTTTTAGCTCTGGGAAAACTTGGCAGCCTCTCCAGAAATGAAGGGGGGAGGGGGAGCCTGAAACCTCCATTAACTGAAGAGGAGATATGAGGCATAAAGAAACATTTTTCTCCCGTTAAACTTCCGAGGTTTAAAAAAGCATGCTAATGACACACTGTTGCTAAGTCTAATGAGGATCCACTGTCAGCCCTTTCCTCTCTTTATGCATTAATTGTCTGGCTCATATGGGCTACTTTCATGTTCCCATTTCATATTGCTACTTAATTTATGTCCTGTAAGCAAAGTGTATCATTAAGATACTATATTTCTCTTCTTCGTTAGAATGGGCTTCTAGTTTACAGGACAGTCTGGGGAGCTTGCAACCAAAACGAAGGTTGTTGCTCATGAATGCTGGGATGCCTGCCCAGCTGTGTTAAGGTTTCAGTAGTATGAAGAGGAACAACAAAAAAAAGTGATGTGCAAACAAGGCATTATGAAAAAGAAGCAAGACCACCCCCAGCTTCCTATCTCAGATTTCACAGTGGTCTTTAAACTATAGTACAAATATATAATTTATTAAAACAATGTGTTAAAGATTGTCATACGTTAATTTCCTGTGATACTCTGGGTTCAGCAAGCATATTTTATTGCTTCCTGTGGGTCTAATCCTACATCAGTGAGTGGGAATTTCATGGGAAGCGCCTGGTGTCATGGCCACAGCCGTGCAAACCCAGACTGAAGAGCATGTCTAGGGCTTCTTTACAAACAGGCTACCCAGGCTGATGGGAACAGTGCTGCAGGATGGAGGCAAATGCTTTCAAGTGAGTAATGTAGACAAGAATACATGCATAAATCATCAGGCTTTACAGAATCCAGCTATTCTAAAATTGCATTTCCAAAGTTCCCATATTGCCCAAATAGCCGAACTTGTTTGCTTTTCAGTTTACCGTTGTACTGTTAGCCGAGGTGTTGTCCTGCAAGGCTTCAGCCTCTGGTTAAAACACAGGGTCCCCAGCCACTTCAGGCTGCACAGGTGGAAAAAAGCAGAGCTTTGAACCTCAAGTACCCAAGTGCTTTACTTTCTTTAGAGTAAGCTCAAGACATCAACAGCTCTTTCAGCAGTTTGTAGACTCCCTGCAGACATGAAGGGCAAGGTCATCCAGAGCCCTCCCTCAGCTTCACCCCCTGCCCTGCCTGCTGGAGACTGATCCTGTTACTGGCATGTTGATAGACCTGGTGAGGAATGTGGCACATCCAACAGCAGGTAGAAGGAAACAGCACTACCAGTAGAATGGTCCTCTCATTATTCCCCAAGGTAACCCAAAATGGGCGTAACATAAGGGGAAAATTGACCAACGAGATATGGATTAATCTGGCAGTGGGCATATGTGAGGTGTATGTGCTGTATTGTGCCTTGCATGCCAACCAGCTGTGCTGGCCTCAGAAGCCAGATTCCTATGGCACATGTTAGTTAAAATACTTGCAGGGAGGTGCTGGTCCACCTTCCCCCTGCCCCTGTACATTCTGACAGGAGCTGAATGTATGTGATTCTACAACCCTTTCCCCTACCCTGCTATATTTTTATGATTTTGCTGAAGGGGGTGCAAGGACAGTGGGCAGATAAGATGGTGAGTTCTCACTTGCCTACTGTTTTGGTTTAGATTGATTTTGCTTTGGGCATTAGTGTGTCTTCAGGATGTTTATCTTTGGGGTTTGTGTATTTTGTCTAAGTACATAAGGCAGTTTTGAGTGAGGCCTACACAGGGAGAAAATAGTTACAATTTATATTTTTCATTTTTTTTTAATCCCACCTCTACTTGGAGAAAATTCTCAAAAAGCTGAGGCTAAAATATATCTCTGAATCTTTCTCTGCCTGTTAATGCAGGAAAGTAGTAGCTATATTGTGTCATCCTTTGTGCTGCTAATGGAACTTGATTTCACATTTGGAGGCCATCTGTGGAGGAAAAAACCTCTACAACCCTTCTCAATGCACATATAAAAACTTGTCAGCAAAGGCAGCTTTATGAATCAGTTGTGAGGAGATATTTTATCTAAACTGTGTTAGACGGAGCTTTTTCCTTCATGAAAGCCACTGCATCAGTTCCAGCCAAATGACTCTGAACAGAATGAAGGTTCTACAACCATATTTCCTTTTGGTAGAAATGAATCTTTTTATCTCTTTTGACTTTTTGCTAATTAATTGAGTTTCACCTGAAGGAGAAGAATATTTTTCATAGGAGGAAGAAGCTAAATGAGTATTTATTTCAATATAGAGATCTATCTTCACACAGATTAACTGTGAAATTAAGGTAGTATCTTGGATTCTTGTGTTCCACACCTTGTTTTATGTGTAACCTTGGACAAGTGGCTTAAATGCTTTTATATTTGTTTCTTTTAATACCCTACCAAAAATGTACTATCTCACTGATGTCACCCACAACATTGTTAGACATACAAAAATTTTCTGCATCCAGATTTGATAGGGATAGAGACCAAAGGAGAACAGACAACTTTCCTGGCTTGGCATCAAAGGAAAATCATAAGGCCCCAAACTAAGGTGTGTATGAGAACTTGTGAATCAATTTATTGCTTGCTGGCAAAAAGATAAGTCTAGAAGGGGCAACTATGGGATGAAGATATCTTTGTATCCAACCACCAAGTACAAAATTATTAGCTGTCCTAATCTGTGACTGTAACTGTAAACCAGTGTAGCTATGGCATTTGCACCCAGTCTTCAGTCAGACGTTTGCTACTGACTTAATTATTATTAATTAAATACTGACTTATCTATGAGGAGCGTGGACCAGGTTTTGCCTGTAGAGCTAGTGCTTGCAGTTTTCAACATGTTTGCTCACTGATCATTTATGAAAAATGTACTTGTGTACAGAAAAACTCTAGTAACGTATATATAGTGAGTTTATGTGCAGTAGGAGAGTTGGCTAATTAAGAGCCTAAACCACTCCCATTCACAGAAGCATGCTGATTCTAGCAAAGGGAAGCAATTAATCAGCTGCAAAGACAGGTAGCCATACACAAGCCAATAGGGTAATGCTCTTCTGATTTGAAGCAATGTCTGTCCTTTAGATAATCAAAAGCAAAAATCCTTTTGATTACTAAAATGTTCTATTTAAAGAAGAAATAGCATTACCTTTTAGTGCACTAAATGGTCTAGTTGCTTTAATAAAAATGGTTACCTTTCCAACAAATCTTGTCTTGTTTATATCTTTAGGCCATTACAGCTACAACATGGCTACCACTTAAATGAGTCATTACGAGTTGTGCAATTTATGGATAGAGGCATTTTTAAGGTAACTACTTGTTACTAACAGAAAACTAGCTTGCCTGAATTAGTCAAGTCCTCACTTTAATGGTAGCTCTGCAATGCAGCCATGCTGTGAGCCAGGCAGTCAGCATCAAAGGAAGCGCAGACCTCACAACTGCACTGCAAGTCTAAGCCAAGTCTTACAGAAATGCAACAAAACCCACCTACCAGACCTGTCCCTTAAGCTCGGAATTCAGCTGCAAAAGCAGCCAGCACTTCATGATTCAGAGGAATGCAAAACCTAACTGCTTTTTTTGCCTTGCAATTACAACCTAGTTAATTGTGTACAACTGTGCAAAGGAAGAGAGTGAGGAAATTCCTTTCTTGACCCTTCCAGCAATTGACTTGTGCCCTGGAGCATGAGATTTGATTACTCATGTAACTTATTTTCCTCAGGCTGTTTCTTCTTGAAAGCTCTTATGCGACAATTTAAGAAAGTTTCAGTCCAAGTCACAAGAACACTCCACTATTTTAACTTCAGCTTACGTTATTATCACTTGATATACCTCTCAACCATGTGCTGCATTAACAGATGTTCAGATTTTTAACTTGGATAACCAGTGTAACTATTTGGCATGATTTTTTTTCTACTGAAATGGTACTGAAGCATGCAGTCATGCATCAGGCTGCCTTTTTATTTTGCAAAGATTCCCAGCAAGCCTTAAAAATTAACTTTCTCTTAGTACCTAGAATCCAGCCTGCTACACTACCGCAAAATGTCTTTGAGGAAGTTACAACAGAAGAATCACTGCTTTCTTTGAAGTTTCACCAGAAGTTCTGGTTGTGACCATTGTTATGATTTTCAAGCTATAAACAATTGTGTAGTTTCAATCTGCAATGTCAAGCAACAGCTGGGCTTCTTCACAGAGGCAGTGGTTCAGAGTGCTCTGGTTACATGCTGCAAAGCACTGAATCCTTACAGCTTCATTGGTTACAACATTTTTGTTTAAAAAGGGTGCAATTTAATAATCCATTGGTGTATTGGCGTTGCCAGTTCAAGAAACAGAGGCTTGGTCTCAAGAACAGCTGCTCACATCTAAGTTGTTCCTTTCTCATCAATCACTCTAACTTGTTGGACCTTTTTCAGAAGGGGGAGAGGTGTGGGGAAGGAAGAGGTTTCACCTGGGTAATTTTCTTGATCTAGTTTTCACAAATAAATCCACCAAAGAACATCACAAACTATAGACTGGGAACCCAAATGAATAGTTAAGGCAGGAAAGGGAAGAAACCAGACCAGTTTTGCCACCAAAGAAAAGATTGGGTGTAACTACACCCAGTCATCAGTGGGTAGCTTTATCTCAAGTGGTTTTGTCAGCCTGGGTATTGTCTCTCCTGCCGCAGGCAGCATAAAGCCTGAACCAACTCCCAGCTGTGGGCTCTGGCTCATGTGACAGAAATGCAATCAAGTCCACACCTGATGTGGATAAAATCTGTAAAGGTAAGGGACCAGGTAATGCACAGGTTGTGATCGAGGGTGCCTGCTCAGAAGTTACTTCAGTTCTGAAGTGGCTGAAGTACTCTCTTCTTCCCTGTTACAGAATGGCATTGAAGTATGTTATTACCATTTTCAGTGTTCCTGATTAAAGCATACTTTTTGCAAACATTCCAACATTTGATTTCTACTTATATGAATTACCATAGAAACTGAACTTTTATTGGGCATGCTTGCATGTTCAGGGGTGGAGAATTTTAAAAGCCTCCATGATATGTGGTACAGTTGATGTAGCCATGCGACTGCCAGGAAAACAGTTACAGCAAGATAGGTGGACTGCTGAACCTATCTATGATTTGTAGCTCTTGTGCAAGTTTCCATACCCTTTTCCCTGACTTCCTATAATAGAAACATTGTTGCTTTTGTTCAAACAAGAGTTTTCAGCTCTTTAGTTTCTGGAGTTTCACTTGTTCGCTAATTTTTAAGTATTTAAGAATATTGTTGTTGTTGTTGTTTTGTTTTTAAATTGCCAGACTCCTGTATGTTAGACATTCCAGCTTCTCGAGTTTTAGGGCCTCAACTATGGCTGGTTTTGCATAGTTCTTGTTATTTTAGAAATAAGCTTTATTCCTTACTTTTCTCTCCATTGCTGCCAAAGAAACAGATGACACTGACTCGGATAAAGTTTTCTCAGTGTGCATGCGTAAGGGGAAATACATACTCTGCCTGACCCAGCTTTGCTGCCACCTCACCTACTGTGTAGGAATTAACTAAAGGAACATTTCAGCCGGCATATCGAAAGTCCTTCAGAGTAACAGTTTAACTGCAAGTGCAAAGTTACTCCTTTCCCTACTGTTACGAGTCATTTTCCCTAGGAAGATTTTTTGCAGACTATTACTTAGTTTTCCCACTTAAAAGGAAAAGAAAGATCATGTGAGGAGAAGGGAAGTCTGTCTGCTTTCGGCTCTGGCTGTAGCAGGGTTAAAAGTCATTTTCATCTCTTCCAGCTGTGAGCATGTCCTTAACACTGCATTTGTTTACACATATATTCTATGTACTCCCTCCTGCCTGTTCAGTGAAGAAAACAGAAGATCCTGATTTAACAGTAGTAGTAAATGAAGCACTTGGGTGTTTGTGGAGGCACCACAGAAGAGTTCATCTAGGTCCTGGCCTATTAATTAATCTCAAAAGCTTGTCTTTGTATACATAAACTACAGTAGACATTAGGACAACCAAGGTCTTTTTTTTTTTCTTAATATTCTCTAGTACTCTGCGTGTAACTACACAGAGTCCAGATTTTAATGAGTTACTAGAAAGTTTATATTGCAGTAAAGGAACAGTTTTAGCCAAGTACAATATCCCCTAGAATATGCTAGGCAGGAACCGGTTCACAATGAGCCCCATTTCCCCACAGCAGCTGGGAACATTCAGCCATCATGGCAGCAGTTTCCATCTGTTGAGTGCCCTATGAGCTTCAATTCATCCCGCAGGACCCCTGTGCAGCGTGTACGCACTGCGATCTCTGCATTTCCTCTTTGGGAAACAAATGGGGAAAGGTAGAGTGATGAGGCCACACAGCATGAAACAAGATTGCTATGCAGGACACTGGCTCACTGCCCTGATCCCAGTCCTTCAGGCTGGCTTACATCTCCCATCGCTGGGGTTTTCCTTACCAAGCTGACACCGTACATGCACTCAGAAAGCAAAGGTTTGTTACATATCGTGGGCTCCCAGCACCTACTGGTCCTGGGGTTGTGACAACACCTCCTGGGAGGCTCTTTTGCCCTTTTTGTTTTCCTCACTACCAGCTGCAGCCCACCGGTTAGCCTTTCTGCCTCTGTCACTGAGCAGCCTCCTGAATGGGGACCTCTTAAGGAGTCTGAATTGGCACCCCCAGACAGTCACCAAACACAGGACCGATGAGACGTGCTGGTCAAGCAAATACGCTTTGCCAAAGCGGTGATGGTTTGTATGTTTGCTTTGGTTTAAAAGCCCTGTCAGCAAGTGCTGGCCAGGCTAACTGGCCTGCTCTCCACTTTAGGACATCAAAATGCTGGTGGTGGCAGCTGCCACCTGTGTGCATCCTTTGCTGATGTACGGGGCCAGGAGGGGGTCTTTTGGGGGCCCTATGTGTATACACCTCTATATATACATGTATACATACATAAATGTACATGTGAGGTTTTTTTCAGGTAAGACTAAATCACAGGAAGGCTTCTGGCAGGCAGCAGAAGGATGTGACCCTCCAGGGCTGAGGCGAGCAGTGGGGACGACCCATCAGGTCACAGAGGCAATCCAGCTCCTCTTTGGAGCTGGGAGGGTGGAGGGCAGCCCCCTCTCCAACACGGCTTCCCCGGGGATGAGAAGGATGAGGAGGGAGGTCGCAGGTAAATGCAGCCCCAGCCCCAGGCAAGGAAAACCGGGCCCGCGCCCTCCGAGTGCCGCCCTGTTTGCTCAGCTAATCCCGCGGGCAGGAAATTGCCTCGCGATTCACAGTTACGGATCGTGAAGAGCCCGCGGCGGCCCTTCCGCCGGCTGTTCCCAGGGGCGGCTCCGGCAAGACCCCATCGCCTCGTCGGTAGACCTGACCTCCCCCCACCGCTATGGGTATCTCGATGCCTGTTTCCCTCTTTTCGCCCGTCCACATTCCGCTCCTCACCCCCATTCCGGCTCCCCTTCGGCCGCCCCACTCCCGCGACCCCAGTTTGAAGGGAGCGAACCATTCCGCCCGCGGGGGTGCCCCACACCCCATGCCCCGCCGGGGGGCGGGCGCGCCCCTGCGCGGGGCGGCGCTGGCGGCCGTGCGGGGGGCGGCACCCGGTGGCGGCGGGGGGAGGCGTGCGGCGGCTCTCG
>WUAM01000271.1:589366-603808 GCA_024336885.1 Actenoides hombroni | reverse complement strand
GCGGCGGCGGCTGGGCGGGCAGCGGGATGCGCGGGGGGCAGCGGCGGCGGCGGTGAGTGCGGAGCCGGGGGAAGCGCGGTCCCGCGGGGTGGGGATAGCACTCCCGGGCTGCGGCGGAGCCCTGCGAGGATGAGGACAGGGTCCCTCCCGGACGCTCAGAGCCTGGACTGACCCCGGCTCAGATGCTCAGAGGTGTCCCCAGTTCTTGGCTACTTTTAGGGGAGTTTGTTCCAACGCTCCCCTAGCACTCCTCGCATTTCTGACGGGTGGGGGCGGCGGGGTCCCACTCTTGCCGCCCGGCTCGGCAGTGACCCCGCGGTTAAAACGGACGGGGCTCCTGCCGTGTCCCTTCGGGCGCCAGTCGCCTCTCCCTCTTTGTCCGGGTGTTTCCCCCCGGTGCTGGCGGGCGCTGCCGCGTCCCCGCCGGCGAACAAAGCCTCTGCCCCGGCCGGCGGTGGGGGGGGGGGGCGAGAGCGTCCGTCCCCGCGCGTCTGTGGGCCGAGGAGGCAAGGGAGGAACCGCGAGGCTTGGCTTGGTTTTCCATCGTCAATTATCTACCTGGTGGAGGGGAAGACATAGGACGGGGCTCTTTGTCCGCGCTTCTTTGTTAGGCTGGTGGCTTTTAAAGCCTCTTGCGGCTGTGCGAAGGCTGCTGTGCCCAGTGGAGATGGGTTTCTCCCAGGGCTGAGTCGGTGATGGATGCCGTCTCGGCATCGCTGGAGTTTAGCAACAGGCATCCGGTATTTACATCTGATTGGCTTGCGGAAATCAAGGGGTTTGGGCTCGGTCTTCCCTGACAGATTTAGAGCTCGTATGTTACCCTCCGTAAAACCAACCCTGCCAGCAGCCGGGGCCGGGGTGTGCTTCGGTGACGCCCGGAGCTGCACACTCGGTGGTGACTTCAGCTTGGAGATCAGAGCTTTTTTCGGAAAACAACCTGCTGCCCATCAGCAGGAGGAGGAACGGGCTGGAAACAAACAGTCCCCCTTCTTTATCGTGCCCCAAAGCTGCCTGAGGAATTTCCCCATGTGCAGAAGTGTAAATAGACTGGTTGTGCTTACATAAAGGCTTAAGAGATGGGCTTTCTGCTCCTGCCACTGAATGCTTGCATGATCTTAAACACATGGCTTTTGTCACCAGTTCCTTTCCCCCAAATGCTCATCTTGTCAACGTGTCATCTTGTCTGCACGCCTTGAGTCTGCACGTGCCCAAATCCTCCATGTCTGCATCTCCAGGGCAGCTGGGTGGATGTGTTGCCAGTCAGAACATGGTGAATGTTTCATCTTTGTGTCTCACGTTCACTCTCTTTGGGAGAAGAGGAAGACAAGAGAGGCAGTTTTTCAAGTTCTGACATCTGGTGAACCTTTCAGTTTTTTCTTTCTCTATGTTCTCCTAGCTAAGGTCCCCAAAGATAAGATATTAACACGGTAAAGGAAGAGTGGTGGGAGGAGGTAAGGCATGGTAGTACCAAATAAAATTGCAAAGGATGAGGATGAGTTTGCTTCCTCATGGTAGACTGAAGCAATGTAGGAGAGAAAGGTGGTGAAGTAATCAGAAGGTGAAAGCGTGCCTACCTTTTCTGTCAAGGGGAGGGATGGTCTGAAATAAGAGGGTATCAGAGAGATAATTTTAGGGCAGTCAAGTAGTAACACTGTACCACATTCAACTTTTGCTTGTTTTTACACAATTCCTTTTCCACACCAGAAGATTATGTCCCTTTCATTTTGACAAAATGCTAAATTGGCTCTTTTGTGTCCATGTTTTTACTGAGGGAATGGAAATCTTTGGCAGAAGCCAGGACAGGAAGAGTAGTCATTTTTTCCATATCAGTTTCTGTCTATGCTTATCTGATACTATTAGCAACCAGTTCCTTGAAAGTATATAAAGACACTAGTTGACCACTGCTGGGAAGGAGCAAAGTTCATCATGAAAAATTTGGAGTATTTTGTTTTTAGATAGGAAGTAGGGAATGAGTGAGGTAAAGACTTCAGGTCCAACCTTGAGGTTAGATCAGAAGGACTGACAGGGTTTGGCTGGGAAGATCTAGTCTGTCCTTTCCACTCGAAGATCCAGAGAAAAGCTGAAATCATGAAAGTGGATGGGGGGAGTGCTGGTGATTATTTATGAAGGAACTAATGCTGTTTTCACTGCACATGGAGTGTATTCTCTCCATTTGAATATATTAAACAGTTAATTCTGATGTGTCTAACTGTTCGTGTTGCAAACAGTGCTTCCCACTGAATCGAATAAACAGCTATAAGACAATGCCCTGTTTCTGGTGTTCAAAGGAGATGCTGTTCCTTTAGGTTTTGTTTTAAACTGGTGGGGCACACCCGAGATGCCACGGAAATCCAAGTGGAATTTTCTTCTGCAAAAGGTCCTTCAGACTGCAATATAGGAGTGTACTCCATAAATATGGGAGTGTGAGATCAGTTTTCCAGTGAACTGTTTTGTTTAACTTCCTTAATTATATTAAATTGTGTAACTGCAGGTATGGTACCTGTATTCCTTGCTTGAGGGAATACTGTTCTAGGAATTGTTGATAAATTCTGCCCTGTATTTGTGCAAGCAGGCCCATGGCTTGGTAGCACAACAGCCACGGCGGATGCCACTTGAGCTGTCGCTGTCATGATGTGGTTTGCCAAGCAAGTGTGATGAGAAGTATTTAGTCTGGGGGCATGCTTGCTGCCCTCAGAGTGCTGGAAAATGAAGAAGCATTAAAGAGCTAGAGGGGACATTTGGAAATATGGGACAAGCATCTCAGGAAGGAGATAAATTGAGGAGAAATGGTCAAGTGAAATATGAGAGACAGAAACTGTCAGAATAAGTGGGGACTGGAGGGAACTGATTAACAAAAGAAAGTGACAGGCACAAAGTGGCAGTGAAAGAAATCAGCACAGAGGAAAGAAGATCATGGGCAAAGGTTGCCTGAGAGAGTGGGAAAATGCAATAGACAGGAAAGAAATTGTAAGGACATCCAAGAAGGCAAAAAAAAAAAGAAAAAGAGGAGTAGATGATCTTTGAGGCTGTTCTGATTAGTTTTTCTAGCTGTTTAGATTTTCTGGGACTTAAATACTTGCTGTGCAGGACAAGCTCTCATTGAATTTATTAGGGGCATCTTAGAGGAAAGTTTATCATGTCAGGTGGGATGAGTCTTCAGGGTATTTCTGCTCTTGTACAGTGAGAATTTCTGCTCCTGTACAGTATGAATTTGGATTCAGATTGTTTTTCACTGAGCCCCCTTCCTGAAATTTTAGATGAAAATAGTCTGTATTTTCTGGGCTTCAGGAGTGAGAAATATATTGGTCTGGAATGTTTGTGTCCATATATTACTACATCAGCTGCACTGTTTGTTTTGGATTTTGTTAGTCTGCACATGAGCTACAAGCAATCACAGGCCACTAGCCACCAGCAGAGCTTTCTCTTTGCCATGTCTGTGTGAACATTTTAAGTGTCTATTTGCAAATCTTTTGAGCATGCTCAAATTTTCATTAGGAAAGGAGCTAATGAAATAGTGTCAGAATAATACCAGGGAGCTCATCGTTTCTGGCATGAGATGTATCAGTCATTGGGTCAGATACTGACCCTTAAGCTTAACTACCGGAAGGGTACCTAGACAGAAAAGAGGAGAATGACTTGAGGTTGGCTTGTCCTCTGCCAGCCCTGTTTTTCTTCATGAAGAAAGGAGTTCATTGTTCTATCAGAAATCTCTTCTAATATCTTTCTACCTGTTGGTGGCTTTTTTTTAGGTAGAAAAGAATTAACTCTCCTTCTCACTTCAACTTATCTCGGCAAACTAGTCCAGATGAAACAGTGGTTTGTGTGAATGCAAAATTAGGAGGCTGCAGTGATGTCTACTAAAATAACACGGTTTGAGTAGGTGATCTAGTTGCTTGTCCTACCAAATTCACAGGACTGAGATTAGGTTCATTGAAATGTATACTTCAACAGTTTCCATTTCAGGTCAGAGTAGCTGTTACAGCATAAATGTTACAAAGCTTCAACATCTTCACTGTCATTTTTATTTGGCTGCACTCAGCAGTTGGTGTCTCTTATGTCAATGGTTTAAATCTCAATTTGTAGTGACCAAAATATAGTACTTACATGGTAATGAGTGTTTTCATTTTTGATGCCCATTTAAAATTGTCAGTTGTCGTGACCTGATTAACATGATTATGTGGTTTCCATCTACTGGAAAGAGCAATTGACTTGACAATGCCAACAACATAAATCCTTTTCAAGGAAGAGAATCATGCTTATACAGTAGGACAGAATAATTAAAAGCGTTGTATTTGGGTGCAACTTTTTGAGTAGTTGAGGTAGTTATTCCAGCAAAATAGATGTGGTTTATGAGGGGAATAAAGTTATTTATGGCACTTTCTGTTGCTGTTGCACTGCCCTTTTTTTCTGCTTCTCCAATATCCAACATGATAATTTCTCAGAGGAAGAGATAAGCTGTAAGAGTGACTTCCTCTGCCTCTCCCTTTTCCACATCGGAAACCTGCAGGGTTACAAGGGAGTGACTTAGTCAAATCTGTTTCACAGATACATACTTTTAAATTTATTTAGTGTTGGTGAAGGTGCCAAGCTGTGAGTTTTGGGAGCTAAAACACCCTCTGCCTATAACCAGACCACGTGCTCACTTTCACCTCAGAGGCCAATGTGTTGCAGGACCTGTATCATGAAAAGCTGGGGACTGTGCAGATTTCAAGGCTATACTGGCAGGAAATTAGCTGTACCTTAGGGTCTAGTATATTGTGTTGACGGGGAGTAGGAAATGAAGAAAGATGTTTAATGTGACCTTCAGATAACAGCCTTGCCGAGTTGCCCAGTTTTTGGCAGACATGACTGTGCACTCTCTTAAGGATGTGTCCATTCACTAGTTTAGGGGCACAGAATCTCCACCAAATTATGCAGGTGCCTTTCTGTGAATACATAGTTTTAGTCTGACAGTAGGCTTTAGGGCGTTACAGAAAGATGGATTTACACTGAAGTGGTTTTGGAGGTAAACTGTAGAGCCTGGTCAGTTTTACTCTCCCACCTGTCGAGACTTTTGTTTGTACAGAAGCAAATTAAGTTGGGGAAAAAAACAGGTTTGATTTAATCAGGAGCAAGTACCTTGTCCTCAGATTATGCAGGAAAAAGGTAAATTAACTTGGTAATGGAGCAGTCCATTTATGCACATAGGTGTACTACACCGTGGGAAAGTTAAATCTCTGGGCACCAAAGCCATCAATGCTCATACAGCGAATTTTGCTCAGGGTTCAAAAGTTTAAGAGGCTTTCTTGTTACCAAAACAGTGTGTGTTTTATTGGAACAGTTGAAACAGACCCTAATAATTTGAAAAATTTCTTGTTTCAGAACAAATTAATAATCATAGAATGCCCCGGGTTGACAGGGACCTCAAAGTCATCTACTCCAACCCCCCTGCAGTGAGCAGGGACATCCTCAACTAGATCAGGTTGCTCAGAGCCCGATCAAGCCTGACCTTCAGTGTCTCCAGGGATGGGGCCTCCACCACCTCCCTGGTAACCTGTTCCAGTGTTTCACCACCGTCATAGAAAAGAACTTCCTAATGTCTAATCTAAATCTACTCTTCTCTAGTTTAAAACCATTGCCCTTCATCCTATTGCTACATGCCCTATGTGGTTAATGTTGCACAGATGGTGGCAGTGATGGGGTTTTATACTTGCCCTCAATCAGGCTGCATCTGATTTCCATGGGTGGCTGTACACTGCTGTAGGAGTTTCTGAAGAGAAGTGTCAGAGACAAGGAGAAGGGGACACAGGGGCTGCTGGGAGCCATGGGTAATGTTTTTTGAGAAACTGGAAACGAAGAGTAGAAAAGCCTTAAAGGTGAGATGGCCCAATTTGAGAGCTTTGTTTAAAATTGACTATTTCTTTTCAGTCAGAGGAGCACTTCTGCAATGCCTGAGGCACTGCAACCCACTTGATTGATAATGTAAGAGCAAAGTGGGTGCCATAACAGACTCTGCTAAAAGGAAGTGGGTATCAGTCCAGGCAGAAGAAAAGGAAGGGGTGAGAAACTATGTGCTGAGAAAACATTGCCTGAAATCTATGAATCTGAATGCTGGGTAGAGCTGTACCTGTGACTTAGTTGAGCTGCAGCTCTAGACTCCTATGCCAAGGGAAAGAGTTTTTACTGTAAAGCCACTCTGTGTTATAATATCTTAGAACTGGAATCCTTTGTTTGACTCGCAGACTGCTTAAGTCGTGAATCACTGTTTCTTCTGGTTGTTAGTGAAACAAAACTTGATTTGGCCTGAGCACTGTAGAGATGAAACATGATTGGTAATGCTGTATACATTCACTTCAGATGACTTTATAAATCCCAGATGAAATAATTTTGCTTCGTTCCAGCCAAGGCAGAGTGCGGCATGTGCTCTGTAACAAGAGTCAGCCTCACTTGTTGTTGGATGAGGCCCTGCGTAACCCTCATCTGAAAGAATATGATTTCATGAGAGCACATAAAACTGTGGATTTTAAGCTGTTCATTTGCTTAGCTCATTAATTCATTAATTGTTTCTTATTTATGCTCACAGTGGAGAATCTTAGAATGTTCTTCCCCTACCAAAATCCAGTTATTGCTAGGTGATGAGTTCTCTGATCTCTCATCCTCTATGAAGAGAGATGTGTGATGAGTTCTCAAACTTGAACTGAAACCATATAAATATTTAACCTTAACAAAAGACATTTTTCCTTTCAGCTATTAGCAGGTATTCACCAGACTGAATTGAAGATTGAATTTTCAATTACATAGAAACCCTTCCCTCTCAGCTGTTCTCTCCTTAATATTTGTCACATTGATTAAGTGGTAGCCATCATCTTATGAGATAGAAAGGGTGGGGGTTTTGGTGATCTTACCAATTATGTTAACCATAAAGCAGCAATGTTAGAGACACAGGAAATCCAATTATATCTTTTCCTTTCAAGCAACGCTTTTTTTCTGTCTTTTAATTCCAAGTTGTCCATATTTTAGATTTCTGATTGAAGATATAATTATTCTTTTGTTACAGAACAGTGTAAAATCTTGATAGTCTCTAGTTTTCTGTATTAAATTGAACATTTCCTGAAAAATTAAATTTTTGGTTCCTTTCTGGGGAGCTCTGAACTCAAAGTACCATATTTTTAAGGGGTATTATGCAAGCGATATGCCAAGAGAGCAACATAGCAACTGTTTTAACAGGATTTCTGTCCAAGTCCTTCATGTTTCATAGGCAGTCTAAAGGCAAAGAGCCAGTTCCACAGGTGGGAGAAATGCTGTTATCTCTTGTCAGGGTCAGTAGCTTGTCGGCTGCAACCTTGCGGGGGATTCTGCAGGCAGCCCCTCAGCTTTGCTTCTGGCAAGGAAGGTGTCTGGGGTGCTATGCACGTTTTAAGTTTGGAGTATGCAAGGCAAGCTGGAAGGACTTAGGGAAGGAGTTTCCGTGGGGTGGAAGAGCCAGGGGTAAGAAAAGGATGGTGAATGTTTTATGTCAACAAAACAACCTGTTGAGCATGAAACTTGGGTTGAAAATTATCTGCTCTCCCGGCTGTTTCCCAGCATCTGCTCTGGAGAACTTCAGTTGTGTGGTGCTGGAGAGGGCAGACGTGGTGGGTGAGTCCTTCCAGGAGGTACAGCACTCCAAAGGTCTCCTTCCTTACCCTGGCTTTTTGGAGAGCTGTGTCAGTGTTCAGAATGGTAGATTGTGTACTCTTGGAGGAGGCTGTCAGGGTGAAGCCCAGTTCTCACTGTGACAGGGTAGAGGTGCCCAGTGGGGTGGAAACTCTCCTTAGGAGTGAGAAATAACCTCTGCAAAGAATGAAAAAGCACTGCCAACTGAGACCAGCACAAAGGGGGCATTCCTGAGGGAGCAGAGGGGAGGGACAGAGTCTGGCCCACTCTGCAAGAGCACCTTGTGGGGAGCAGGTGTGGGAGAAGCCAGGGGTCGTGGTGAAGGAGCCTCCCTCTTTAGGGATTAACAGCCAGCTCCCTTCTCCCAGACCTGTCCTCTCAGGAGAATAATGTGAAAAAGCATAACATGGAAAGTCAGTGCAACAGGGACCTGAAACATTGTGGCTGTGATGACTGGGGTTAATTAAATAGGTGGCTTGTCTCTAGACAGCCCCAGGCATCTGTCTCAATTCTTCACTTGTTTTCCTGCCACATTTCTGTTTACTTGTCCAGAGTTAAAGCCCAGAGGACCTACAGATGGTCACCATTAATTTTGTCACTCGATGCAGGTTTTTTCAAAGCTCTTTTGTCGACCTTTTAGAAACAGATGTGTATATTAAAAAAATAAATATTTTAATAGAGCAGCTCACTAGAGATCTTCTATTTGGATTTAGATTTAACTGTAGTCCTTAGTGGCTAGGATTTAATTATTGTCATTTTTTTTAAACCAAGTCTCTCATCTAGCAATGTCTTTTTGTTGTTGTTGTTGGTTTGTTGTTTTTTGGTTTTTTTCCAGTAAACTTTAAAGAATCTCTTCGCATTCCTAATCTGGCTTCTTTGGAACCTCAGAAATCATTGCATGCCAAAACATTTTCTGTGTTTTGGATCGCATACCTGTTTTTGCATAGGTTTCTTCATGATTGCAGGGTGCTGGTGTTGTGGGCTGAAATTGGGCTATGGGATTTCAAAAATAAAATCTTCAGCAAAAAAGTCCAACCTTGTTAATGATTTCTTAAGGAAGCCATAGGATTGCAGATAAAACTCAGGATCTCTGACTAGTAGCTGCCTGCACAGAGTCAGGACCATAGATAATAACTGATTATCAAATCAAATGATATGGACTTTTAAACTGATAAAACAACTGTAGATAGTTGTTGTGGGTTTTTTTTGTTCCACAGACTTCACATTAAACATGGAATGCCATTTCCAAATATCTTTTAGCAAATTTATTTTTGAGTCATCTCTGGAAATTTTAACATAAGAAAAGCCAGTTTTGGTCTATATTAGACACTTGAAAAATGTTCTTGGAATACTTTTCTTAACACAACATTTTTTCTTCTTTGTCACTTTATTTTCAGGTCAAAATTTATCCGGTTCACTCAAATTAGTGTTGTTTTAACCATTCTGTAGAAGATTAATATGATGCCAAACGGAAGTAACCTTTCCTCCTTTCAGAATGTTGGACCAGGTAATCAGTTAATAAAAATGAAGTTTGTTTGTATATGAACTGAGATCTTTCAGAATTTGCTATTGATTTTGGTCCTTTAATTGTCCTGACACATGGATAAGATCAGCACTTTGTTCTTATTCCATGTCAAAATCCATTTACCAGCCAAAATAAGGCCACAGCTGGATACATTGCAGACAGCTAACCCTCCCCCACCAGTTTAGTGCCTGCCTGGAATAGATATCAGTGACCCTCAGCTAAACAACTCAGTAAAGGAAGAAAAGGAATGAGGCAGAGGGAGGGATTAAAAAAAAAAAAAAAAAAAAAAGGAAGAATTTTCTTCTGTGTAGCTCCAGGCAGTAAATACTTTGCTAAACAGAGAAGCCTTGCACTGTACGCTAAAGGTTACCAAAGGATATCTGGGTCTGACCTGGATGCAAAATGGGTTCAGGGCATGTTATGTGCTGGAGCTCCTGGCCTCAGTCCCTATAGTTGCATGCAAAGACAGCATCAGCCAGGATGTGTAACGCATCCTGGCATGTTCATAAAATCTCATCCCAAGTACTACCCTAAAAAGAACCAAAACAAACAAGATCTGGTTTGCAGAAAGCAGCTATGTTTCAGCTAAATATGTGCTGTTGTCCAGTTGGGATTTAACTGTATGATTGTGGGCCCTGTTGTGCTGGAGCCAAAAACGCAGAAGAGCTGGCACAAGGTATAGTAGAGAAAAGTCAAATCCGAGTGGCTACACGAAGGTATCATGACCTCTTCTTACTGTACTTGTTTGAATTTCAAATATAATGAACCCTTCATTGCTGTGGTGAACAGGACTGAAAGTTTCCATGAGCTAACTTGTTTTTTGGCAAAAGCATCAAGTCTTTGTAGGATTAAATGTGCCCTACTGGTGTTGCAAGGGAGTAATAAACAATTATTAATGTCCCATTAATTTGTCTGCAAAGCTACTTATATAGAAGCCAGTGGAATTTATGCAAAAACATTTGAACTTCAGCTGCATTCAAGTTATGATTTGGACAGTACAATTTTGATATGAGATTAGCTTTCCATTTTAAAGAGATCTGGAAGAGAAAAGGAGAAAGAGGGAGACAAGGATGGTCGTATTCCACAATGGAAGGCTAGGTATACAAGGCACGTATACACTGTGCTTTGTATCTGTGCTCTTAAGTAGTTTTTACATCTTGTTCCTCTTCCTTATAACTCCACTAATATGATGAATGCTTGATGATTTTGCCTTTCCCCTACAAGAGTTCTCTTGAACATGGGTCACATGTTCATCCTTTTGTTCATCTGAACGTCATCATTGCTGTTGATCAAAAGTTGTGAAAATAGCTAAAAAAAAAAGTCAAGTACAAAGTCAAATTATAAGAAACTGCAGTTTCACTGCTCACAGTGGTGATGTTCTGATGGAGAATTCTGTGAACTTCCTGGTTCAAAGGCAACTTGTATAGTTGTATCATCATAACAAACATGTTAAAATTGTGGCAAATAAAATCACAGTATAAAAATATTAAATTCTTTGTAGTAGTAAACCTGAGGCTTGGTTTTGAAGTGGCAAGTTGATGTTTTTGGCCATTACCAGAACTTGTAATAAACACTTGCTTAGCCAGGACCACTATTGTCAAGAAGGTGTTTGACTTTTTTTCTTTTCCCCTCCCCCATAATGCTGACTCCTTTTATCTTCTGCCTATTCAATTACATTAAGAACAAAGGTAACCATCATTAATAAACTTACGGGTTTATTCCTTAAAAATTGAGGAGAATCTGTTGTTGCACACTTAGAACAGTTTGCATAGAGGAATCCTGTGCAACGGAGGTCTGTTGAACAATGCCCTGCACAGTAATGAATTCCAGGTTTTTTTGCCTTGCTAGCCAGGAAGGTCACAGAAACGAGGACCTGCTCAAAGAATGCATTGCCACCTTCTCCTAGATATCTGAACCTAGTGATCCTCAATGAAACCAGATCATATCAGCTCTGGTGGGAGGCAGGAATCCAAGTTTTATGTCTAGGTTCATATAATTGTCTGAAGTGGTACTTGGAAGAGGATTAAAGTATTGCCTCTAAGGATTTTAAAGGCACTTTACACATTTGGATGTTAGGTTTTCTTGATGAGTGACAAGCTGAGATTAGGTTTCTCATGAGGTGGCTGAAGTCACAGGTGAAATGTGACTGAGTCAAGAGTAAATCCCAAATTTGACCCTTATTTTCAGAAGCAACACTTGCTGGCACTGCAGGAACTGACACTGAAGAGTGCTTTATCAGTTCAAAGAAGAGCACAGTACATCCAAGGAGCTGCTGTAAACGTTAATGGTACCATTTCTACAACAGTTGTGGTCTAAGTGGAAGCCTGCTGGGGTCCTGTTTATCTCCTGCAGTGACTGACGCCGTCAGGAGCTTTATTTGCTTTCAGCAAAGTGGGGCTCAGAACTGTAGGCTGGAGCTTGACACATCATTGAACAATAACATCCACCACAGCAAAGGTTTTTTTAATCTGTGTCCTCTTCTAGAATATAAATTATAATTCTGAACAAGCGTTAAGACCTGGAATCTTAAATCCCATCAGTATTTTTAATGGTCATGTGTTTTTGTTGTTGTTTTAAATGAAGTAATGGAGCCAAGCATTATATGCCGTTAAAGCTATCTTTTACCTAAAGGGCTTTTTCCAGATGTAGTTACAGCTTTGTATTTTAAAAGCACTGAGCTGAAACACCTTGAAAAATGGGCCTCTGTTTTGTACTTCTCTATGAGGCTTTGCACAACAACCCAGAGTAAGCAGAAAGGTGACAAACTCCTCCTGAGCTTTGAATGGAACTCATTAGTATATTGGGGCTCAGATGCACTAGCTGCACATGTTTAAAAGAAGAGGTGGTCCAGAGCAGTATCTCATGTTCTGCATCCTGAGCCCTGGGAGACCTGAGTTCTTTACTCAGCTGTCTGCTTTGCATCTTCTCCCTGCACCTCAGTTCCTCAGCTGTAAAACATATCCATCTTTTGCAAAAACAGAGTTGGGAAAGTTGTGCATCCCCTTCTTTGCTTAATGAGCTGAAACACAGTTATTACATGCACAGTAATTATTACAAAAAGTGTTCTTTTCAAGTTAATGTGCAGGCATGCACATGCAAGAGGTTTCTACTTGCTAAAAGCTTTTCTTTTCTTGTTTTCTGTTTCTTACAGATTCCAGTAAGATTATGGCAGAGTATAGCCACACACAAACCCAGATGGAATTACAAAATGCTAGTTTGGGAAAGGGTTCTGTGGTGAATTCCCTTGAAAATGGTCTTCAGGATATTATGGAAAACCTCAACACGAAGAAATATTCATCAAGTCTCAAATTTAAAACAAACGGGGACTATGCTGGCTCATACTTAACCCTTTCACAACCTATGCCAGTTAAGCCTAATCCTTCCTCCAGTGTTAAAAATGCACATTCTGTTACCAAAATTCAAGGAGGTAAGCAGTTTCCCTGTGAAAGCCCATATCTTCCAGATAAAAACATCTCTGTAAAGCACTTGGGTTCCGTATCAGGCACATTTCCATCCATCAGTGGGTACAGTTTAGGAAGGACAGACTTTGATATTCATGCCAGCAGAGAAAACGAAAAGGCCCTTGGACACATGGATAAGTTTCACTACTCAAAGTACAGTCAGAAAAACAAATCATATGACAATGTCTACTTCCCAGGAATGCTGGAGACGAAGAAGATCTCGGGCTCTCTTCTGACCATGTGGAATGGAAGCTCAGGGAATGAGCTGATGCTTTCACCTGGTAGTAATTCAGGGGCAGCCAGCATGCCTTCTAGCCCAAAGCAAGGCAGGAGGATGAATGTTGAAGACAGCTTGGGCCTTCACATGAAACCACTTAAGCACAAAGATGTGATGATGGAGACTCTGGGTTCACGGCCTAGGAAATACTCTGGTGGATCTCTAAGTCACATGGGAATGTACAGTCGTTCCCTACCCAGACTTTATAAATCAACAGAAAGCCAGATGGTGCCATTAAGTTTGCCCCCTAGAAGCTCACTGGGTAATACTAAAAGGAAAAAAATTGGAGAAAAAGATCTACCTCAGAATGCTTTAGATGCTGATAATTACCTGAATTTTTCTTCTTGCAGCTCAGGAGTTTCACCACATGCAAACTTGGTCTCTGGGAATAATCCCTATGTCAGTTCAACTCTTAGTATTCCTGCAAGCCCTCGAATTGCTAAAAAAATGCTTTTAGCACCTTCTTCCCCATATCTTTCTGATGATTTTGATAGACTTGGGCTCTCAGGAACAAGTCCCAGTAGTTCTTTTTCCCCAGTGGATTTTGACAGATCATTCTCTGTCCGAAGAAACCTTTCCACCAGTTCTGTGGAACTTGATGACCCCGATATGGAAAGTTACAGGCAGACGCCAAACTCACTGCAAACATCTATGCGAGAGCGGAAGAACAGCATTAGCTCCATTTCAGGAAGAGAAGACCTTATGGACTATCACAGGAGGCAGAGGGAAGAGCGGCTTCGGGAGCAGGAGATGGAACGGCTGGTAATATTTTCTTTTCCTACTAGTTTTTCATGGCAGTTAACATTTGCGAGATGTCCATCTCAGAACTCCATCAGGAGGATACAGCAAAGCATAAGCTGCCATGATTTGAAATTCAGATGTTGCCTGCTTTAGATGCCTTGTTTATTATCACAGTCCATGAAGCTAATGCTTCAATAGCGTGCTGCTGTAACAACTTGGGTAGAGGGTACCATTAAGACATCTTTAAAAAATGCTGGAACCCATGCACATTGCATTCAGCCATCCTGCGGGCTCTGTTAAAATATCTACATACAAAAACCCCACAAATTGCACTGCAGGGACCCAGCACTTTTAGATGCTGGGACTATTTTGTGGGTAAAAAAAAAAAAAGGGGGACTCTGCTGTAAGCTGGTCAGCTGCGTGTGCTGTGGAGTCAGGTATACACTAGTGTGTATTCAGTGTCCATCATCAGAGCTTTCTCTGCTTGGTTGTGGTTTTTCCTTCTGAGTATTCTCATTAAAACACAGGCCTCCCTGCTTCTCCCCCTCCCAAAATGGAAAGTAGCAGAGGGTGACAGGGTTTCTCCCTTTGTCTCTAGTCAATATAAAGCAGTGTGTACTGCTTCAGCTCAGGATTGAGCTTGGTAGTAAAACATAATTTATGTATCATTGACACAACCTTTCGGTATGGGGGGGGGGGGGGGGAAGAAGGGCTTTAAAAAAAGAAAAAGAGTGTTAAACAGTTTTTTTTTTAAAACTTGCCTAAAAGGGAAATTTATTTTTTTTTTGAAAAATGTTTCTTCA
>WUAM01000271.1:573309-589266 GCA_024336885.1 Actenoides hombroni | reverse complement strand
TTTCGTCGTGCCTAGGGGCGAAATGGGCGGGTGGTATGTGGGAGGGGCGTGTGTGGTGGGGGTGTTAAAAGACAGTGTGTGGTGTTCGGTGGCGGCGGGGGGGGGGGGGGGGGGGGGGGCGGGGAAGAAAGGTCTTCATAACACACAAAGATGATTAAACCAGTTTCTTATTCAAACTGTCCCTAAAAGGATACTTAGTATTTGTTTGAAAAAAGTTTTCTCCATGGCTACAAAATTCTCTGACCCTATTAACATGCATCCATATTGTACTGATTTTATAGTCCACATGGGAACCAAGGTCATTAGATGGGCCAGTTTGTATTGCTGTGTCAAATCCGAGACATTAACTTTACATTTGTGTGCTTTAATTAACATCTTTATGGATTTGAGCAAAATGGGGATAGGATACTCTTAAACATATTTAGTTTCCATACAGACTGAGCCTGCAGGTTAGTTCACTTCCCAGCCAGGCCAGAGTGAAAAGCCACGGGGAGGTGGGATGCAGGAGCAGGGGCTGCCCTTCAGAGCCCACTAGCAATGGCCTGACACCTGTATAGGGCCACTGCTTCTGTTTTGAGCCACAGCTGCAAGCTGAAGGATTGTAACCTGCTGTTTCCCTCCCAACTCACCTATGTCCTTGACACAAGTTGGTGAGGAACATGTTGCACAGGTAGGAGCCTGCCTTTTCATCCCTAATCTGCTCAGCACTGTAGTCTATAAGATCCACGCTGTTGGTTTGCAAGATGTAAAAGTGTTCGCCTTTGCCTGCTTAGAGACAGGGATATAGAGTCAAGGTGCCAGGCATGAGAGGGTGGCAGGCATTGCCCTTCTGCCCCCTTGGTGAATGGCAGGGTGTGCACACCTCTGTCCTGTCCTGCTTTGCCCCTTTTGCCCCCACAAACCTCCTCCGGCTCTCCTTGAAACTGCAGCTTCTTAGGAGCAGGGGCCCAGACTCCCCAGGAGAGGAGGGCCAGCTGTGAGTGGAAATGACTGGGTGGCTTAGGAAACGTTGTTACACTTGTGCACACAGATGTGGGAAGCATCAGCAGAAATGCTGGCAGGTTATTTCTCTCCTTTCTTTCTTCTCCCTGCCGTTCCTCCACTCCTTTCAGAAATCTCCCCCATAGTCCAGGTGTTTTGTGTGTGTAAACTGGTGTCTGCTTCTTATCAGAGGGTTTTCCAGACAGTTATGCTGTAAAACCTGAGATAATCTGTCATAAAAAACCAACATATTAGACTACACTTGTATTTCAAATGAAACAGCTTTTATTTTTCGGGGGTGAGGGATGGAAGATACGGGGTTGTTTCAGTATTCGTTAATGCTAAAAATTGCTCTGGTTTTATATCTGGATGTAATGACTACGGTATTTCCCCCCCCCCATTTCTTTTCTTACTGGACAATATTTCCT
The DNA here is from genome assembly GCA_024336885.1 of Actenoides hombroni. NCBI lineage: Eukaryota > Metazoa > Chordata > Aves > Coraciiformes > Alcedinidae > Actenoides > Actenoides hombroni. The sequence goes on along the minus strand of WUAM01000271.1, from coordinate 587,857 downwards.
TCAAGTCCAGATTCATTAAAAAAAAAAAGTTTTATGTGTTGCTTGTAATTTGAACATAAAGGAACTTCCTCCTGCTTAAGTTAATCTTCTGGTCAGGATCCTACTCAATATTTTTTTTTTCCCCCTTGTTAGACCTATCTGGTGGAAGAGTTGAATATCAGGAGTGTGCCTCCTTCAAATAGCTTGAGAGTATGAAAGATGCCATAAATAGGTTTTTAAGTGTCTGAGAAGATGGAATATAAATAAATAAAAAAAATCCACACATCTACTTACTTTAAGACCTGTCTTGTTTTGCTTTTGTTTTAAAAAAACCCCACCCAACTAGACAAGCACCCAAGTATAACAAAACTGTGTGCTTTGGGTTTTCCGTGCTGATTAAAAGTTCAGATTGAGTAGGTGGTATGTGAACGGCTTGGAAAACAGTCCCTCTATGCACAAGTGTCAGACTCTTCCATACTGTGTTTTTGAAACAAGGTAGGCAGAAGAAAATTGTGGGACTGCTCCAAGAACTTCATCAGAAACATAAGCCTCCTTGTTAGAGGATTAGACTGCTCTATGGCCCAGATACGAAGTGGAGAGCATCTTTGCACCAGCACTGCTCCTGTAGCTATCTCGCTGGCACAGAGCAGTTTTAGGGTGTTGTGTTTGCCAGCTGCTACTCTCCTCTGGATTTTATTGATTTTTTTTTTTTTTTTTTTAGAAAAAAAATCTATGCACACATTGTAATCTGACCTAGTGTCTGCCATTGGTCTCTTCTATTTATTTTCACTTTGCTTCTTTTTCTTTTCCATATAAATTACTCTGTAAGTTTCATTTGTGCTTAGTTTGCTTTTTAAGTGATAGCAGCTCCTCTGGAAGTTTGCAATTTGAGCCTCTTCTATGGATTGTATTTGAAACCATATGATCTGCTGGCATTGGCCAAAGAAATAAACAGAGAATGAAAACAAACAAACAAACAAAAAACAGGTACAAATACTAAAATATGCATTACAGGTTTTTTTTTGTTTCAGTTGTTGTTTTGTTTTGTTTTTTAATTATTTAAATGTCTGAATTTTGATTTGTTCCTATACACCAAACAGAAAAGACATGCATGTACTTGTGTAGGATTTAGTGTTTCTCTGTCTCTCTTGGGGTTTTTTTGATTTGCCTTTTATGACTGGGTGCACCCAAACTGACTGAAGACTGGTGTCACTTCTATTTTGCCAGCCTGTCCTTCTGTGGCTTGAGGAGATGGAGGAACTGAAGTTCCTGTTGCTGCCATCCCTCCAGTGTTACTGCTGAGCACTGGGCACTGGTGGGCTGGAGAGGAGCAGGAGAGACATCACAAGGTTGCTCCTGGAGCTTGCACAGGCAGCAGGCTGGTGGGTCACAATCTACTTGTGCTTCCTTTCCAGCCCAGCTGACCGGACATTGTGTCTTGACGTAGGGATGTTTATACAAGCTTTACACAAGTATAAGTCAGCTATTGCTGAAGCTAGCCCAAGAGCCTAAAAAACAAGGTTAAAAAAAAATAAATCACTGTAATATAAGAATATTCTGTGAGATTCAGTTAGCTATTGACTTTTTAATATATATTTTTTAAAACTTTTTTTTCAAGAGGAAATCTCACTCTTTTTCCTATCTGAGATGAAAGCAGAACAGTGGTAGCTGCTGGCACTGAAAGGCAGTCCTTCTCCTCAGCCCATGACAGGGTCAGGGGTGGAACAGCACAGACAGCATAGTCAGATAGACATTGAGGCCATCTGTTTTGTATGATACCTGCTCATTTGAATAGCACTGAACTGTTTTTTTCTACTTCTGGTTTTCAGGCAGTACAATGTATTTCCTCTAGATGGTGCTGGGTACTTAAAAATTACATGTACAGGATCTGCACGGTATCTTCCATAGTCCAGCTGTCTGTATGGATCTGTAAACATATACTTGTTAATTAAGTTTTATTAAATTGAGGAATTGTGCTGGGAGAGATTTCAGCTTATGTGACCAATGCCCAAATGAGCAATAATAAAATTCAAGGAACTTATTGCACAGTCTACTTTTTCACAGTCATAAAAGCATTGAATTTCATTAAGTTTATTCACCAAGTGGGAAATAATACAGAATATCCCTGTGCCTGGTTTGCATTGATGCATTACACTTTAGTAAGATGTGCTCATGAGAGGGGAAAATGAAATGAAAATATTTTGGAAATTTCAAGGTGGTACTGGTTTAAAATGATGGTTAATAGAGCTTATGTAAATCTCCCACAGAGCTTGGAAAAAGCTCATATGCATGTTTTATAAATTTATGTTGTCACTGTGTCTTTTTATAGACATTTTAAACATAAAGTACCTAAGATGTGCGTAGAAGTGTAAGTGACTTACCTCTTATAGGAATCCCAGCCAAATAGACATAGGCTAGATCAAGGTAATTTTTTCCACCACTAGTTGTTCACGGTCTCTGTAGTGTTACAGAATAGCTACTTAACACCAGTTAAGTTTAGTAATTGAGCAAGTGCTGTATAATACAATAAAAAAAACCCAGCAGAATATAACTAATACTGATAAATCAATACATTTTCAGAAACATTCGGTTTTAATTGTGTTCCAAAACGTTTCTGTGGGATCTTCAATGATCCAAAGTGTGGATTACATATGCTGAAGTTTTGCAGCTATATATTTTGTGCAAATGAACAGTATGGGCTATGAAGAAATCAGTTTGAGGAAACCTGTTTTCATTTACAGAACTTAAGTACTGCACTGGAGCTCTAGTCTTCAGGCTCCTGCCCTCAGAGTGCTTTGAAAAGGAATGTCTGTGTGGCTACCATCAGGGCAAAAGGGCACTGGTCTGGAAAACACAATTATTTTGGAAGCCAGCAGCATTTCCTCAGGAGTCGAATGTGTGCCTGTAGATACGGAAGCTAATTCTGCAGAAAGTCATCTTCTCGGCTCCTTCTTGGAGGCTGGCTTCACTCCACTCCACTGATCTCTTCTGCTTTTACCAGTCTGTTTCTTCTGTGCCTGTACTGGGAAGGTAAGGACAAGGCATGCCAGCCTTGTCCCTGCAGCTGGTCATTTTCTCTAAGCTGAGGAGGTATCTCTGCAGGGCTTCTCCACGCTTCTTGGTATCTGACAGGTGTGAAATCCCCAGTCCTTTAAGAATGCAAGAAGGAAAGAGAAACCTTTCTCCTGTCTCTTTTCCATGGAGTCCTAGATGTATTTGTAAGAAAGAAATTTGGGGCAGTTTCTGATGCTGTCTTCCCTGGTCCTTCTGCCTCTTTTGCCCCCTGTCCTTTTTGACTAGTTGCTGCTCCAAGCTTTTGCTGTGAAGCTGGTTGATTGCCTGCCCTTGAGGTTTTTAAAGAGCAACAGTGAAAAATTGCTGTTCTTTCGTAGCTGAGAAGAGCAACAACCTCTTCTTTGAGGCAAAGGGAGCCCTGGTTGCACAGACTAACCATACTTCTTGTTAGCATTGGTTACAAAGGATAGACTGCACATGTATTTTTAATGAAATCTGGGGTTATCCAGTTACTAATGGCACTTATCTAAAAAGCTTCCTGCTTGCCACAGTTCATTAACCAAGTCCTGCCTTGATATTTAGGTATACCATCATCCCTGTGCATTTGTAAAATTAATGTACATGACATGCAGCAGCAATCACTGACATGGTTGCTGTTAAAAAAAGTGGGAGGTATTTGTGTCTGCTACTTCGGAATAATTTTCTTTACAGCGTGTCAGGGATGTCTCTTAATATCATTCTTAATCAATAACATAGGAGGGTTATTATCCCCTTATCCCCCACCCTTCTCCTTCAACACCTGAATGTGCAGCCATCCATAGATGATTACGTGTAGCTTTGTCAAAGCCAGGAGTGATGAAACTGCTCAGGCAGATAGTGCACAAGACCTGTGTACCCCTTTTTGTAGCAGGTGAGAGATCCACAGAAAATACATGGGGGTGTATTAGTCTGTTAGAAAGGACATGTTACGGGGAAATAACACTGAAAGGCTTACAAGGCTCAATTCAACACCCCTCCCTCCCGAGCAATTTTTAAGCCATTTTCCTTCTTTTGACATACCTTTTTTTTCCCTCTGCCATGTTCAGCATCACAAATAATTTCTGTGGTATTTCTTGCAAAATTATTGACTGGATTTTCCACTTGCTACTGCTTTTGCACTTTTCATTGCAGGGGTGTTTTCCTAGCTTGCTGCTTGACTCAGAAATTTACTCTGGAAACAGTTAAATGCAGGTGTGCTGGAGCTGGAATGAGTTGACCGAGATGAAATGATGAGACCAGAGTGTATAAGATAACCAGAGAACTTCCTGTCTGTAAGCCTCTCAGCACATGTCAAAATAGAAGTGAGAGATACTGGTATTTCTGTAATGTGTCTGAAAGTTCATTAGGAATATTTTGAAGACTGGCAGAGGTTTTCCTCTAGTTTTTAAGTTTCCCTGAGCATCAGAGACTTGGGGGAGAAAAAGAATTCTTTTTTTTTTTTCTTTTTTTCCCCCTCCTGGCTGCTGAGCAAAAGGCAGGTTTGCAGTGAGAGCCCCTTACCTGAGTGCTGAGGCTGGGATGAGTAGCAGCAGCGCTTTGAAATTTACCATTTCCTATTATCATTGAAGGGATGGAGGCTTGGCACAGGGTAACCTGATATACGCTGTTGTTGCAGGGAAGGACGGAACTTCATATCCTGATGCTGTGTTTCCCATCTATAACCATTATGACGACTGTATGAAAGGGCCAGGCCCAGTGCCGTCACAACAGGGAGAGCTGCATAATTACCGGTGATCCCAGCCAGCACTTGCACAGCGCTTTAGGAATTGGGTTCTGTGGCCAAAAGGCTTAGTAAGAGGGAGGATAGCGGCGCTGGAGGGGTAAGGGAAGAGGCTTAGGGTCTGGTTGTGGTTGCCTGGAGGGAACAAGGCTTTGGGGAGTTATAATTATGTCGATCATTTGGGGTTGAAGGATGTCTGCAGAATCTGCTGGACCCATTTTGTGGAAAATAGAAGCTTGCAATTACTGCCCTGCAGCTGCCCCAGGGTCCATTATTTCAGTGGCTCGTTTCTGCCAGTGCCGTTACAGGAGGCTCCAGAGGAAACTTGCAGTGGGAACCTGGGAATAAACTACCTGAAGGCAAAATTTCTGTCTCTCAGTGCTCTCAGTTGCATAGTGCTTTGCGATGGATGGGTTCAGATGGGTTCTCCAGCTCACAAATGCAGCTCTTAATTGTGGGTGATGTGAGGTGATGTGACTGAATGTGTAGTGCATACAACTGGATAATCTCTTGGTAGCTGTATAAAAAGCTGGGTGCTTGTAAATTGGTGTGAAATGTTCATAAAACTCCAGTGGCTGGCTGCAGGGTGATGGCAGGTGATGCGTTGCCTGAACTGCTTTGCTTGCTCCTTGTTATCACTTGCTGTTGGGCAATATGAAGTATTGGGACTGTCAGAAATAGCGGCTTTGCAAATCCCATTTGCAAATATAATGCCAGATAGAGCTTGGAAAGCAAATGTCTGCAGTGGTTCCTGGGGAAGGAGGCTCAGGATTTTGGATTTTTGGCTTTCTTTTTAAATACTACTAAAAGTAAGAAGGATTTCAGAGAAATCAGAAATGAAATAGATCATTAGTGCAGGTATTAATGCCAAGCATAGAACTCTCTCACAGTGGTCTTTTTTCCAGCAGAATTTTCAATAGGCTTATGGTAAGAAATTTTTTATTTACATTATTTCTCCTTTAGCAAGATAAACATGAAATTATGTAAAAGTATTACTCTTACAAATGAAAAGATAAAAAAATAAATAAATTCATCTTACATTCCTGTAAGTAAACATGCAACAAAATAAAACAAATATAGCTTTCTGATGCTTTTTGTAAAGTATCATAGAGATCTAGAAATCCTTTGGGAATTAAATGTTCACAGCAACTTGAAGCACGTCAGGTGAAACTGGCACAGCTATTCATATTCTCAAGTTTGAGATTTTAGTATGAATCCATAGGGTATTAGAGTTAATGGGTAAATAAAGATTTCTCCCACTTTTGTGCAGTTGACATCTCTTGTATTTTAAATGTGACATCTCATTTTTCTGTTAATGCTCCTAAAACTGTGTATTTCAAAATGTGAACTAATTCTTTCTCGAAAGAATCAAAGTTAACAAACCAGAAAATAAGAAAAAGGTCAGGAATGAGTGAATTAATGGAAATTCTGTGTGATACTTTGCAGCTTGGTAGGATTATAGTATAAGTGCTAAGTGGAACAATTAGTGAATTATACAGTGAGCTCAGTGGATACATGTACATGAAAATGGAGTATGGTTATAACAACCTGAATAAACAATATTAATACTAAAATTTTCTACTTTGGAAAGATAAATAAGTGTTAGGGCATCTTATTTAAGTAGCTATTAATTTCCGTGAAATATGCTTTTAATTTTTTAAGTTCTTCCGTGTTAACTTTGATTCTTCATTTGCACTGTAGTTTATGTATATCTGGTTATTATCTTTAAGTGCTAGAGACACACATGTAACTGGAGGACTTTAATCCTTTGCTCCAAAAAAAAAGAGGAAACTTTTTTTAACTTTAGCTTTAGCTCACTTTTGATGCTTAGTGCTATTATTTTTTTCTAAACTAGGAACGACAGCGGCTGGAAACAATCCTCAGTCTGTGTGCAGAATACACGAAATCTGACAGCGACACCACCACAGCTACCACAGTTGCTGATGTTCAAAAGATTAACAAAGAACTTGAAAAACTTCAGCTCTCCGACGAGGACTCGGTGTTTGAAGACTCCCAGATGAATCTGGAAACCAGGTTCAGAAGCCATTTGAAATCATCTGCAAGTGATTCGGATTTCTCAGAGCTGAGTAGCAACAGTCGCAGCACTGCTGCTTGCCTCTCCTCTAGAGGGTTGAGAGCTGATGAGCACTTCAATGAAAGTACAAAGCCTCCACCTTTCGCTGCTCCTGGATTCCTGAAAGATGCCACTGAATCCTCCTACCTAAGCATCACACCAAAGGTAATGTTCTGTATGAGCAAAGAGTACAATCCAGGTTCGTCTGCTCCAAATCACAGAATCATCGGAGTTGGAAGGGACCTCTAGAGATGATCTAGTCCAACTCCCCTGCTAAAACAGGTTTGCCTGGAGCACATTCCACAGGATTGCATCCAGGCAGGTTTTGAAAGTCTCCAGCGGAGACTCCAGTTCCAGCGGAGCCTGTTCCAGTGCTCTGTCACCCACACAGTAAAGACATTTTTCGTCATATTTAGAAGGAACTTCCTGTGTTCCATCTTGTGCCCATTGCCCTTTGTCCTGTCACTGGGCATTACCAAAAACAGTCTGTCTCCATCCTCTTTGCATCCACCCTTTAGATATTTATAGACATGGATAAGGTCTACTCTCAGTCTTCTCTTCTCCAGGTTACATAATCCCAGCTCTCTTAACCTTTTCTCATAAAAGAGATGCTCCAGTCCCCCAATACTCCTCTGGGAGTTGGTTGTCCTGGCAGAGGTCACAGTTAGGATGGCTTAGGTGTAAGAATTAATCTCAGAACTCATACAACATAGCATCCAACAAAATATTATTTCATTATCTGTGGAAACTATTGATACTGGAAGGTTTTTTTCCAGAGGGATGTACAGTTCAAAAAGAGTTTTGATATTTTTCTGAGGGAGAAGGATTTGCTTGAACCATTGTATCTACTTAAATGAGGAAGGTTTCAGGAACACTGCTTAGCACTGTGCTGGAATATAAGAGGAAAGGGAAGCTCTGCCATCTTCTCCCAGCCTGAGGCTCTTGTCTTCTGTAAGTGGAGGATGATTTCTCATGGGCAAACCAAAGGAGTCACATGGGAGGTGAAGAGAGTTGCCTGAGCCAGATTTACTGTCCCGTCTTCTTTCCTGGGGCTGGACCTGAGCCACTTGTCAAATCAGCTGTTGTCTCTCAGGGGGCACACAGCGGCAGCCAGCCTCCTGCCTCTCTAACCCAACTCCTGTGGTGAATAAGCTGCAGCTACTTTCCTGTGTACTTCACACTGCTGTTTCATTACTGAAGGGAAATTGTCCTTTAAAAAACAAGCTAACAGTATTCCTAACAATTTCCTTCAGCTAGGGCAGCAGCCGCCTCTTCCAGGCTGGGTAGGAGCCTTTCATCATCTTGGGTCAGTGTCTGGGCTTTGGTGTGCCAGACAGCAGTGCAGCAAATCCTGGTGACAGGCAGTGTGTTAAATAATTATATTCAGTAGTGAGAATCAGAAGCATAATAAGACCAAGCAAAGCCATAAAAGTAGCTTTCTGGATAACACATTCACACCTTCAAAATACTTTGTGTCTCTCCTTTTTGCTGTAATTAACACACTGTATGAGCATCTGCATGATTATATGCTTAACATGATTTGTGTTTAATCTCTGCTTAAATTACATCTTTATAGTCACTAGAAGTGTGTATGGGTAGAAGAAGAGAGAGGTGTGATAGAAAAACATTTTTTCTTTACAAAGGGGTATCTCTCTGGAAATCTGTCTGAGTCGGTATGAAATTATGTTGAACAGAAATGTGCTATTATGGCTTTACTCAATCTTTCCATGTTGAAAAGATAGTAAGACATTTAACTTACAAGTTACTGTGGTCTTGCATTTCTTTCCCATTTGTTGCTTTCTTTGTGCAAGTCAGAGATCCTATTTTAAATCCTTATTAGGAAGTTGAAATCCAAGATGTTATGTCAGCATTATCCCAACAGGATGCTGGACAAAAAGAGGCTTTCCTGCTAGGATTACTAACGCTAATCAAGGAATACCATTCATTCATTCATTGTAAAGGGTGTTCTGCTAAGCCAAGAGAAAAACAGTAACAAGCAACTGTGTTAATGAAACACAGGTCATTGTTTTAAAATATCAAGATCAGATCTGTTCAGGATAAAATGCCTGCTCTCAGAATAGCCATTCAGTAGCTGAGCTGAGCCTCTTTTGAGCAAGACAACGTGGTCCAGTGGTTGACATGAAGTCCTGCACACAGCCCACTTGTGACTGGGGACAATGAGCAAGCAGCCTTACCAGGGTAATCAGATCATAAGCCCCTGGGGTCAGATGAACATGAATACGTTTGAAACTCAACACTCTTTGATCTAGCCTTTGCTGGTATAAGATCACAGGTATCTTCTTAATAATGTTGTTTAATTCTTGACACAGTTATCTAGTAAGCAAATGGCAATGAAAAAAGTAACAGTAGGGGTAATACTTCCTCAGTGCTAACTGGGGAGATAGAACCAACTTTTGTTGTATTTCACAGAAGCTGCCCATCTCAATGGCTGGTTACAAAAATGTCCCATTCTGCCTCCTCTTCCTATTATATGAATATCTGAATTTTACCTTAAAAGCATCTTCATCTTTCTGTGTTATTTTTGTAAGGAAAAAATTGGATATTTACAACCGAAATAGCACAGCATATAAAGTATTCTCAAAGGTTAGGTTTTAGTAATTCCTGTAGAATGAGTAGTATTTACTGTTATGTATGCTATTTACTTTCAATGCCTGGAAGTAAAGTATCAGGTTTGTTTCTCTTGTACACCTTCTAAATATAGAAATAGCAATGTAGTAGGTATGAAATATGTAACCATATTTCAAAAACAGCAGTACTGTACTTGTCTAAAATGAAAGGTGGAGGAAAGACAGCGTTTAACTCTTTTTCTAATGAACCTCTTGTAACGTGCAACTGCAGATACCAGAATGCACAAGTGATGAGCAAAGAGGGCAAGAGCTTGGTCGACTGGAGGAGGAGCGCATAGTAATACTAAATAACTTGGAAGAACTTGAGCAGAAGATCAAAGATTTAAATGACCAGATGGATGAATCCTCAAGAGAGGTATGAAATATATTTTGGTTTTAAATGTCTTGCTTGTTAGATATGTCTACACAGCATAAGTCTGATGGGTTCAGCAAGTATACAAGGAACTCATGGATGTATGTAGCTTTCATATTCTGTGCTTTTTCACCAGGATCAGGCACAGAATCATGGACCTGACAGTCTCCTGCTAATGAAGGTTATGTTTCCCCAGTTGGGAAATAGATGTGATGCTCCAATTAGCCTTTCTCAGCTGTAACCATTATACTCCTAAGTGGAATTAGAAGAATCTTGCTTGTTTAATGGTCACTCAATCGATCTAAATACCTTGTGTCACTTGGGAGTTTTATGGTGGTATCTCCTGTGACTGTTTAAAGAGAAAGGAAGTGAGACAACTTCCTTTCAAACCTCTTTGGCTTTACAGTGGCAAGGGTATGTTGGCACCCTGTTGACTTCTGGAATCTCACAGTTGCAGACTAAGCTGGTCAGGCATTTGTGTTGTGCTTGCTCCAATTCTCAGCGACAGGAACGAAACAGCTGTTCCAGAAGGGTTTCCTATGGAGCCTGGGCACAGGGAGTCGGTACAGTATTGTAACACAAGGAAGCACAGAGAAGAGATAGAAAAGAAAAAGTTTTGGAAAAAAGAATCTTCAAACTAAAGTTGGTTTGGACTTTATTTTGCAGTATTTTATGTTGCAGTCTTACTTTTTCTCAGATTTGTGATCTGTTTTTAATTTTTGTTGCAGTAAAACTTTTTTTTTTTCCTCCCTTTGAAAATGTTTCTCTCCTGTGAATAATCACAAATTCACTCCCTCTCCCCCAGAAAATAATGATGTGTCAAGATTTCTTCTTAATCTGGACTGCTTCTGAAAAAATGTTTTGTGTTCCTAGTTGGATATGGAATGTGCCCTTTTGGATGGGGAACAGAAATCTGAAACAACAGAACTGCTGAAAGAGAAGGAAATATTGGATCATCTAAACAGAAAAATAGCTGAGCTGGAGAGAAATGTTATTGGTGAAAAGACAAAGGTAATTGAGTTATCTGTGTGCTCTTTTCCCCTTCATCTTCAAAATACATTTATATGATTAACATATTGATGGAGGTTATTTTATGAAGTACTGTCTATAAGTAAATTTACTTGATAAATATGGAAGAAAAAAATAGTTGTCTCACCACTGTCTCCCTGTAACAATCTTGTTTCCCAAGGTATGCTTGACAAGCAAAATAGAGTATGCTTAAGTAAAATGATCTGACTTACTATGACTGGTTTTGATTAATAAGGAATTCAAACAGGGCTTGGACTTGGGTTATCTGCTGTTTAAAAGAACAGTGTTAATTGTACTGTTCCACTACATTCCATTGTTATATATTTGAATTTAAAAAAGAAGAAATCCTTTTTTTAGCCAAGGAATAGAATGGAAAAAGGCTGTAGTTTCAGAAGATGGCTTTATCTATTATTATATGGAATGATATATGACATCTGTCAAGTATATGATATTAAAGGAATTATCTTGGTTTATTTTGTTTGCTGACTGACTGACAGTTTTAGTACTGGAAGAGCATTCTGTGATCAAGTCAAAGGAATGAATTAGTTCTCCTATACAGATCTTAATTGCTCTCAAATATGCAGTAAATATATATAAGCATACATTTGCAAAATAGAATAGCATAATAATAATAATATTTTAAGTACTGAAATGGAAAGGGCCTGCAAGATGAATCTGTCCCCCTCAAATCAGGGAGTGCTGCCCCTCTGGAGCAGGCTCTCTGCTGGCCTCTTCAGGCAGGCAGTTGCCATCTCCACACACGGCCAATAACATCTCAAGGTCAGGAAGTTTTTCCAGGGCTTTCAGCCAGTGATGTTTCCTTTGTAAAGTTCATCCTCTACCTCATAATTTAAACTTGTCACTTGTGGAAATACTCTCACTAGTCTCTTCCTCCCCCCCCCTTTTTTTTTTTTTTTAAAGCTTTCCAGAAATATCTGGAAATCTGCATTTTTTGCTTTTGCTTAGACAAGCTGCATATTTTTAGCTCTTTCACAGTTCCCATCTAATTCACACCTTACAGCTTGCATTGTTTTATTCGGAGCTTTTTGTCTTCAATTTCTGTCTGCCCTGTCATGAGCCTGAATGCTGTTTAGTGGGTGTGCTCATCGAGCCTGTGTCTGAGATGGGGAATGGTGCTCCCACATCCCTGCCCTGTGGAGTGGCAGCGCACCTCCAGTTTAAGCTTGAACTTCCATGGATTTCCTGCCTGCACTTTTCCTTATTCTTGTATACCTGTTGGTGATCCTTCAGCTTTCAGTGTTGCCTGTGGTCACGTTTTCTGTTGTCCATAGAACATGTTTCATACTTGCTTTTTAGTGTGAAAAAGTTGGTAACAGCAGATAGGGTAGTGGAAGCAGATACCCTCCAAAAGGATGCTGCTAGAAGTTTGGGTTGGTAGGTGGTAACATAACATATCCAGAAATTCAAGAGATCTTTTGCCTTTTATATTTGTTCTCTAGTAGCCTCAAAATTCAATTATACTAACAGAAATCATTGTAAAACCTGTAAGTTGTTTAAATTTCATTGCTATCGTATGATGGAACATTAGTGTGTAGCAGTCAGGAAATTAAAATGCTAGGTCTAGTTTACATTTTCAGTTGATCTGAAACATGGAAAGCAGTATAGAAAAAGCACTTTATTTTTTGTTTTAAAAGGCAAGTTCACTCAAAACATATTTTTCAATATGAAGCATGCCACTGGTCAGATCAGTTACAATATTTGAGTTGTCTTTTCTTTTGTGGTGTTTTGTTTTTGTTTTTTTAAACAAACAAATACCCAGCTGTAAGCGCATGCTCTGAACTTAAAGACATGGCTTGCTTAATACTGAAATTATCTTTGTAGATACAAGCTATAAAAGAGCCCATAGGTTTTGTTCTGGAAGATGTTTGGAAGTGTTGCATAAAGTGAAAGTTTAAAAAAGAAATGTGAGACAAGCTTCTGTGAATGAGCTTCTGGGCAAAATATAAAGTGACAGCTGAAGTGTTCTGGAGAAAATAGTGTCAGCCAGCAAAACAGATGGCACTGAGCATGTCAACAAACGAAAGTTCTGGCTGACTTGAAACAACAGCATTTTTTAAAGCTTGATTTCTTTGTCTGTACACTTAAGATTGCAGTCTTGCAGCTCTGATGCAAGATAGGCAACATCTTGGATCTGTAGTTGTACAGGATCAACCCCTCCTCACACACACACACACACACACACAGAGAGAGAATAAAGAAAGGGGAGCTCAGGTGGAGGCAGTAGGTGGCCCTTTTTGCTGAAATAATTTGAAACTTATGACCTCCTCAACTGAATTAAGGCTCATGTTTTCACGAGTAGTTCTTGTCCTACTGATGGTACTTTTTGTGGTGTTTCTTGCAAAAATAAGTGTCCCAGTGTCCGTGCAGTGGTCAGAGTTTCTTCCAGTTGCCTGAATATTTCAGCCCTAATAATACAGGTGGTCTTGGTTTTGGTGGGGCTTCCTGGCAAGAAGCTATTGGGTCTCATTGCTAGGACAGTGGTTACATTGCTGTCAGGGTAAGAAAATGATATCTGAATACATCTCATGGTGTCGTCCTGAGGTGAGAGGGAGAGTTCATTTCACTCACAAAATGATGGTAAGGCATTCATGCTGTACATGATGGCACTTGTCTCTGGAATGACTTGAGTGTCTCCTGGAATTTGCCATTGATCTCGGCACCTGTTTGACAGGAAACCCTTGCCTGGTTGTGTTTCATCCTTACCCATGCACCTGTTTGGAAAACTTGTGAAATTCTTAAAAAGAGAGATCATAAACTACAACCTAATTATTGGGCCATGTTATGTACTTGAAATAGACTGAAAGTGGAAGCTCTTGTACTAGTTTCTACTCAATTATTTGATTATTTCTTTTGTAACGCCCTGTCCACAATTAATTTAAACGAGGAGACAAAGTTTTGCCAACTCTTGCACAGTTTTAAAGCCACAGTTTCTGGCCCTTGTGAGGCAAGAGAATTGACTGGAAAACATATCTGAACACAGAGGGCAGGCAAGTTGTGAGCTCAGTTTTGGGCTGTGCCGGTGTGCTCTTTGCTTGTAGCATGATGTCTCTGTGTCCCAGCACCTTGCTTGTAAATCAGGAATGGATTTTGCAGATGGATTTGTACGTTATAATGGTGCACTGCATTTTGATCTGGTTCAAGTCCTGTGCTCAGCCCTACCTGAACTCATGGCAGACTAATGGTGAGGAAGAATGAATGAATCATTGGAGAAGATAACGTAGTGCATACTCTGTGGCAAGTTGAAAACGTTTCCTTTGCTTTAGTGAATATACAGCCACACAAGTTGTAAGGAACAAAGCAATTAGTGTTGCTTTACTTAGCATTTGGAAATAAGAGCTATGAGTGGCTGCCATTTAGAAAAGAAGATGACAGAGCCTTTCAGTACTGTTACAGGACTCAGCATAGTTCTATCTGTGGTACATCTCTGCCAGGTACAAGTGCTGACAGGACTCATTTGCGCTGGCTGGGGGAGCTACTTCCAGAGCTGTTTGGTATGGTCTGGTGCTTTCAGGTATGCTGGAAATCGTGCTTGTGTATTGGAGGAAGGTCTGGCTTTGCCTCCATGGCCATGCTTCTTGATCAGAGCCTACAATCTCCTTTTTCTCTTCTCTTCTCTTCTCTTCTCTTCTCTTCTCTTCTCTTCTCTTCTCTTCTCTTCTCTTCTCTTCTCT
>WUAM01000271.1:548261-560383 GCA_024336885.1 Actenoides hombroni | reverse complement strand
GGTGTCAAGTAGAAGGGGCCAGTCTCTTTTCAGTTGTGCCCTGTGATAGGATGAGAGGTAATGGTAGCAAGGTGAAATGAAGGAAGTTCCCCCTCAACATGAGGAAAAAATTCTTCACTGTGAGAGTGACAGAGCACTGGAACAGGCTGCCCAGAGAGGCTGTGGAGTCTCCTTCTCTAGAGATTTTGAAGATCTGCCTGGATCTGTTCCTGTGTGGCCTGCCCTGGGTGACCCTACTCTATCAGGGAGGTTGTACTTGATGATCTCCAGAGGTCCCTTCCAACCCCTACCATTCTATGATTCTATAATTTGCTACAAAAACTACCAAAGAGTTGGGTTTTTCTTCTTTAAGAGAGGAGATTTGTACGCTCTGGACAAAACTACAGTTATTTTATACTCATGATTGTTGTTGACATTAAATGATTTTGGTAATGTAATAATAGAACACCAAATTAAGAAAATCTTTCCTTTTTAAGTCATTTGTAAAGGTTTTCTCTTAATCAATAAATGACAGTTTTTCAGAGTCTGAAGTTGCATCTCTAGTTCTGTTCTATACTGAGTTCTGTTCAGTATATGGATAATAGTCACCATATTATCAAAGATTGTTCCTTTGTCTCTTGAATAAATTGTCTCTTTACTGTCTAAATCTTAATTATCTCCTTCAGAGCAGTGAGCTATCTTGTAAAAACTTCTTTTCCTACTGCTTCACTCATATGAATGAGTGAACTGTCATGAATAGGATCTTTGCTGCAGGTTGTCTTGTGCTTTGAAAATAAAACATGTAAATTGTGATTATTTCTTTTTATATTAGGAAAAGATTTCTGCTCTCAAAAAACAAGCCAATCATATTGTCCAACAGGCACAAAGAGAACAAGATCATTTTGTAAAAGAGAAAAACAACTTAATAATGATGCTGCAAAGGGTAAGTATTGTCTTTCAAATACTTTTAGTGTGTAATAAAAAAGCATTGGATAGAATAAAAGAACATGGAGCACAGGAAAAGCCTCTGTTGTACAGAAGCTAGCAAGCATGTATAACACGATAGACATGGTTTATATCCATTAACCCTTAAAAAAAAGGAGGTATTTTGTAATTAATCGGCAGGTTTCCTAAAACACTAGTGGTATTTGATGATTGAGAGGGTTTTAGAGGTGCCCTCCTTGAAGAGGACTCAATCAGAGGCACCCGCCTGGGTGCTGAAGTTAGAAGCCTGTGCTCCCTGTGTGGCTGCTGGAACTGTGCACAGGGAGCTCAGGATTTTGGCTTGTTATAGCCCATACTAGGCCACAAGAGGAGCTACTTAACATCAGCTAACATCTGGTTAATAAGAAGCTACCATGAACTCTTCGCATCCCTTTTCTGTTTTGCCTTTAGTCATGAGAGAAACCACATCTAGTTCATTAAGCGGTATAAGTGTTTCCAGAATGCTGAAGAAAGGCCTATTTGGTTTGGCTGTGGTTATTAAATAAAATCTTTCACTAGCTTTTAGTTTTGTACCTCCATTTTTTGTTCAGTTCTACTGTAAATGGGTGAAGTTGAAGCGCTCCTGTGTAGTTTCTAGCCTTTTATCCTAGTATGTTTCTTTATATGGCTAAGAAAATGGCTAGTGTTTATTTTCACTACATGGGTTTTGGTATTTAACATAAAGTGTCTGGTTTTAACAGGAAAAAGAGAATCTCTGTAATCTGGAAAAGAAATATTCCACACTTTCTGGAGGAAAGGGATTTCCTGTTAGTCCCAGTAGTCTAAAAGAGGTAAAGAGATTCACTGCTTTTGACTTTACCATAAATAACTTTTAATAACGCTTCATACAAAAGCATTTCAGTATTTAGTGAAGTCCTACTCATACCATTTTTTTTTTTGAGATGTGATGAAATTACTTTGTTAAGTTATTCATGGAAGTCCAAATGCATGGGTGAGCAAAAATAGCTTCTCTTGACATTTTTTCAGATGTGACTGGTATTGCCTTAATATCTTGCTCTGGAAAAATTATTAGTTTTATATATGTGTGTGTGTATGTCTAGTTTTCTCAAAATAGGCAATTAAAGCTCATTGAAGTGAAGAAGGATGAGATCCGGGAATAACTCTGTTTAAGTATGAATACAGTTTAGTCTTATTTTTGCACTGTAGATTTTATCATTGCCTACTCTCCTTTTATTCTGTTTGCAATAACGCATGACAAGAGTACATTTTGATCTCTTTAAAAAGCATTGAATTGAAGACTTCAAGCTACTGTGGTTGTAAGATGCCTATTGAGTTACTTATTGAACTGTTCTGAATAGTTAGAGTAAAGGTGTCAAGTATTTCAGGAAAAAACTGACTTGCTTTGGGTAATGCATGATGAGACCCAGAGCTTGCCTGCAGCTGTGAAGACTTTATAGCTTTGAGGGTATATTTAAGCCTCAAGGTCTGTGAGCAAGGTCAGGGTAAGGTAAACCACAGCCCACTGCAAAGATTCAGTCAGCATGCACAATATTAGCACTAACTCCCTATATTTATCTTCTTTACTTGACTTGATGAATCTGCAAATTGCAGCTAAACATGTAGTTTATAAATGGAGAAGTGGAAAGTCTAGCATTTTAAATGCACTGACAGGTATCTATGAATGCTTCATTAACTTCTGCTTAAGAGGGCTGACTGGACCTGCCAAATCTACTTGTATTGAAGCACTGAACAAGGTCTGACACATTTAATGGTGTAGGTGTCACTGTGGGAAGTTGGGCTCTTGAAGTCTAAAGCAACCACGTGTCCTTTCAGCACCTGGGAAATGTGATCTTGCTTATTTGGCCTCCAAGGTCCTGGTGAACCTGGGGGACCTTCAGCACATGCCAGTGCAGTTGAGCACCCTTCCTTGCTGCAAGTCATGTTGCAGATGCTTAGACTTTCAGTGTCCTCATTTGTGTTCTGACCTGAACATCTGAACTTCCACCAGGAAATCTGGCAAGTTTAAGCTTAATTTTTTTCATTTTGAGAGGGATCTGTTCATTCTCTCACTAGAGAGTGGGTGCTATCTCTGATTTTTATCTTTGTATCCACAAAATGGTTTGTTTAATCCACAGATATTTCAAAATGCAACTACATTAAGTGAGCCTGACACTCTTTTCATTACAATGCATTATGCAGTGCTGTCATTCTGTTCACTGCAGTGTAGTCAGGTATGACTTACTCTAAGGCAACTGAGAGAAGGAACAGCACTGGTTATGTGTTCATGTTCAGTGTCCCCATAGGCTCTGTCCTATAAACAAAATGTTTGTCCTTGCCAGGTGTTATGTTTGTCTCAGTTCAGTTTAGTTTTTCTCTGACCATTCTGGCACTTTTAAAAATCAGGCACCAAATGGTGCACAGACCTAATCAGGCTGCCTGCACACAGAAGTTAATTTCACCATACAGTTGCTCACCTACCAGTTGAGTCTGTGGTCCAGTGTTTCTCAGCCCCTCCTCACCAAAGCACACATTTGTAACTCTCTTCCATCCATCACAAAGCTCATTCCCTGCATGCACAGCACCAGAGACTAACATAGCCTCACGTAAAGAGGCAGGATGCTTATCCCAGTACTTAAATAAGCGAGGAAAATCAATACTATTTAGTAAAAGTTCAGCGTTGACAGAACTACTTGGGTGCCTAATATGACTTGAAGCCCTTAATTTACTCTAATGTAATAGGGGCTTGAGCTAATGCACAGCACAGTCATTTGTTTGCTTTTTTTTTTTTTCAAACCCATGGTGAAACCTCATTGGGATTGTGAGTCTAAACTGAATGCTTTTTCATACAGTGGTGAAAGTGCTTTTATCCTCTATGAAAATGAATACAATATTGCATTCATAGACTTAACCATGTTTTGGTTACTAATATATTGCTACTACAAAATGATTAGGCAAGTTTTATGTTTATTCATCCTGGACTAATTTACTGTAATATAGACACATGTTTTGAGAGGTAAACTTTAGTATCTTGCTTAGTTTCCTTCTCATTTGATCAAATAATATCAGAGCTAAGGTTTGCCTCTTGTTTCTAGAGCGCTGTGTTCACAGCATGATACTTAATTTTCCAGAACTGCGTATCTGCTTGAAATAAATCATAAAGTACACTGGAAATTATGCTAATAGATAGTAGACATGGTATTTTTTTTATCTTGCCTTCTATGATCATTGCTAACTGTATGCATTTTTAAAAAGAAGAAATACTATAGCCATCTAAGGCTTCTCTAACTGAATAGCTGAAGTATACATACTGGCATGTCAGCATGCTGATACAGTAGCAGAAACATAGCCACTTCAACACCGTCCCAATTTAAAAGCAACTCACTGTCATGATTTAAAAAACAAGCATATTTTGGTGTCAGTTTTATAACATTGCTTCAACAGTGATTTATTCTTCCTTTTGCATAGCTTTTTTTCTATGGGTAAGAAGTTTGACTTTTGACTTTTTACATTGTGATATCCTGTACATCATGGATTAGAACACGTATTTTTTTAAATAGCATTTGTTTGGTTAACATCAAAACACATGCAATAATTGTATTCTGCCATTACATCTCAAATCTGACTGCAAAAATCTTCTCTGCAGGCAGAAGCACGCTCTGGTGTCTGTGCCATTCCTCAGTCCGTCACCTCCTGTATAGTTGTTTAATTTAAAAAAAAAAAAAAAAAAAAAGCTTCAAATTGTTAAGGCTGTGAGACTAATACTAACAGCATCTTATGTGAGTCTCCTTGTAACATCTAGAAATTAGAAGTGACTTTCAGACAATGCAAATGGAAGGTGTTTGGGCAGTGTAATTTAGAGAGTAGCAGTGACTTGTCCTTCTGTACTTTCTTCCCAGCTCTGTTTAGTCATTTGTTTTACTCAAACTAGCTTAACATTTAGGCAAGAAACAAATCAGAGTAAGTTATTTTATTTAGACATGGACAAAAAAAAATATTTAAGAAATAAAAAGATGGGTGAATAAGTTTTGTTCTTCCTTTTCCCCACAATCTAGTTTCCTGAGAAAGAGCTGCATAATTTCTAAAGGGTATTTACATTTTAATAAAGTCTTTGGGTCACTTAATGTACATTTGCTTTTTGATTACACAAATGTTTTTGGAATGAAATGAAGAAAAAATTTCAGAATCCAAATATTCAACATTTGAAAAGCTTGATAATTTTATTTATGATGAAATATTTCAATGGTAACAGATATTTGGCTGAATCATTCTAAACTAACTTTCATCGTACTGGGTACATTAATACTCTTGCATGTCCTTTGGCTTTTGCTCCTTTTAACTTCTGAATTCCTCCTTTTAGGGCTATATCAGTGTAAGTGAAATTAGTGAGCTGTATGGCAATTCCACGAATATATCCCCTTCCACTCAGCCCCCCACAGATGCTGACGCAGTTGCCACTGAGCCTTCCACGGCTGTGCTGACGAGCCAGCCACAAAATAAAGAGGTTTGTTTGGGAGACATTTCCCTTTGTTTGCATTGTTCTTTCATGGCTGCCTTTTTCTTTTCTTTTTTTTTTTTATTTTATTTTTTTATGACTTTTTTTTTTTTTTTTTGGTAATTCAACATGTAACAAACTGACCCTAAAGCAAACTGCCATCTGTCAGTTACAGTGTCAGATAACAGTTTAATAGTAAAGCTGAAGGACTGCTACAGTTGTACAGTGTCTTTGATCATGTAGATTGGACTTTGAAGGCCAAAAAACATGAATGCTTATGACCCAAGCAGCAATAAGTGACAAACTTCGCCTGTCAAGTACTATAATTTAATGCACCTTTGGTAAATTGTTCTGTGAACATGCTTAACAATTACTTGATCAATGGTGCTTCGGTGTTCATTTTGTATGCTTTGTAGCTGTTGGGTTTTTTCCTTTCCTTGAATGTTTGTGGGTAGCTTCTACTTAGCTAGTTCATGGAGTCTGTCCAGTCTGTCTTCTAGCTTACTCTCACTTTTTCTCAATTCTTTGTGGTCCTTATGTTTTCACCCTTATAATGAACATAGCAAATTTTGAATAAATCCCCTTTTAAAGCAATGGAATAATTCGTTAAGTCACCTACCTTTGCATTGCAATAAGGCAGCAGCTGGTTTAGAATTTGACATTTCTGTGCTGCTTCTGGTAGTCCACTATGCCTATCTCCTTTCCTGCTAAATGCTCCAACAAACAGTGCTAAAACTGCAGCTTGTATGTGCCGTATCTTTTGAGAAATTCCAAAAAGAAAACTCTGTGTGTAATTTCTCTTTTTTCTATAAAGCTAAGATCACCTCTCTGTTCTGGATTTGTGTTTCCTCACTCTCTTTCTCCTCGCTCTATTGCTCAACTTCCATCAGTCCATTGGCCTGAGGTCATGGCTACTCATGTAGATCCTATTCCTTTATCTGATACACCTCCTCCTCTGCCAGCTAAGAAACACCGCAGGCAACAACAGGTAACACATTCAAAGCTGATAACTTGGGATTAGTTTGGTTGGTTGGTTTGGTTATGGTGGCCATGAAGTTGATTTATGTGTGAAGTTTTTAGAGTGATACGATAAAACAGAAGCTGATCACGCTTGTAGAATGTTGTACTTAAAGGTACTGCTCATTTAGAAGTCAACACAATGCATTATAAAATGCGAAAATTATCCTTGTAGAAACAATCCAGAGGCAAATACTAATATTGAGGATCCATTGTAACTGTCAGAAGGCTTTCAGCAATAAAGTACAAGTGGCTACATTTGAAACCCTAAATTAATTTTTCATATACATTTGAACAATGCCTCTCAGAAGCTGTATTGGTTTTAAGCCACCAGTTCATTAGAATAATTTATAAGTTGGGTTTTTTTTCTTTGTAATTGAATTCCACTTACACACTAGGCTTTAAAAGGGCTTTTTAAAAAAATAGGTACAGGAACACATGCACAAAATGTGCACATGAATTTAATGTATTTTGTTAATCAGCATTTTAATGTGATAATTGTGGAAATCCTGGAAAGCTCTGTGAATCAGGAGGTGCTCTGTATTTTACATGTCATTCTTTCCAGTGAAATTCCCAGACTTATCACCTTCAGTATATTCCATATAGATCATAACATAGCAAGTTTGTCGATTCATTTTGTCAAAACTGTAACACATTACATTTGAAGCATTTCAGAAATCTGGAAGAGCGAAAGAAGCAGCACAGGGACTGCACGTACATGAGTGATACTTTACCTCGCAAGAAAACGACTCCATCTGTATCACCACACTTCAATAGTGCTACGCTTGGAAGAAGTGTTGCATCTAAAGTATGTAGTTGCGTGCTATTAGTATATAATATAATATAATATAATATAATATAATATAATATAATATAATATAATATAACATTTCAGTGTCTATGTCTGTTATGTTGGAGGTAAGATTGGTTAGCACTGGAAGCACTATGTAATCCTCCAAATTCACATCTGAAACTGACTTTGAAAGAACTTCAGGTTTGTTAACATATAGGAATATCCATGAAGCCTTTCCTACTTGTAGCCTTAATTCTGACCTCTGGAAATGCCATGTCCATTAATCACAAATGCATGATTACTATCTCAAGGATTGTATTTTCAGGCTAGTTTAAATTGATACTAGAGATAAAACAGGTTGGCTTACTTCCTACCTAAGGCCTCTAAATGGTAAAGATAAGGTTATATAGAAAGCAAAGATACTCCTTATTTGTTACATGGTAAATCAATAAACAGCAGGAAGATGTTTGAAAACATTTTGGCCTAATAGAGACTATGCATGACTAAAATATTCATGGGTGAGTGATTGACATGACCTTGATACCTGTGACATAGCAAGTTATTTCACCATTACGTGGTGATACAAAAAAAAAGTCTTGAAGCGTCGTTTTAAGCACGTATTTACAAAATTTCCTGCAGGGACATTTACCATTAGGACAGAGCAACAGCTGTGGTAGCGTGCTTCCTCACTGCCTGGCAACCATGACCAAAGAGTCAGAGTCGAGAAGGATGCACAA
Source organism: Actenoides hombroni (assembly GCA_024336885.1). Classification (NCBI taxonomy): domain Eukaryota; kingdom Metazoa; phylum Chordata; class Aves; order Coraciiformes; family Alcedinidae; genus Actenoides; species Actenoides hombroni. Next base: position 552,420 of record WUAM01000271.1, on the reverse strand, counting down.
AGGTAAGATCTTTTTGTTTGATAAATTTCTCTTTAAAGTCAGTGTTCAACTTTTCACAAAATAAGCCAGAAACTGATGTTGCTATAATCAACAAGGCTGTAAAACAGCAGTTTACTTCTTGGTGAAAAAAGGAAGCCCTAAATGCAATTTTCAGATATCAGCAAAATAAGATGTTAACATTATGATGTAGGTGCACATGTAGTTTTGAAGTACATGGTCACCAAGTATAATCCAGTAAACAAAAAAAGTATATTGAAAAATACACATTGGGTTAGATGGGTAATTTCTGTGAGTGATTTTGAGGCAGTATTTTACAAGTTGCTCTTTCTGTTATCTTTTTTTTTTTTAAATAATAATTCTTTTCATGTTGTGATCTTACAAACGGTTTTTTACAGGCATATACTTTTGCCTGGACAAATTCCCCGGATAGAGATAGATATGTTTGAGAATCTGTGATTGTGGCATTATAAATGCTTTTAAACATTTGGGCTACTAAATAGGAAAGGAAAGAGGCATTCTATCATGGATAGATAGCTGCATTTTTCTAAAGAGGGACATGGCAATTCTGAATCCAAAAGCAAGTTACGTCTCTGAAACATGATCTTGTAGGATTCTGTGCCTGTTATCGACTTTGAGTCGATAACTTAATTTCTGCTTTAACAAGATGCATTATTCATGTGACCCATCTTCAAATGGAGTTGATCCTTAGCGCCATCTGTCCACGTACTTTCTTGCCGGCATCTGAGTCATCATTATCAATGTAGTGCAAGAGGTTCTTATGTAGAATTGCACTGACTAAGCCTGAGCTGAGATAGGATCCATCCTGTTGTTATAGGACTTGTCAGAGCTAGCAGCTGTTGAAGGTCAAAGAGGACAACTGAGGCCAGCCATATGCACCAAGATGACTCAGTACAGGGACAGAACAAGCTTACTGAGAAAGGATCATGACTTATGACATTCACTTTATAGAGCCAATCCAGTTGTGATTTTGTTGACTTTGAGCTTTAGTTATGCAGCCGGCCTTCCACAAACCTACCATGTTGTGGCTAACTTAGCTCCACGTATCTCAGATATGATATAAAAGGTGCTTCATACTCAGCTTGGAAAGCTTCTGTGATGTGATGTGTGTGCGACAGTGGAATAGCTTGCAAGCGCTTTCAGACTCATCATCTTGCTGTTGTGCAAAAAACAGTTTGTTTCGGTTTGCATATCAGTAAAAATGTTTTGGCTAAACTTCAATGACAAGAGATCAAGTGTTTAAGTTTGGAAATATTTCTGTAAAATGGTTGCAAAAGAGTATGTGACCTAAAACACAATTACAAAGTGTTGCCAAACTAATACAGGCAAAGATGAGAGTTTTCAAAATAAATCATTCAGCTTTAATGTTTAATTTTTTGTCGCCATGAAACTCAAGCAATTCTAAGAGATGTCTTGTTCTAAGAGTGAGAAAGAAACCTCACAAACCAGAACTGAATTATGGCCTGAGAAAGAGGCAGGGGAGAATGAGAGATGTATTTGTCAAGGCACTTGGCTTATGCTGTGACAAATCATGTGTGCCATATTAGTTGACCATTATTTTTTTAAAAACCCAACAGTTTGAATGGAAATACTAAATTATGAAGAGAGCCTTCATTTGTACTGGGAAAGAAGACAGCTCTAGATGTCCTTTTCTGAAACATCAGCTTTGCCAAAGGGAAATAATGCTGCTGACAGGAGCTTTGCTTTAACTGTCACAGGGTTTGCAAAATAAGAGACAGAGTCAAAACGTGAAAGACACAGGAATGCAGGATTGTTTGTGTCTTGACTACTTCTCTTAATAGTTAGTGAAGGTTTTATTCCCATTCTGTTCAGCATGGAGTTCCCTAAATTTATTGCTGTTGGAGGAGCTTGAAGACTGTAACTGCTTTCTCTTGCTCTGAAGTGCTGTGTTTCTAGGTTGAGGAAAGATTGCCTGCCTCAGTAACATACGACAAGTTTTTGCAGGGCTCTTTCTGCACTGCAGTGCAGAACTCAGCAAGTATAGAGATGTCCAAGTCAGATGGCTAGAGTCTGATCCTGGAGTATTTCCATCCAGCTATGCAGAAGGGCCAAAGAAACAATCCTCAGGCACCTCTCATTCAGCCTTATAGACATAGCCTTAATGAAAGTCATGGTATGAGCAGGGAAGGGACTGACTTCAACTTGGTATGATTTCTGATTTCCCCTTGCACCTCATACCCATACTCAGTGCGTGGAGTAGAAACAAGCTTTTCTTCAAAGTCATGAATAAGAAAAGGCATTTCTGTGGGACAGTGAGATTTGTGAAATGTTTTGAACATGGTGTATTATTTAAGCATACCACACAGTACAAGTGAAATAAAATACTATTGTCAAATAAAATTCTGAAATCTTAAGTGGCTTCCACTAAAATCAGTGGGACGTGAGTCTGTGTAACTAAGATTAATTTCAGCAGACATCCTAAACACACCATTGAAAAACAAACCTGTGGGAAACCTCGTCTTGTCCGAGGGATTGGAATGTGAGTTTAATAAACAACCTTGAGTGGACATCTGTGCACCCTTGAGGAGGCCAGAAAGTCCTGAGAAAAGAACCACCAGTTCACAGAGAAAGCTTGTCAAAGCTATAACAGAAAGAGAAAAGCATCTAATTGTGGACAGGTGGTCTTTGCTTGGGCCAATCAGGTGTAGACACTTGTTACCAGAAGGGTTATAAATGGGCTCGGTGCAGCAATAGACTTGGGCTTTTGGGGAAAGTGTGTGTGCGTGTCTAGTCCATCTCAACAATGACATATCGAGTTCAACAATGACACAACCAAATGTCATGACAGTGGACATCCTTGCAAGTGTTCCTTTATTCCATTACTCTGTGATAAATATTTATTATGTAATAAATACACTGTATTTCTTAGAAAAACATTCTTGAGGTAGATCAGGTTTGACTTTTTGGGCTAAGTGAATATTTTGGAGGATAAGATTACCTACCAAATCAGTGGAACTCTGCAAATGTATAGATAATGCTTGAGTAAATATGCACTCACTTCTCTTCCTACTCCAAAAAATACTTGTTCACCTAAAATAGGTGATGAATAGATAAAAAGTGTTCTTGACTTGTCATGTGTACTGAGTCACTGCTTGCTCTTCTTGAATTTCCTTTCCCACTTGACAGGTTTTTCACTCCATTAGTTTTCTGTGTTCAAGGTGATGTATTGCAAATGACAGGGAGTCTTGCTACTGATACCTCGAGCACACAGCTGCACTAAGCTGCACTGGAGCTGGGCATGCTCGACCCAGTGGAAAGCCAGGGTCTCACGTGTGAAATGTCACTTCATCCACACAATTTGGAGCACTGACTATCATGCCGTGTCCCACAAACTGCTATACAAAGAGGATGATGCACTCCTAAAGTGGTATTAGTAGCTTACTGCATTCCTGAGGGCTTAAAAGCCTTGTGCAAACTTCTAGACTGGGTATTTCAGTGTGTTCATATAGATCTGAAAACACGTATATTTAGTGGGGCCTGGAGGAAGCAGCAGCTCAGCTAGTTTTCTGAGATTTATCATTAAATTAGTAATGGTCTAAAATGAGTTGTCTCTAACATGCTTTCTCCAGTTTTTCTTATTTCAGTTCAAGAAGGTAAATAAAAAAGTCTGCGATGAAAAATTCAAAGTCAAAAATTAGGTCAGGAAATGAAGAACAGAGTTTGAACATGGATTTCAACCTCATTTTCTTTGTGCAGGAGCAAGTAATGTCTATGAATAAATGTTAGACTGGATCCAGTAGGAAATACTCTCATAGATTTTTAAATACTAGGTGGTCTTTATTCCAGGTTTAGCAAAACTGTGTTTAGTCAGTCGTTTGAGCTCAGGAATTGTTCGTGAAAGAAACAATAACTGTCAGTAATCATAGCCTGAGTTAAGAGCAACTTATAAAATGTTTAAGAGGATGCATCTTTGATGTAAATGATTAGTGGAAAGAGCTATTTCTTAGCATATATTCATGAGGTATTTTTGAAGGATTGTATTTAGAAATTAACTTCCTGTGTACCTGTCTTTGTAAGCAAACCACATACAAAAAAAAAAAAAACAAAAAAAAAAAAAAAACTTTCTATTTGGTAAAAGGAGGGAACACCACCTGGCAAAGGTGAAACTTTGGGCCGAGGC
>WUAM01000271.1:455686-548161 GCA_024336885.1 Actenoides hombroni | reverse complement strand
GGAGTTTTATAAAGGATAATTGTTAAAAAAAAACTCCTGAGGTCACGATTTTGGAAGAAAAACCACAAAAAAAAAAAAAAAAAAAAAAAAAAAAAAGAACAACCTTCTATTTGGTACAAGGTAGAGACCACACTCTGCACATGTTGAAACTTGGGCCCAGGACGCTCCCATGGGGTGCTGGGTGCCAGAAACCTGCACAAGGATAGGCAGGAGTGAGGAGGGAGGGTCAGCCACTTCAGTCCCCTTGGCTGCAGGATGGACTTCGGAAGGGAAGAGGGAATGGTTAGCTGGGAGTGAAGATGTAAGACCAGGTACAGCACTGAGAAGAAAACTGTTGGGACAGAAAAGTTAGGTACCAGAAAGATGGTTAGTTGTATTCTTTCTAAACTCTACAGAAAAACAGTATTCTAAGGGCAAAAGAAATAATAAATACGTACAAATTATAAGCTCTTCAAAGCAGGTAAGCAATTATCTTCTCTTTCTCTGCTCTTTCTCTGCTCCGCTCTTTCTCTTCTCCGCTCTTTCTCTCCTTCTCTTCTCTTCTTTCTCCTGTTGTTGAACTCAGGGAAGGCCAGAAAAGGTATGAAAATATCCCTTTACTAGGCTTTATCTATCATTGTCATGTTTTGGCAAAAGTACTGACTGCTCAGCACTGTCAAGTAGTTCCCAAAGTCTTGGAAAACTTTTAAATAATTGCTAAATAATGATAGCACTTCAAAAATTCTTTTTTTCCTGCTGTCAAATAACCTGTCACAACAAAGCTTCTGATTAATGCTAGTATCTGCAGAGCTATAGCTTTGTGCAGGCCTAATTTTTTGCTTCTTTGCTCATAGCCACACAAGTAGAGCAGAAAATTTAGAAATCGTTACGGGTCTGTGGGTGACAATGACAAGGTAGACAGACTTGGGCTTCCTACTTTGGCATGTTTCCATACAAAAAGAAAAAAAAAAGTATCTTGACATGTTAATGTCGATCTTAAAAAAAAATATGGAAAGAAAGAAAAGAAAACATGCTGTTATCTTTTTTAAAGAAATACTGTGGGGTTTTTTAACATACTTGACAGTGCCACTTCCAATAACAGCTTTCACCTATAGTTCTGACCTCAACGTAATTTTGCAGTGGTATTTTTGTGATTCTGCAATAACTCCTTTGGAATATTTTTTATTATTATTTTTTTAATGATCTGGCTTTATGGATATTTGCAATATTTTGCTTAACAGTATGGCTGTTAACAGGGTTAAATTTCGAGTTTTACTACAGATAATACAAGCCAATGCAACAAGAAACATTGTACCTCTTGTATCAGCTTAGACTTGGCTGATACAAGCTGTGGCTTGTGGGAAACTTTTAGAGAAGTGATGAATCTTACAAGGAGTCTAATATTTTTACGTGCATGTTCTGTGAATAGGTACCCAAGCAGTTAAAAATTCTTTTAGCGATAGATTGTGCCTGTGTGATGTATAAGTGGGGCTGTAGTGGAGACAGATTTGTTATGAGGCTTCTCAGTGTTGGTATGCAGCTCATCTGAGCTTTGAACTGCTCATTGCTTATGGCATGAGGAGAAAAGGAGAACATCATGTTATGCTTTGTTTTTTTCTGAATGTGTTTCAGTTTACGACATAACAACTGTATAATTCTTGTTGTGTTTAGTTACATTTGCACGATTACATAAATTTAACTGATAAATGATTGGTTTGGTGTTTTTTGTTTTGTTCTGGGTTGGGTTTTGGTTTTGTTTCTTTTTTGTTGTTGTTGTTGGGGTTTTTTTGTGTTGTTTTTTTTTAAATGGGTTCTTTATCTTCATGAAAAGTTGACTTTCCATTAGGAGGGCTTTTGTAAGATGGCTGTGATTCTATGACATTTAGACAAGTTTATTTTTCAGTGAGAAAAAAAAAGATGTGGAGTATAAGATTTCTGAGTAAGCAAGGTTTTGCAAAGGGCTCAGTAGAAAAACATTCATTTGAATAAAGTTCTTTTAGTAATTTTTTTTTTCCTCTCTTTCCACAATGAATAATTGATAACCATTTCACAGGAGCAATTAGTCATTCCAAAGGTTCAAGTATGAAAGGTAATGTGTTTATCTGCAATAACAGCAGCATTTGCCATAATGATGGGAAAAAAAACCCAAATGGCACATGTGAATCAGTAACACTTGTGTTGTGTGATGCTATTATCTATGACTGCTGAGGTGTATTTGTGTCTCTTTTGTCTCTTTTACTAATCGGTGCAATTGAACTTTTATTGAAATTTAGTGTTCTTTCAAATGGCAAGTCCTATTAGTTCCTTAGAAACGAGCTTTAATGGTCTGTGAGAAACCTTCATATCATAGAGAGGGAAGTGAGGAGGAAATTATCTGCCTTGAAAATGCTTGTAGGGCATGATTTCCTTAATAATATGCTTTAATTACTCAGTTTCAGTCATGCTTTTCAGATACCTCTTGAAAAATACAGCCTTTCCAAGGCAGAGCTGCAGTTGTTGGCTCCTTGAACTGGGACTCTCCCCACTCCAGCAAGGCAACAAACATCAGACAGTAAACTTTTATGTGCAGGTAGAGAATGAGAATGAGGCAGGAAAATTTTCCCACTTCAAGCATGTTTTCCTAATCTCAGTGTCTTTATTGTATCTAGTAAAAATTTTTATCTGTACTTCACTGCATTTGTACATTTGTCTGCATTTTTCCTGTATCTCTTTATTTTAACTATGTGGAATGTCAGTGGCTGTCTTCCTGAATGAGTGGAATGTTTTAATATAGTCTCCTTAATCTCCAACTCTGCCACCAGCTCATATTTTGGATCAGGAATATGCAGAGAATATTATAAACATGACTGATTGTCTGAACTGTGATAAAATTGCACTCCTTGCATGGACTGAAGGAAGAGATGAGCAATTAAGCTACATTGTAAATGCATAGATTAAACAAACTTCAAAAAGGGACTGTAAAATAACTTCAGCAGTAAAAATATCAGCTCTCATTATACTCTCTTCTTTATCAGGCAAGCTCAACAACCTCTCTGTAAGCCTGTATAAATACTGCTGCATTATTTACAAAGAGCAATGGAGACATGAGTTAAAAATAGCTCTGCAGAAAAATTTTTTAAAGGAGATGTAGCCAAAGTTCCCTGTGTTCAAGAAGGATGACTTTTCAGAAAGGATGATTTTGTGGAAAATAACAGCACAAATGTTGCACAAACCTTATTCTTCTTTAGTCATTGAGCTATAGAGATCTGCTTCAATCATGTAGGGTGAACTGCTGTTTCAAAACTCCAGGAAAGTACCTTTACACTAGTAACTATGATGATGTGGCAAGTAGCCTATGTTATTTCAGTTGAAACTGAAAGCCCAGTTTGCAGTTACCAGAAGTCAAAGTTCCCCAAACAGACAAAAAATAATCCATGTTCAGTAAAATCAACCAAACAAGTGCTCAAGACCACTGAATATCAGGACTTTTTTTTTTTTCCTTTATTTTAATCAGTGTCATTTCTTCTAGAACCCTGAATTTAGCTGCATTACTTTACAGATTAGGCCTAATTTTCATTAAAATATGAAAATTTAATTCATTCAAATTAAATTTTCATAATACACATATAATATATATTCAAAAGTCAGCCATACTAATCTGCCTATATTTGTGTCCACTGTAAATAAAATAGGCATTTATAGGTTTTATTTCTGTTATGATTAACTTGTGAAATTAACCATAATATTGTAGTACCTTGGTGACAGTGAAATTAAGACTGAGGTGATGTTCAAAATGCTTGTGCTGCTAACATGTTATGTTTGGGTTGGAAAATTTCTGTGTAAAATAAATGCTTCCTCTGTCCTCTGTAGGGTATAACCATCAGCGTATCTGTGAAAACCAAAGGCAGAAGTCTCCTGAATTCTACAGCAGAACAGCATCCGAATCAAATGTATATTTGAATAGTTTCCATTACCCAGATCGTAGTTACAAGGACCATGCTTTTGATACCTTAAGCTTAGACAGTTCTGACAGTATGGAGACAAGCATATCAGCATGCTCACCAGATAACATTTCCAGGTAAATTATCTTTTTTTCTGATGTGGTAATGGTCATAAGGTTAGAATGAAAAAAGAAATATGTACATGCTGTGGTAAGGTGAGCGCTGCTAACTCGTTATGAAAATATAAGATCATTTGACAAGCATTAATATTTAGTATTTATGTAACCCTTCATAATCAGGTTTAACTATCATCTCATCTGTTTATTTGAAGATGGAAAAGAAAAATATGGAGAGGCTAAGAGATAACTTTGAAGGCCATGGAGAACTCAATGTCGGTCCTGAACCGAAACTATTAAGTTGGTGATGCTTTTTTCAGAGTGGGTATTACCTGAGTTTTCTTCTCTGGTCACTACAGGGAAGGAATTTCCTGTGATAGGAAATTTCTCAAAGACATCTCCCTGCAATAAAGTACACTTGTTCTGCAAGTCCAGTTTAACTTACTAGAGCCTTATCCTGAAACACTTAGAGCTACTCTGGACACCTTTTTGCCCATTTCTCCCCCTTTTCTGGGTCAGTAAAAAAGAATAGATGGCACTGAAAGGCTTAGAGCCCTCAGCTGCTTTTCTCATCCTCAGAGGCTGTCAGCTCAGACACCTCAAGAACATCAATGATGTGTGTTTAAAAGTCCAGCTGAGTCTCAAAATTGTGTGCAAACAATTTTCTTCTGACAGACTGGTTTTAATGATAGTGCTTTCTTTTCTGCTCACAGTCCTGCCCCAGCACTTTCACAAGCGTCAGTGGTGGCTGATAAGTACAATGTTGTCACAGGATTAAGAATCCCTTGTGAACACAAGGACAGCTTTTTTGGCTAGCATCTATTTTATTCAGCATCTGTTTCCTGCAACAGGGTATCAACCCTCTTGTAGTCTTTATCACTGCAGTGTTAAGAGTTTCAGAAAATACCAATGGCACTCATTCTGCTGTTTAGGTTTGGGGTTTTTTTGTTATTGTTGGTTTTGGTTTTTGTTTTGCTGTGTTGTTTGTTTGGGTTCTTTAAAAGTAAAAACATTGGGACTCGGGTGTTGAGGATTTCTGCTTTAAACAGACACACATTGGACAAGTTTCTCATAGCTGGAGACAGGCTTGGAATTGATTCTATCTCTGCAGTGATCTCTCATAACCCAGCAGTGGTATGAAATCTGCCTGACTTGGTTGCTCTGACCATTTTGGAGGAAGGTGGTCTGTGCCTGAGCTACCTTGGGGCTATCTCATAAGTGGAATCTCCAGCCCAGGACAGGGGAGCTCTGACAACTGTTGAATTTCCCTTCTGCTGTTTGCCCTTCTGCCTCCCTCTGGCTCTTCTGCAGCTTCCAGCCAATGCCAGAAGAAAGAAAAACAAAACAAAAACAACTATCAAACAAACATAAACCACCACCAAAGAAAAAAACAAAGGCACCAAAAAACCAACAACAACAACAAAAAAACGAGAAAAGGGCCTGTTATAACAAATCTTTCAGTTTCTCACAAGGCAGACTTCTTTGGTGAGGGAAGAAAAGAGTGTGGGCTGATTTTATTGATAGAACTTGGAAGATAGGCAATTAATTTTCCTTGACAAAACTTTCCTTAATCAAAATTAATTCAGATTGTTTTAGATGGTGTGTGAGAATCTTTTCTAGCCATATCAGACTTTAAAGGAAAACAACTTATGATACTTTGTTCTAACATATTTAAAATATATGTTTTATTTTACCTTGTATAAGATGACAGAGACATTTTTGCTGGAAATGCATAATATCTGTCTGTGCTCCAAGTACAGAAGAAATAGAACTGCTGTATTCACTCATCAACTTGTGAAACAGTAGGCGTTCCAAGGTTCCTTAGCAACTTCTTTTTCATGGCCAAGGCTTCAGAGATTGCAATCTTCGGCTATGCATTAATTTCTGAGCACAGGATGGAAGAATTTAAGATGAAATGTTAACCAGTTTAATACTGGGAAAACCTACTGCAATTAACAATCTTCCAGGTTGCTCAAATGGCTTTTAGTTTATGGCCCCATTGCTTTTACTGAAGATATTTGACCCAGCTTCTCTTGGCCCATCAACTAAACATACTTTGGCCAAACCAGGCTTAGGCATCTAATTCAGTAGCCCCATTTTTTTCAGAGACAATAAGCTTTCAGAATTCAGATATATTTCAGATGGATTATATCTTTTCTGCAAGCTTGGGTTAAATGAGTCATTTTTATATTGCATTGTATCTTACGACATACATCCTCAGTATCAGACATAGAAATGTCCTCTGAAGACTGTCACACTTCTGACAAAAATCCTGGTCTAACAGACATAAGCATCAGAGGCATGCTTCTGAAGTGAAGGATGTTGTTCCCTTTTCCTTTCCTTGCCCAGGACACACATTTGGACTATTTGCATTCTACCTGTGTCCCTTCACAGCTAGTCTGTCTGCTATTAAGCAGTATGAAGAAATCCACCATGTGAGACCCACTTTCACAAGTCAAGTTTCTCTCTGCCCTAAACATTTGAATCCATTCTATTTCCTCGCGTTGTGCTTTAGTCTGTAATTTAATCATAATGGCGTTACTAATGGTAATACAGTAATAGTGAGAATCAACTCTTTTCTTGAACAGTGCAAGATGAAAATAAAATGGAGAGCATGCCACAAAAATGCCACAGTTGAAATGGATGTTAAATTAAGATGAAACAAAGAAAATTGTATTGGAGAAAAGAAATAAAAGAAAAAAGGACAGGCAAAAAATGATAGCTGTGTTGTGCTAGGCCAGAATCTAGCACTCTTTGTGATTTTTAGGGAGGAAGAATCTCATGCACCAGTACAGGTAAGTTAAGGGCTGACCTGCTGGAAAGCAGTTCCATGGAGAAGGATCTAAGAGTCCTGGTGGACAAGTTAACCATGAACCAGCACTGTGCTCTTGTGGCCAAGAAAGCCAATGGTATCCTGTGGTGCATTAAGAGTGTGGCCAGCAGGTCAAGGGAGGTTCTCCTTCCCTTCTACTCTGCCCTAGTGAGGCCACATCTGGAATACTGTGTCCGGTTTTGGGCTCCCCAGTCCAAGAGGAACTACAGGAGAGCATCCAGTGGAGGCTCCAAAGATGATGGAGGGGGCTGGAGCATCTCTGTTATGAGGAAAGGCTGAGAGACCTGGGGCTGTTTAGCCTGAAGAAGACTGAGAGGATCTTATCAATGCTTATAAATATCTGAAGGGCAAGCGTCAAGAGGATAGATTCTTTTCAGTGATGCCCAGTGATAGGACAAGGAGCAATGGACACAAAGTGGAACACAGGAAGTTCCATCTGAACATTAGGAAAAACATCTTTACTTTGAGGGTGACTGAGCACTGGAACAGACTGCCCAGAGAGGTTGTGGAATCTCCCTCTCTGGAGATATTCAAAGCCCATCTGGATGTGTTCCTGTGCAATCTGCTCCAGGTGAACCTGCTTTAGCAGGAGAGTTGAATTAGTTGATATCCAGAGGTCCCTTCCAACCTCTACCATTCTGTGGTTTTGTGTGATTACTCTTGTTTCTTTGGCTTGCTGGTTACTTAACTAGTTGATCCTGACACTGCTCTGTCATTGGATGGCCTTTATGCATACCTCTTAATCCTTCTTATTTTTATTGAGCATTTTTTGATTATGAGTTCAGTGAGACGCCAAACAGCCTACAGCCAGAAAGACTGGAATATTCAAATGGCTGCTAATGCCAGCTCTGAGGATTGGTAGAGTGTTCTGTTAGAACATGGTAACCATCTCCATCCATATTCTGCAATCTGGGAGAAGATGACAGATCACAGGGGGCTGACAAGATGCATTTTTAGGCATTTGAGTCTCCATTTTTTGAAATTATGCCTGTGAATGTGTATATACTGAGAACATACAATATACTTTATACATTTTTTTTTGTTAGTGCCTACTGCAATGAATTGGATCAGAACAGTATGTACTTCATTCTTAAAGTGCCTAATATTGGACTGTAAAATATGTCTTCAAATATCAAGTGTTCTTTTGAATCATTCTGATTTATTTTTTGTGCAGTGCTAGCACTTCAAATGTTGCAAGAATAGAAGAGATGGAAAGACTTCTGAAACAAGCACATGCTGAAAAGACTAGGCTGCTTGAGAGCAGGGTAAGCATAACTTCATGAGTAAAACTTCAGAGTGGGCATGTTAGATAATATCCTCCTAAATGCAATATTGGACCTAAATATTTTACATCTACTAGATGCTTTAAAAGTTACCTCAGCCCCCTTATTTTGGTCTGGTTTCACCCTCATACTATGTCTTTGAGCCTATATGCAATAGCTGCTATCTCAGTGGGTGAGGTGATGGTGAAATCCCATCAGAAGCTAGGTCAGCATTGCTCCTACACCTGCTAGGAGAGCTGCTTAAGAACCTTCATTTCTAGACTGGTAATATTTACAATTTTAATTCCAGTTTTCAGCGCACTTTTCTGAAAACATATTTCTGTCTACTTAAGAGGCAAAAGGGATTTAATCCTAGCTTAGAAATTACATTAACAACTGTAGTTTCACATATAATTGAAGTTCTGCATGTGCTGTGCTATTTAGGAACGGGAGATGGAAGCTAAAAAACGAGCTCTGGAAGAAGAGAAGCGCCGCAGAGAGCAACTGGAGAAAAGATTGGAAGAAGAAACTAGCCAGAGGCAAAAATTAATTGAAAAGGAAGTCAAAATACGTGAGAAACAAAGAGCACAGGTGAGATATGTTGGCATGAAATGGTTCTGAAATGCAAGACTTTCCCTTGGTGTACAGAAGAGATTAAGTGTATTTCTGCCAATGGTAAACAGAATTGCTTTCAGTTGAATAGATGGATTTAGTATTTCTTAGGTCTAACTGTGGTGCTAAAAGTATCTTTGGGCTCTTGAAGGCTTAGATAGATGACTGAGTATTCACTTAAAAGTTAATTTAATCCATTAGCTAAATATCTATGCTATCCATTTATTATCTAAAGTTTGAATAATAATCCTATAAGGTTTGTTACTGAATATAGGCAGAGCAGAATTTTTTATCCTGTACAACAAAAAAATTGTGTGTTAATTTTATAAACAGATGGTGGGGTTTTTTTCTTTTAAATTTCTTTTAACACATAAAAGAACTTGTAATGTGAATTGTAACTTCCAAATATTTGACTGAAAAAAAATCCAAACCCAACAGATAAAAGAATCTTTTCCAGCTCCACATCTGTTATAGAGAGGAAATACTATTTTTTTTCTAATGCTGCTGGGACTATACAACATGAGAAACATTATTTAATTAAAACAGTGTTACCTCATATACCTTCTTGCTTCTTGTTAGGATTTAGCGGTATGTTGAGCTTTCTTTAGAGGTCTTATCTATTTGTTTATTCCACCACAACTAATACGAGCTACAGGGTACAGCAAATAGACTAGGCAGTCATTTTGTCATTATCATAGTATAGCAAGAAAATGTCTCCATCTTAATATGTGTATCTGAGAGCAGAAGATTCCATATCATAGTTGAATTTCTTTCTGCTTTTATCTGTACTACCTTTGCTAAGTCTTTGTTTCATGAGTTGTTGTTATATGTTTTTATATTCCTATATATTTTATATTCCTATATAGGGATGTCCTCCTAGTCTCTCTAATTGGTAACACTAAATCAGAACAATAGGAAAACCCCAGGAACTTCTAAGCTGTTTCTGGTTAAATATATCCATTCCTTTGGGTTTTTTTATAAAATGTAATTACCAAATATTAAATTGTATGTGTACTTTACTTGAATGCCTTGGGGTTTTTTTCTAAGAAATTTTAATGACAACTCAAGTATGGTGTGATGCAACAATGCAACTATGATGCAACACTTATATCTTTATCCCAAACTGGAGCATGCATGTGTTGTAATAGAATGCTTTATTGATTTCTGCTAATTGGCAGACTTGGCAGAGAGGCTGAAGACTGAACCACTGAGAAGACAAAACATATGGGTCAAAAATACCTATGATTTTTTGGTTAACTTTTTTCTTTCCTTTGTACAGTAAGACCCTATTTTAAATTTTATTTTAGCACTTCTTGACACTAGAAACCTAAACTAGGGGAAGGAGTTTCACCTTTGCACTTGCAAAGCTGGTGCCAGCTTGTATCATACATACATGACTGCATAATTTTAGAAGGGTGGTAAGAGCTCTTGGCAGGTAACACAGCTACCATTGCGCCAAGAGTGTCTTGAGAATGCAATGAAGGAAAGTCCCTATGATTTGTGACCCACAGTGGGATTTAACAGGCCAACTATAGGCATGGAGTAAGGGCAGATTAGATTCTCCAGGTCACTGACATCTCTGAGGACCGGGGAGAGATAGGAAGATGCTCCTTTCATGGGTAATTCAAAGCACCTAAATTCAGCTTCTGTTCTGAATCGCCCTGTGATGTAGCCTCTGCCTTGGCTGCAGCAGGAGCCTTGGGAGGCTTGTCTTCTGTGTTGAAAATGCGTGGGTGCGGGTGTGTGCAGAGACCCTTCAGGCACAGAAAACAATCATATTCCCTCAAATGACAGAGGTCCCAAATCACTACCTCTTCCTGTTTATTCTCCCAACTGATTCTTTCCAGGCTTGATGCAGAGTCTTGAACTGTGACCAAGAATGAGGCACCATTTCCTCTGCTGCGTTGATGTCTCCTGCAGAGGGGTGCACTTCAGCTCTCTATACCCTACTGCTGACAGTGAACTAGATACCCCATTTGATCTGTTCAGAAGAAAATAATTTATTTTGTTCACAACCATCTCTGTAAAACTAACTAGTGATTACAGTTCACTATCATTAATTTTTCCTCTAATACCGTGTTCGTATTATTTATATTATACTTTGCACAAAAATACCTGTAGCAGCAAAATGTTAATGATATGTGTAGAGCATCTAGCTCAGTGAAATCAAATGTAAATGAAGTTCTTACACTTCATCTAAAGCAGCAACACACCTTTACCTTTAATTAATGATTTAATTATAAAACAACCTTTCTATGCTTTGGCCCCTGTTTTACCAGCTTATCAACTGATGATTTCAAGAAACTCATAACTCTAATCTGTTTTTTACAAAGTTATTCAACACTTTGCAAAGCTATGGGATTTAAGGATTTTTCTTGTAAAGAAAAATAAGGGTTGCAGCAAAAGCTCTTTATTTTTCTTACATTCATTCTTAGAATCTATGGCAGTTTTCAGTTATATCCTTGCAGGAGAAAGAGTGAAGGAGAAGTTAAGACTTCTGTTAAACAATAATATGATTTTCTTTTCTTTACTGTAGGCCCGTCCCTTGACTCGCTATTTGCCCATCAGAAAGGAAGACTTTGACCTGAGAAGTCACATTGAAACAGCTGGTCACAACATAGAGACTTGTTACCATGTCTCCCTCACAGAGAAGACCTGCCGAGGCTTTCTGATTAAAATGGGAGGAAAGATTAAAACATGGAAAAAACGATGGTTTGTTTTTGACAGAAACAAGAGAACTTTTACATATTATGCAGGTAGGTTGCAGGATCACTGTTAGGATACAACTGTCCCTCTATTTTCCTGTCAACCTAAGCTGAATTTTGAACATGTAAGGAGTCCTGAATACAACTTAATGTTTCTATTTCATCAGGTGTTTTACACTTAAAGCTTGTCCAATCCCTTCCCAATTGTGTGCAATCCTAATGCCAGGCAAGGCAGAAATGAGTATAACAGACAAAGGGAGAGATGTGGATAGGTAGGAGTTAAAAATGGAAGATCATCACATTCCTAGTACTCAGAATGATGGCTTTACAAAATTTATTTTAAAATATTGCATGCTTCTCCCAATGACAAGAATGATTCCTTGTACCCTTCATACAAGAATATAATTTATTATATTTGCCATGGAAATTAAAATTGATTAAATTAAATTTAATGCTTCTGCAGGCCTATTGCTTGATATGCTGTAAAGTCTTTCAGGAAATAAAATATATAGGAGTAGACTTCTTGGCTTTGCAATATTTTGAGAGCCTAAGAAATTTCAAATGAACAACATAAAATACTCTAAAGAGGTTTCTGCAAACAAAGTTGTGTTATACAATATCTGGAGCCATTATAAATATTTATTTGTTATCTTGGGGTAAAGCCCAAAATTTGGAATTTAAGATCATGTATGTGTCTCCGATTGCTGTGCAAATCTACATGTTTTACACTGAAGTTTTCTCATAAGAAACTTAAAATTGATGGTAGGGTTATGCATTGCTCAGCTCATCTTTTTTAAAACACATATTTGAATTCATAACATTTATTCATTACATGCCTACTGAATATTTTTTACTAGCTTGCAGTAATACTATGAAGAATGTGACAAATGTTTTTATTATTATTTTGTTCTTAACATCTGGATTATTGGTTAACAAGGCCTGTAATATACAGTAATGTACCCATCTCATGCTGATTTTTTCAATTTTTTTTTTTTAAGTAGTAGTTATGTTAATATTTAACAGTTTTGGGTTTGAGTGCAATACAGTTGCCATAATACAGTTGCCATAATGCAGTTTCAGTTACCAAACAAAACTTTTCATAACGTCTCAAGGACTCCAGCCAACAAACTTAGCTCATATGAGTAAGAATCTGTCTAGACCTTCAAATATATCATATACTTCCAAAATATATATTGATGCTATAAATGCAGAGCAATTGAATTGGAAGTGAATACACTGGTATATTGTTTTAGTTCTGCAAGTGTACTGAACAGAGAACTTACCCTAAAGTCTGACAATTCAGTGCAGTTACTGAAGCATTTGCACTTGCTGACCTGAAGCATACGGGGAACTCTAAAAAGACTGGTGTGATGGGAACCTGTGGGTACCTGAAGTGCTCTTGTATCCAAGACACCAGGTAGGGTTAGAAAGGAGAGTGGACCACTGTTTGCTTGCACTGCATAGAGAGTATTCTTTGAATAGTATTGCATTTAGCTTAGTATAATGTGTGCTATAATGTTGTCATCTTATACCTCAGTTCCTCTACTGGTCCCATGGGAGCTGTCAGGGAGATTCCCAGCACTGTATCATTTGGTCTCTGGGATTTCTTTTTGCTATCATATGAAGCTTTTGAAACAGCCTGCAGCTACCAATAGGATGTAAGCTGTGTTTCATGAGTGTTCAAAATGACAGCAGAGTCTCTCATGAGACAGATAAAGATGTTTGGCATGACTGTTCAATATTAAGGTGATATTAACTTGGGGTCAGAAGGCATTAAATTCTCTTAATATAAAAGTACTTGGAGTGGTAGAAAGTTTGCCCTTCAGTGTCACATGCAGTTGTGTTCTTAACACCCTCTGGGATTATTTAACAATTTCTCTTCCATTGCAGGAAAACAGAGGCTACTGTAGATGCTTATCTGCCCTGTTTGTTTTTCTTGTGAAACACTGTAAATGTGACTGTTAAGATGCTAATGGTCTGTCTCCTCCTTGCCCTAATGATTCACTAGCTAATGCTGGGACAGAAGGCAATATAAGAATATGTCTAAAATAGATCTGTTCCCCTGCAAGTGTCTGTTTCTTTCCATTGCCATTAGAGGAAGATTAAGTCAGCTGGGCCTCCGTTGTAGGTACCAAAATTGAAGTGAGAAGACTCCAACCCTGTACTTCAGCTCTGCTGCAGTGGGCTATTGGTACCAGAAGCACAGTACCACTGGATAATCACCCATGCCTCGTTAGCAGCCTCCCTGGAGTAACGAGCCATAAGCGTTCCTACCTCTGAAGCAGATGGAGAGTTGCCTTTCGCAACTAAGATGTGCAAGCACAAATGATGTTCCAAATATAAAGCTTTTATTATCAAATTGTATTTCACATTGCTTATCCTAACAGTTTTCCTTTGAAGGTAAACTGTAGGTCTTAGTCTGCCAGCTATGAGAAGTCTGTGTGGCTTTCATGGAATTGGGAGATTGGATATATCTCAGAGACATCTGTCCTTGTGTTGGCTAATGCTGTCCATAATATTTAGACACTTCAGAGAAGGCACTGACTTGCAAATAAATGAGGAAATTGCAAAAGCTTTATTTCCTTGGAAACCAGGTGGAAAAAAACCCCAACATATTAAAGTAGGAAACTCAACTCTTGATAAAACTGACCAGCTGGTAAGAAAGGTTGAAGGTTTATGTGGGATTTCACAAACAGAAGTGTTAATCCAGTTAATCGTACCAACTGAACATGTGTGGAAATGAAAATTAAGTTTTTGCTTCTTGAAGTACTGTTCATTTCAGTTCTCAAGTCATTTTCTCTTTTCAATTTTAGACAAACATGAAACTAAATTAAAAGGTGTAATATATTTTCAAGCTATTGAAGAAGTCTATTATGATCATCTAAAGAATGCATATAAGGTAAACTTTGTTATAACTGTTTTAACTGAGTATCATATAATGGTACCCAATGTATGGTAGCTGCTGTAAAGTCAAAGGAACAGCTGACGGTATTAGAAAAAACAAAAGAAACAGTGGTGGAAAAGGAAGATGGAAGCCAGATCAGTGCTTACCACTGGTTTGGTTTGGTTTGTTATTTTATACTGATGAAAGCAGAGATAAGAGTGCCTACTTGGCAAGTGAAATTTGATGCAAGGAATTCCGTAGTCCAATGGTGAGACCACTGAAATCAGTAGCTTTGGTAAATCAAGGGACAGTTGTATGCATCTGTCACAGGGAGGAAGTTAACTGGTGCCAGCAGCACATGGCACCCTCTACCTCTCATCTGTAATTTAAATGAGCTGTGAACAGGCTGAATACATCCTTGGCATGTGGGTTAGTGGAAGTCAAGGTGGTTTTGACCACCAGACAGAGTGGGGGAATTAGTTATTTGGGTAAGAAACAACTGTTTGAAGCCCTATACTATGGTGTAATAGTCTAGTGGAAATATGTTGTAAAAAATATTTATGGTGGATACAAACCCTTTAAACACGTTTCTCTTTCCAGCGTAGGATGCAGCATTTTGTATTTTACCTGTCTCCTTAACCCTATCGTAAATCTCCCTCTGAATAATTTCACTTCTGATACCAGTAAATGGCTTTGATGTAATTATTTTTATATCCTTCTTTTCATTTTATTTTAGAGCCCCAACCCGTTGCTCACTTTCAGTGTTAAGACCCACGACCGGATATACTATATGGTCGCTCCTTCGCCAGAAGCCATGCGGATATGGATGGATGTTATTGTTACAGGCGCAGAAGGCTACACCCACTTCATGTTATAATAAAAGAGGGCAATAGGGCATACTGCAATAATGTAACATATGAAGTTAGCCATATGTAGTGAAATCTGAAAAGCCAGTGAATATCCTGAAATGTCCTCCTGATGATGTGCACCCAAAACCTCAGAATAAGAGGGATTTACAAACGCATTGAAAAGGGGGGGACTGTTACTTGGTTTAGTTGATCTTTATAGGAATGAAAGAGCAAAAGCTGTTGAGAGAATCGTAGTGCTCCACATCAAATAATCAGGCAATTTTAATTACAGTGTCTTGATTCAATTATAATTTTCCACAAATTCTCATATGGAGGATGTCCTCATAAACTCATACCAAACAGTTTACAAAATGTGTATGTTCTCATCAGTATGCAAAAATTCTAGTAATGGAACAAAAAAGTGACATAAGCATATATTTTAATATGCAGCATTTGACATTTATAGATGATTAGGTGACTTTTAAAAACTTTTAGTCAAGTATTTTATAAAAATATAAGCAAAAAAGCAACCCTAGGGGTACACACAGTTCTTGCCTTAGTAGTGAAGTATTACAACAGAGCCAAAGAGTTACACGATTCCCTTATCATGATGTTTTCATATTGTTAGTTGTGCTAACTTTCTGTAAGGGGACAGTGCCAAAACTCTTCATGACTTTTAATGTCAATTAAATTCTTATGATATTCTGTGTGTTCAAACAGTGGCACCAACTATATGTTTGAAGTCTTTATCTATGGAGCTCAACAAAAAAAGAAAAGGATATAAAGATGCATTTTCC
Organism: Actenoides hombroni; assembly: GCA_024336885.1. NCBI lineage: Eukaryota > Metazoa > Chordata > Aves > Coraciiformes > Alcedinidae > Actenoides > Actenoides hombroni. Next base: position 532,205 of record WUAM01000271.1, on the reverse strand, counting down.
ACAAGGTTATGAAATGGAAACACATGTATTAAATTCCTCATAAGTAGGGGGTTTTTTGTTAGTTTGTTTTTAACCTTCCCTGTTGAACAAAATGAGATGATTATAGACGCTACAGCAATTTTCTTTCATGTAGTAAGGTCCCAGCATGGTTCTGACCTTACTCTGTGCCAAATGAATGCTTTACTGAAACCTCTCAAACACTGGTCCCTTTGAAGCCAGAATCAAATCTCTACTATCTAAATTCTCTGAAGTCAAGTTTTCAGACTTTGAGAGTTTCAGAGTTGGGTTTTTTTGTTGTTGTGGGTTGATTTTTGGTTTTGTTTTGTTTTTATTTTTGTTGGGGTTTTTTTGTTCATTTTGTTGTTGGTTTTTTGTTTGTTTTTGTTTTAAATGCGTATGTGCACAGAATAATGCTGTCAAATATAATAAAAAGAGGGAGGCAAGTTCTAAGAGTTTACACAAAGTAGTGTAGGAATAAAAAACCCCCAGAATTTCAAGTACCAGAGACTGAGGTTCCTAAAACAAAAAAAAGAGACCTGAGGGTGCAGTGATCTCCCATTTTAAAATAACTTCAAAGTCCTTGAGTAATATTGCAAAAACAGAAATTATTTAATTGAACTGAACTTCAAGCAAGTTTCTTATAATATGAGTTGAAAGAGGTTCTATTTCAGTAATCAAAACTTATGTGCTATGTGGTTTGTGTAATAGAAGAAAGCACATTAGCTTTTTTCTTTATGAAAAGTTAATGGCTTTTGATGGAACAAGTCAAGAACTAAAAGCAGAATAGAAGTATGCTGGCAGAATATTTTTGTTATACTTTTTAAACCCTGTATCTGTAATGAATGGGTTGAATTTTTTTGTGGTATACACAGGTGATACAGTTGCTCTAGCACGACAAACATCAGTTTCAACTTGAATCACGAGAGAAGGAACTGTCATTGCAAGACAATTGGTATCATCTGTGCAGATCACAGCTTGTAATCTAATGATTTAAAACACTATCAGAAATAAATTGCTTTGGTTTATATAATTATTATTTTTCCTGATGTATCTTGATTTTACTCCTAAGTATGGTTATAAAGGTTTTCTAATAATGATTTTTGTATCCTGCATGATGCAATGAAGGCATTTCAATAAACATTTTTAAAAATACATTTGTTTTAAATATTCACTTACTGCTCCACCTTGAGACATTTCTGCTTGTCTTTAAAATAGTCGTATACAGTTTTGCAAGCGATTTTGTATTTCTTAGAAATGCCTAATTTCACCATTACATACATTTCCTCTTAAAAGAGCTATGGAAAATAATCTTTCAGCTGGCAGTGAAGTTAGAAGCATAGTCTGTTTACTGTGTGTACATATGTCTGTCTCATTTTTTATGACCCTGTTTGAAAAAATTATCACCAGTCTTGTGTACAGACAATTTAATTTTTTTATTTATTTATTTTGTTTAACTGCAAACCAGAAATTGCTGAAGTTTAAGGGTTTCCCAGTTTTCCCAATATTTGACTTAGACATTACATGAATTGCAGGAAGCATCATTAGCTCAGTGTAGAAGCCCATGGTATTTTATGATTTTTTTTTTTTTTTCACTAAGTTTGCTATCATCATCACAAAGTGTGGTGGGTTTAGTGGTGTATGTCAAGACAACATAAGCAAAGCACAGTGGTAGCACATTATCTTTTATGATCAGTCTGCAAGCCCTCCAGGCTTGCTCCCATGGAAGTTAAGTACCCTTAAGAGTCTCAGGCAATTGCAGACCCTGTAGGTTGTGTCTTAAAAACCTCCTCTGCTGCACTTGACTTACAGCTGCTGCCAGGAGCTGGCCTCACACTTGCCAGGGAAAACATGCGCAGGCACTGACTTTTCTTAGCATTATTTTGTTCCTTTCTGTGTGGCTGCCTTGGCCTGTATGTGAAAGGTACAGCACATAAACACCTTGTTTTGTCTATCATGCCCATAACAATAAGGCCAGGTGGAGATGGGTAAGGAGGTTTATGAGCTGGTTCAAGTGTCAGGCTCTTCTCCCAAGTAACAAGCGATAGGACAAGATTTAATGGCATCAAGTTGCACCAGGGGAGGTTTAGGTGGGATGTTAGGAAAAACTTTTCCACTGAAAGTGTTATCAAGAACTGGAACAGGCTGCCTCATGATATGCTTGAGTTATCATACCTGGAGGTCTTTAAAAGACATGTAGATGTGGTTCTTAGGGACATGGTCTAGTGATGAGCTTGGCAGTGTTAGGTTAATGGTTGGACAGAATGATCTTAAAGGTCTTGTGGTGGTTTGACCCTGGCTGGATGTGAGATGCCCACCATGCTGCTCTATCACTCTCCCCCTCTTCTCCCTCTCAGCTGGACCAGGGGGAAGAAAATAAGATGAAACTCATAGGTTAAGAGAAAGCAGTTTAATGAAAAGCAAAACAAGGCCATGCATGGAAGCAAACAAAAAGAAAGATTTATTCTCTATTTCCCATCAGGAGGTGATGTCTGGCCCCTTTCACAAAGCAGGGCTCCAAACGCATAGCGGTTGCTCCTGAGGACAAGCAGTTACCATCTACCCCTCGGCTTTTTCTCGCTGTTACTGTTCAGCTGACATCATATGGTATGGAAGATCCCTTTGGTCAGTTTGGGTCAGCTGTCCCAGTCGTGTCCCCTCCCTAGATCTCATCCACGCCATCCCACTGCAGGGAGGATGTTGAAAACCATCCTTGGTGCTGTGCAAGCCCTGCCCAACAGTAGCCACAACATGGGTATGTTATCGGCACCTTTCCAGCTCTCAGTGCAAAGCACAGGACCGGGAGGGCTACTGCGAGGACCATTAACTCCAGTTCAGCCAGACCCAGCACAGGTCTTTTCGGGTAACTACTCGCTAAGAGTCCTCAGGCAACACCTCACTTCCGGCAGCGGCAGCACACGCTGCTATTTATACCGCCAGCACGCAAAGAGGCTCACGCGCGCTCCCAGCCCCGCCGCCGCCCGGCCCGGGGAGGGAGTAACAGGCGGACGGCGCAGGCGCGTGGCCCGGGCGCCGCCGGTGGCGCGTGCGCAGCGAGGCGCCTGGCCACCGCCCGCCGCGAGGGGCGTGGCGTAGACGGGCGGCGGCCATGGCGGTGGCTGGTACCTTGAGGGGGCTGGTGCTGGGAGGCGGTGGCAGCAGCTGCTGGTGCGGCGCCTCCGTGTTGCTGTCGCCGCTAAGGGCGGCCCTGGGGCTCCCGGGTAAGGGAAGGACCCCGGGTCGGCTCTACTGGCATTCTGGCGCTGCTCCGTCGCCGCCGGCCTGGGAGACTGGGGAGAGGGGGTTGTCAGTCAGAGGGGAGAGAATCGGTGGCGGGTGTATGCACTGTGTGCAGTGGCCGTCGGGGGTGTGTTTGCTCTCCGCAGAGTGCGGCCAGGACAGCAAAGGGTGACACTCCCTCGTCCCCTTCAGCGCCGTGCCCCGATCGGGAACGGGCAGGGCGCGTACCCTGGGATAGGGATGTTCAGCTCCGCTGCAGTCCGAAGGCCGGGCTTTCTGACGGGCTTTTCCTCTCCTGCGAGGCCCGCGGGAGGTGGTGGTCGGCCTCTGCGTGCACAATCGGGGGGGCAGGGACTGGGCAAACTTGTGCGCAGCCGCCGATCAGCTGCTTTCCCACGTGTGCTCGGTTAGCGGGAAGCTCCGCCTGCCGCCGCTGCTGCTGCTCCTTCCGAGGAGCGGGCAATAGCAGGAAACGGGCCACTGCGCCTTCTGGGCTGTGAAACGTGCCCTGGAAAGCTTTGCTGACATCCATTTGTCACTGAGATGATTGCCCGAACACGTAGTGCCACTTCTTCATATTTCAGGCTCAATGCTTCTCCGACTCGTTGAGATTATTCAATTACCTTAAATTTCACAGACAATTGCTCTTGAGGAGACAGTGAACCTCATCTGAGGGTGCTCAGTATAGAAGTGTGTAAACACTACTTGCCACTAATGGTATGCATTTTGTATCTGAAAAAAAAAAACAACCACAAAAAACCCAAAACAAACCATAGATACAGTGAGGTTTTGTAGATGTTTTTTTCTTTATATGTGGTCAGAGTGGTAGTGCGATCAGAACAGCTGGTGTTGTGTGTGCTGCTAGAGGCTGCTGGAGCTCTGAGACTGGGCTAAGCAGTAGTCCTGCTGGAAGAACCCTCTTAACTCCTGTAGCATAGGTGATTGCATGAAAGGAGACATGGACAACATTGAGTCCATTTTCTACCAGAGCTGTGTTAATCTGCTGCTGCTGTTGGCAGTGTCACAGTGTTAAGAGTATTTCCAAGGTTGTTCAGAGGATTTCTTTGAAACCAGTTCTATGTGTCACAGCAATTGCAGTTTCTGTCGGTCATAACATAATTAAAATTTCACAGTGATTCTGTTACGAAGAGAATTCCATAGCATCAGGCAAGGGTCCTGTAAGCCAACTCCTGTCTGTAACTTACTTTTATAAATACTAAGCACCATCTTTCACCCTTCAGAAGTGCTTCCCTGCTCTTACTGAGGTCTTTCACTGAAATCAGGACAAGAAATTACTGGTTATTTGCTCAGTTATTGATGTTTATCAGGGGAAGTCTGAGAGTGTGACTCCAGTGAGCCTTGCTTTTGGATTGTCTGGGATGATTGCATTAGGGTTTTGCATTATTCAGGTTAGCATTGCTGCTGATGCACTTAGAGTAACTTGTTAAATGCAGAGTACTAGTTTGTGGAATAGCTTAGATAGCCATTGTGTCTTGTAGCTCAGTTTAATTCCTCTCCAGTGTCAAAACAGTTATGAGGGCATCTCCAGAGTGCTGCTGGGTGGAAAACCAGTGACTTCAGAGATGGTTGTCAGGGCTTGAGGGGGGGAAGAATACTCCTTTTTCTATCAAGTTTAGCACTCCTACCTCCTCTGTCACTGGCAGGTGAAGACATGACTGGCTTACTGACAGACACACACACAAACCAGAAGCCATAGCATGGATGTGTCTCTGTAAATATACCTTTACTGTGGCATTTGTTCCCCTTTATAATAATTGATGCATTAATAGGTTAAAGAACTTGCCCACTCCTTCAGGAAAGATTTATTGGTTTTATTCTATAGTTCAAATAATACAATTTCTTTGTAGACAGTAGGAAAGTGCTGAATACTAGCTGTGTCCTGTGTCTGTTAAGCATCCACATTTCCTCATGCAGATTTTAAAACACACAAACAGAACCCCCCAAGCCCCTTGAATGTCATCTCTCTTGCAGTGAGAAAACAGAACTTAAAGCCGCACGACAGTTAAGTGGTGTGATATGGTTGCAGCCTGTTTCTGCAGTATTTATCCAGTTATTATACCACTAGGGAGCCCTGATGCTTTACTTGGGGTTGTATATTTTTTACACCCTGCCATTGATTTACAGTATTGAAAAACCAATCTTCTTCTAATCTAAGAATTAAGAGTGTCAAAGTCTTAGAAGTCTTGACCAAGCTTTCGGATTAACAAATTGTCTTGCTGAGTGGGATAATAGAGTGGAATAAGTCTCTGTACCACCTCTCTACAAACCGCTTGACATCCCTCATAGTGAAGGTACAAACTTAGATTAATTACTGTAGCAGCTGTTGAGATTCAGCATAGTTAGTAATTTGTTGGCATTTCCTTCGTTAATGTTTTTTCCTTGTTTGAAAGCAACTCTTTTTTTTTATGGTTATTAATGTGAGTAACAGTCAAACTTAATGTTTGCTTTCCAAATATGTCTGGCTTGTTATCTTGAACTAAAAGAAAACAATTGTAAGTTTATGCTGATAGGAAAACCTCTCTCATGTAATGTGTTGCAGATCACTTTGACAGAAGTTGCACTAAATGGTCTTTCATTTTTTAAATAGTTGCAAAATATTTAGGTTTGCAAAGTGTTATTTCATCCTGGATAAACAGAACACTCTGAGTACTGGAATAATGTAGCCTTTCCAGACAGAAAGAATACGCCATGTAATGGGATATCTGTGCCTTTTTTGGAGAGGTGTGAGAAAATCATAGCTCTGCAATGGTCAACTGTTTCTTCTTATGGGTTGTGTTTAATGTATAGCCCTGTATATACAGAAGATGTAGGAAAATGTAGCCTTTTCTTTTGCCTTCTGTACTTCATCTCTGAGAAAAAGATTGATGTTAAGATGGCAGTGTTAAAATGAGCTATTTTCTCCATGTTTCTGTTGGTAATCATTAACTTAAGCAGAAATAGTTGTTGATGACATGATGAAAAAGGCTAGATGTTATGTATTTAATTTGGTTGTAAACAATGCTAATGTAGTTTCATACTTGTCGTGTTGAAAAACTTAGTCACAAGGTCCTTTCCCAATTCCAACTTTTGAACTTCCCCATTCTACCTCTCCTTCATACATCTTGTAGATCTTGGGTTTTAATGCAGGTGGAGTTTTGTCCTTTGGTTTTAATCTTCGTCAAAAATTTTGTCACCTCATGTGCTTGTAAATGTAACTGTTGCACAGAGTACTTTAGTCCTAAAATTGTATTTCATGTTCAGTTTGGAATAAAACCAAGAAGTTAAATTAGGTGAATGAAATGTCTTACTCATTTCATGTGAAATGAGTGAATATATTCAAGATGGCATAGAATGTGAGGACACATGAGCTATGGGAAATCTTAGCATTTGGCTTTGTTAACCACTTTGCTAATTCCCAAGTGAACTTACATGGTTGGCATTTAATGATTTGAGAATGAATCACAATCAGCTTTCCCTTTTGGGTTGATCAATACTAGTTAGTCATTAAAAATATAGGAGATGCTTGGGCTCAAGAGAAAAGAAAAAAGTATGTTACATTCACATAATAGCCATACGTTTCCCGAACTCTGGTTTTATAAAATACTAGTATTACAGTCAAGTTTATCATGATGATTGTGCTAAATAGCTCTTTTTACCAGTTTGCAGGCTGAAATCTTCAGTCAGCTTTCTGACTCGACAAGATCGACCAAATCTTGCTTATCGTAAACTAAAAGGCAGGAATCCAGGGGTTATTTTCCTTCCAGGCCTTAATTCAAATATGAGTGGTCGGAAAGCAACTGCTCTTGAAGATTTCTGCAACTCTCTAGGTCATGCCTTCATCAGGTATGTTCAGAGCATTACTCTTGAGAAAATGAAGCTAGTATCATGGGTTGGGGGAAGGGGTTTTAACAAAAATATGTAAACTTGCGCATTTGGATTGGAATGCATGCTGTGCTATAGCCAGGCTAAGAAGTGTGTTCCTTCCATTTCAGATGTAGGATTTCTCTCTGTAGTGAGACTGAAGTAAATCAGGAGAATGTATTTTGACAGTAATTCAGAAAATTCTGTGATAAATTTCTGTGCTCTAACCAGTGCTATGTGTTACATAAGGCTATGGACACAAAAATGAAAAAGAGAGGACCTGGGTTTTAAATTTTAAGTTACCACTATAAGCATGCTTCCTAACTGCCAGATCTTATTAAGTTACCCAGTGTCTTCTCTGGGTTTAGAAGAATATGCACATGCTTGGTGATACTCTCCTTTGATAGACTAGGTTGAATGGAGAGCTTCATAACTCTTCATATTTGGGCATAGCATTTGAAAGAGCATTTGTACAATTTAAAAATGGGGTTTATGTCTGTAAGGGAAATTATTTGTCTGGGAAATATCCTGGTTAATTTGGATATTGTTATATCAAATGATAAGAGAATGCTGCATCACTTAATTGCATGTGTTATGTTTAAGCTTCTTTTCATGTGCTAGTGATACGCAGGACCAAGTAAGAAAATAATCAATGCAGTATCTTGTCCTCTGTTTAATCTGATAGAAGCCAGCTAAACAGTACCATTTTATGTTGCTGTATGCACTACCATGACTGTCATTTTGATGGTTGCTTTTTCAGATTTGATTATACAGGATGTGGAAGTTCAGATGGTAAATTTGAGGAGTGTACAATTGGCAAGTGGAGGAAAGATGTTCTGTCTATACTGGATGAACTTGCAGATGGACCACAGGTTATATATTGTTTTTAAATACAGAATGCTTTTTGTCCTTATGGTAGAACATTGACCAGAGCTATTATGGAATATTTTTGATTAACAGTAGCTTCTATATAACAGCTAACACCTGACTTTCAAGCTGAGTAATTTGAGAGGTCATATTCAAAAGACCTCTTTTGCAAGCAGGTAGATCACAACATCGTGGAAACATGGATTGGCAGGACCTCCTGGAGGTCATTTATTAGAGTCTCCTGCTCACAACAGGGTTGTCACCCCAGGGAGTCTGGCAAGGCCTCATGGTGGAGGTCCCACCTGACAGGGAACAGGGAACTGTTTCAGTGCAGTGCATCCCTCTTCTTGAAGAAGTATGTAATGTCCCATAGTGATGCTTTACTTAAAGGATTTTCAGGAATGTTACAAGTTAAGATACTCTAGATGATAAAATAGCTTAAAAAAAATTAAATCAACAGAAGCAGCATTTGACTTAAGTTACTTTATAAATGGCTGTGAGAAACTTGAAATCTCCTGCAACCTGGAAATTACCAGTTCAAAAAAAATCTGTATTATGGGTTGCTTTTGTTGACCTCTTTCACTGCACTGAGCCTCTACAGTGTGCATTTATTTTAAGGAGGAAACAAAGTATGCATGTGATACTGAATTGTTTCAACTCTCCTTTTGTTTACAGTGTTTCAGTCTCAGACAGCAATAACCATCCATGACAAACAAAAAGAATAATAAAATACCAGATCCTGTGGTGCTTACTCAGGCAAAATTTCCACTGGAGGTGACAGCAGTTCTGCCTGGGTAAGGACAGCAGGATTATGCCAAAGTTTTAAGTAGTTAAGCAAACTGAGAAGTGATACTTTGTAAAAGAAGGAAAAAATTATTAGTCATTTCTGTAAAATAGTATCTTATTTTCTCTCCAGATTCTGGTGGGCTCCAGCTTGGGTGGATGGCTGATGCTTCATGCTGCAATAGCACGCCCAGATAAAGTAGCTGCTCTAGTTGGAGTAGCTGTAGCAGCAGACCATCTTGTAACAGCTTTTAAGAAGCTTCCCATTGAGGTAGGTGTTGATGGTTGGGTTTTATGCAATCTAAAAATCTGTCAAGCATGTAAGAAATTCTGATGTTCAAACTACTTTTTCTGCAAGTCTTCCAGTAAGTTTGCTGTGTTTGTGGTGAAGGTAAGCTGAAAAATTACATTAATCTATAAGTCTGCAAAATACTGTGCTTCTAGTATGAAGCTAGTGTGAGCACTACCTAGAATGTGTTGATATTACCATGGCATATAGGATGTGAAGTCAGATCACTGCTGTTCAGCAGTCCATTAGGTTTCAGTGTTGAATATCTTATATTTGCAATCAAATTGGATCTTTGTGCTTTCAAGGATGAAGAAGTAGCTGCTAAAGTAATTGAGTTGCCATTGAATGGGATGAGTAACACAGATTGTGTGTCTAGAAAGGGAAATCTTCAGATTCTTCCCACCCACTTCTGTGGTGGGAAGTCTCTTTCTCAGTTGCTTCCTTGATGATGATAATGTCCAGCCTTCAGGAAAGTAGATCAGGTGTTGACAGATAAATATGGCAATAAATAACTTGTACTTTAGAATAATTAAAATATTCTCCTAATGATTTCTTTTCTAATGCACTTTGTAGTGTCAATATTACTACTTAAGACTAAGATCCTGGAGATACAGTATTTAAACACAGCTATTGTGGCAAAGACTGATGACTGGAAAATTCCTTTTTCCTGAAATTCTCCTTATTTGAGGTTCAGTGAACTGATTGAAGCCAGAGAGACTCACTGTTTATTGTGGCTAGAAGTCTTTTTCTTTCTGATAGATTCTGTGAGAAACTTGATTTCATTGGTGAATCTTTACTAGATGTATTTGCAGGAGAGATGTGCAGAGATTTCGTGATCTGGTAGAGCATTTGTCTTCTCATGTGCTGGAAGGCAAGCAGGAATATACCTGCTCTGCTAATAAAAATGGATGACGTAAAATTTTACACCTGGGGAAATTTTAGTGGATGTAGAGCAGAAGTTGAGAATTTTTAAAGATCTTATACCATTTTTTTTGTTTGTTTTTTTTTTTTTTTTTTTTTTTTTTTTTTTTTAAGGCACAAAAAGAAATAGAAGAAAAAGGTGAATGGAAGTTTCCAACAAAGCATAATGAGGAAGGATATTACTCCTTGACATACGACTTCATCAGAGAAGCAGAAAATCACTGTGTGCTAAATAGTCCTATTCCTGTAACGTGTCCCATACGACTTATTCATGGCATGAAGGATGATGACGTCCCTTGGCAGATCTCTATGCAAGTTGCTGATCGTGTTTTGAGCAAAGATGTGGATGTTACCCTCCGCAAAACTGGCCAGCATCGGATGAGTGAGAAGGAGGATATGAAACTTCTTGTGAATACTGTGGATGATGTAATTGATAAGCTGGCAACACTAGCATAAGCTGTAAAGTAGCATAAGTGCATGAACTTTACACCTGACTCTTTTCCATGAATTGCAGAAACCCTGTTCTTAATGAGATGATGCCAGGCCTGTACAGTAGGAACTGAGCTTTATCTGCTGTTTCCTTACCTCTTTTTCTTAAAGGTATTTTATTAATGCTGCATTTGCACAGATAGTCCAAAATATGAAGGAGTGCTGCTGTTGTGTTCAGAACCTCTCCTTCACCACTTAAACCTTTTTTCACAAGCTTCCTACACTTTAGTACTGAAATGTTGATTCATTTTTGTTCCTGTTGGCCTGTACAGTAAAACTTTAATTTCCCATGTCTTTTGACACCTTTTCATTATTGTCCTTTTGCTGTAACATTTTTGTGTCTTATGTCTGACACCGTCTGTGGAAGGCAGAATACACCTTAAGGGTTTGCTTAAGTTACTGTTACTATTAGTAGTGAATAACATGAAGCATAATAAACAGATCTCAGACAAAATTTTATATTGTTCTTAACTACTGTTAAAATTGAAAAGTGGAAGGCACACCCTGATGGTGTGCTTGGGGTACTACATAAGGTACAAGGTAACTTCTAAAGACGTGGGGCCTCAAGAGTGATGATAGAGCTCTTTTATCTATGCTTATCAGTAGAGTTTAGGTCCTCTTCTCCAGGATGTCCTTGCAATAGTTAGTTTTCAGGCCTACTATTAAGGGAACAATATTTAATCTTGGTGTGAACTGAAACTGGATCAATACGGTGACTCTTTTAAAGTGGGGAGTATAGCACCACAGGGCATCATTGCCTCTTTTCTATGACTTGAGAATTGTACGTGACTAGGAACAGTGTCTTCCAGAGCAAATGAAATTGGGTAGTTGGATAATTATTGAAATGTAAATTCACAGAATTTAATAGTAAATTGATTTAATTGCAAATGTGACTATTACCTGTGTTTTGTCCAAAAATATGGTGCCATTCATAGACCTCAAAGAGAGAGGGAGGAACTTGGGTGAGAGGGTGGAATTTGTTCAGACAGGCCATAATATGAAACATGAGTCAAAAGTAAATAGTTGGTTTTGACTTCATTATTTTAAATAGTAGATGGCATCATTGTTACTACCTTAAAAGACTAAAGCTCCTGGGCTTAAGGTATTTCTAGGGAGTTTTTTGGGTTTGGTGTAAGTATCGTCAGTAGAAGTATGTTGTGTATTTTTTTTGCTGAAAAGCACAAACAACTAAAACAAAACCAACAAAAAAACTAAAAAAACCCCTAAATTTCAGGTGAGTTCCTGTACAGTTTTATTTAGGCTTCAGTACTGTAAAAAGCAAAAAGCTGTGATGTGAAAAATTTTAATACTTGTATGAGAGTGAAAAAGAAGGCCCTTAGATGCAAACCTTCCAATTCAAGTGTACCAATTCAGTTCATCTAGCTCAGGATAATTGTTTGAGGAATTACAACATTCCATGAAATCTTGTTTCTGGGTATTTCTGTTTCTGGAGTAGGCTTTTTTTTTTCCTGTCTATGAATATGCAATTTGCTACTTTCTTAAGCTTTAAAACCTCTTGGATGTGTTGTTTACTTTTAAGAAAAGTTAATTCAGGGAACTTAGACAAATTGCTCAGCCGCATCCATTCCTGAAGGTTGAGCTGTGTTCATATTTGTGTATTGTTAAACAGTTGTCATCTTTTAAATCTATTTGTGTGACTTGCATCTGGAAAAACCTGAAAAATAAATTTGTGTGAGTTTTAAAGGCGTGGTCAAAATTAAGCTACTTCAAAACTTTCTTCTCTTAGCTTACCTTCAACAGTTTTTTAATCCACTTTTTATATCTCATACTGCTTTGTCTCTTAATGGAAGAAAAAGTTGAAAAAAGTGGACTGCAGCAATTCCAAAGTAATTAATTTTAATTAATTAATGATAAAATAATTGTAATTTTATTAAGTCAAATGCAGTTGGACTTGATGATCTTAGGTCTTTTCCAACCTCAATGATTCTATGATTCTAGGGCCCAAAGTTACCAATTGTGGTAGCCGTACTTTTTGTTCACACGTATTAGTTGTTTCAATAACTGAGAAGTTTTGAGCTATGTTTTTTTGAAGTGGGAGTTAAACCTACAGACATTCGATTAACTGTAATGCTCAGACAGGGAAAAGTCTTTCTATGTCTTCATCAACTGTAGCTCAGCTTTTCTCTTGAAAGAATTGTTTTCATTCAAAGCTTCACCTTGGTCTTTATTAAATAATTCATATACTGTGTACAAGGTCTCTTTGTTACAATGCCCTCGAGCAGGATAGCTGAAAACAAATTTGAAGGGGAGCAGTTGTATATGTAGTTTTCAGGGTGGGGGGTTTTTTTCTTGTTTGGTGGTGGGGTTTTGTGTTGCTATTCTCGTTTGTTTTGGTTTGGGTTTTTTTTCCTCCATTGTTCTGCTGTAATAACATTAGGTGGGAGAAGACAGCATAACAGTTGACACGATTGTGGAGGATACAAAACTGCAGCATCAGTTGCTCAAAACACAGCATTAGTGAAACTTAATCCTAGGACGGGGATTTTTTATTTTTTTTTTTTTGCATGCCATTTGTTTTGTAGTTCTCTCTGTTTTCTTCCTCTGCTTGTTAAATGGAGATTAGTGATAGCATTTACATTACAGGTGCACCTCAGATTTGCTGCATACAGCATAAATGCAAAGGCAGAGATTATTCTTCCCTCACAGAGACCGTGTTCCAGGCAGTATTTTGAGATTCAGTGAATGCTAGTGCCCTTCTCTCTGTTCACCTCCCCTTTTATAAAGTCCATTTATATTCCTTAAGCATGAAGAGGTGGCTTTGAGGTAGACCTTAGACAGCCTTTTTCCTCTAACTTTGCAACAGTAGTTTCACTGGTATTTCTCTTTGCAAGCACAGAATTTTCCCTCTGTTCATGATGGAAATTGCCAGCGTTTTGATTGCTGTCAATTTGGCATGCTCAAATGCCTGAAAGAAGGGAAAGATGATAATCAGGGAGATTTACATCCTACCTGTGACTAGCTTGTGACCTATTAGGAAGTTGTGGCCATCTTTAATAATATAATATTCACATGTTATGGTGTCATTCCACTTTTTTTCAATTCTATGTTTTGTCCCCTGAGTTAATACCTGTGGCGTCTCTTTCATCTTTGCCAATAGATGCCTAGATAGTGAATTATTTTTAGCATTAGTCATGTTTAAAAACAAGTACTTCTTTCCTCTGTAGAAATACTTTGTTGAACTAGGGTATTGCATATTTGGAAAACTCTGAATGGTGCAAAATTTTAAATCCTTTGTAATGAATTCTTATGTTCGGGGGTTTTGTTTGTTTGTTTGTTGTTCTGGTGGTTTGTGTTTTGTTTTGGGTTTTTTTCTTCTTTTTTACAAACTTCTAATTTACTGTCAAATTCAAAGAACGTTTTGTGAATATGTAACATTTGCTCAACAATAAGCTTATCACAAAATGATTAGTGTCTTACGCTTTTAAATTTACCAGCTGTCTTGTACTGCCTGGGGGGTTGGTTTTCTCTGAATACCTTAATCTACACTTTCAGTAGCACTCTTAGCTTAGGTTGTTAGCGATCTCATTGTCTTTTACTTTTGGCAAGGCTGCAAATGACTGCTGGGCTTATCTGTCACTTGAGCGTATCACAGACGTGGGTGCTGACACTCCTGTCACAGTACAAGGAAAGTCTGGACACTAACTGAGCAACTGAGCTGCATGTGTTGTTGATTTTGACCAAACAATACTAGTTGAATAAGCACCTCGAGGTATTTATTTTACATGTCATGCTTAAACTACATAACGTAACTCCTGCTGGGCAGTTAGAGTCATTCAAGTTTCATGAGTAAATAACGGAAAGCTTTTATAACTAGGCAGGAAGCTTGATTAGCATATAATACTAAAGAAGCAGGTAACAGTTTTCATTAAAAAGAAACAAACACCTTACCAGCTGACCTCAGCTGTTGCTAGTCCTTACCAAAGTTTGCATTTCAGATCTGGTGCAAAATCAAACTACTTGAGACTTAACTTATGAAACAAACAATGGTGCTTTCTAAAAAGGAAGAAAATCGTGAGGCGTGCTTTCTCTTGGTTGGGATTAAACTCTGCAATGGAGCAGCCTGTGTTGAAAGAGCTTATTCAACTTGTTTGCTAATAAACAAGTGCTCTTATTCTATGTATATAGAACTGTGCTGATGCAGTTTTCTATGCTTGGATTTTTATCTTGTCAAGTATTCTACTTGTTCTGTCTCTTCTGTTGTTTGGCTTTGTGTTACACACTTCAGCTATATTTATGTTTTGTTGTTTTTTTAGTTAAATGAAACTGTTTAATGTAGTTTCAGTTTAGCTAACTTACTTTCTGTTGCATCAATACAAAATACAAAGTAATGTTCACAAAAACCCCTAGCTGGATTGGCCTTAGAAGAACTGCCTCCTGCTGTTTCATTGGTATGTTAATTTTGATGATGTGTTCTCTCGGACACACTATTACTTAATGGGGCTAAGAGATTTATGGTACTGTAGTTTTCATATCAAATTAAAACATGCTTAGAAAGAAACTTAATCAGTTATGTGTCTGCAGCTGCTCAAATGTTTTCAATGCTCTAGTCATACTGCAATACAGAGTTACATTTTCTGAACCAGTGCCTTGGTCAGAGTTGCTGTGTTAGGTCTCTGCTTCTTGTTTCTCTTTGGTCTCTGTCCCCTCCCCTGGATGGGGAACCCAGTGGGAGGGAAAATCATATTCCGGGGAGAAGTGAGATTTGAACTGTCTTGATTTTTTAAGTTACTCAGTTGTGCTCCTATAGAGAGGCCTAGCTTACCCTTTCAGATATATATATATATATATATGGTTTTTGTCTGGTTGGTTTTTAAGTGCTAAAAATTTATGTTAAAGGTAAAGGCTTCACTGGAAATAGAAACGGGTTTTCTGTTTCACCTGTCTCTTAAGACCAGCGGTGTCTGCTTTGGGCTGATGAACAAATTCAGTCAGAAGTGTGAGAATGCAGAATTTCCCTAAAGCCTGGTGAAAATTAAACAACTGTGTAAGGAACTCATACAGAAATAAGAAAAAAATCAGTGTGCACCCTCACCCTTCTGCCCTTGTTCTTGAGCCTGGCAGGGACAGGAGAGGCAGAGTGTAGTCAGCTGTTCTGTTTAAGAGCCAGCAGCTTGCTATGCACATGGTTTTAATGTCACTGTGCATGCTGCTTTTCTCCTGGCAGGTGTTTTCTAGGGGAAGAGATTACTGTAATGGTTGGGAAGAAGAGACAGACAAAAGACAAAAATATACCGCTCACAGATTTACTGCTCATAGATGAGTTTATATAGCTCAGATTTACATTGTGACTGTAGGAGCTCACCCCTCTTCAATATATTTTCAGCTAGAACAGAAGAATGGTAGTTACAGCCTCAGTCATGTTATGCATAAATCTAAATTACAGGACTTATGCAGTCTTATTTGCAGGCTTCACCTTGTATTTCTCTTTCAAGTCCTGCATATGTATGTTATATGGTCCAGTGCTTCTACTCTCTTAAAGAGATATGGGTGTCATCCTTATGATGCAGTAATTGTGGCTTGTGATCTGCTCAAGGGTGAGGACTAGAAATGTTCTCAGCCTGCTGCAGTGGTACAGTGTCTTGACTTGTTTGGCAAGGAGCTTTGCCTAGCTTTGCGTTTATATTTGGAATGAAAAGCAAATGACAGCTGCTGAAACTTCCAGTCACTTGGTTCTGAAACTAAAATACAAATTTAAAATGTTTTTAGGCTAGCACATGAAAGGTTGTGTTCTTTTTGGGCCTTCTGACCTGTCCTATGTTGTCCACTTGCCTCCCACATGGCAACATGAGAAGGTCACTGCTGCCTGTCAGGGTGGAAGCAGGTGGCTGCATCTGTGCTGAACAGTAGTACACTTACGGGTTGGAGTGATGTAAATGGCCTGCCTAGGCTTTGGTCCTGGAAAAGACACTGCCCTGAAGGACACAGGCTGTATGGAATCAGGCCTGGGCCTTACGAGAAACCTCCCCTTAGCTTCTGTGTTGAATGTGGTTTGCTGGCAGAAAGCATGCCAGAGTGTGCTAGTCCTTAGGACACTAACTCTTGAAAAAGTCCCTGACAGCAAAGCTAAATCCCTAAGGAAGAAGCATTTATTTAGTCTGGGGATTTGATCTTGTTGGTTGGTTTGTAAGTCTTGCTGTCTGTTTTGACCTATGTTTCAATGAAATAAAGATGTTACTTTTTTTTCTGTTCTGGTAAGTGTGTATCCCAACACATAACTTTCAAATCAAGGCAGATGTCAGAAGGTATTGTTTTTGCTGGGGACAGATAAAATATTGATATAATAAAATGTGCTGGTTTTCTTTCAAGGAGTCTGTCAAACCAGCACAAGACTTAAAAAAATCCTCAACTTACCTTCATGGTCATCATGAATATTGGGAATGCTGGCGTATATATCCACAGGAGTCAGTTTCCACTTTTAAGTGGTAACTTTCTGCTGGCAAGCTGCCTGGAAAATGTTCAGTTATTTATGAATCCCAGAAACACTTCTGGTCATGGTGGCCTTAGGAGTTGTTCTTGTGCTGCAGACCATAGTGTCAGAGCATTCTGTTCTGTCCTACAAATAGGAAGGTTCTTCCTTCGTTAATTAATTTGCTTTTAATACAAAATTTGAGGTGTTGAAACTATGCACTTGCTTGGGGCTTAACATCTTCAGAGCTGGCAAAGGAACCTTTTTGCAGGTGAAAGAGAAGATACGTGCTTAAGTTAGCACTTGTCTTTGAGGCACTCTAGATTTTTAGATATCCAACTAATGAGGAAGTTGGAATTTTAAAATTAATGTTGTCCCCTGGTCTTGATATCTTTGTCACCTAGTTTTCACAGTTATAAAATGGCAATATTCCAATAGCTTTTTTTTTCCCATAGTCTGACTAGTTCTCACGTGTAGAACATCTCCAGATATCTTGTGACACAGCAAGGCTGTGAATAAAACCAAGGGTCTGCAGAGGGCTTACCTGGCCTTGCAGCTCCCTGAAAAAGGCCCTGTGTTTGCACTGAGCTTATATTGAACCCTAGCATCCTAACTCTAGCAAACGTGATATCACAACCTAGGTGTATACGCAGGGAGCATCTTTCAGCAGCACTTCACAAGATTTCCTTGTGAAGGAAACACTTTTACAGATTTGGAGAGTTTCCTGATTTTTTTTAAATTTTTTTTTCTCTTTAAAAAACAAAACCAAAAACCTTAGTTATGAAAGGTCCATTATTGCACAGTAGCAGAGGGGGGAAATGGAGCTTGGGCTTTCCAGTTACTCTTATTGCTGGATAGCTTTGTCTGATGGGAATTGATCCAGCATATCTTGGAAGATAGTGCTTTGGGATGGCTGAAATACCAGGTTCTTTCTAAGGAGTGAATTGCCAAACAGCAAATCTAGCAAATGTTAAGGGTTGCTCTGTAGTAGGATTTTACTTTTAGCTCTATGTTCCAGTTGGAAGACACTGAAAGCTGTTGAGTCACCCTGGATCTAAATGTCAGGTTTGTTGTTGTTGGCAGCATTTGTTTATAGATTCACAAAGATTTTTAAATTTATAGGGTAATACTGTGGTTGTCTGAAAGCATAAGATGAGCCATAGTGCTTGCAGGAATGAAATCCTACTTCAAGTATTCAAGCTTCATCTCTATTTTTAGTTGTAAATTCTAATCTTGTATTACCAAGAAAAATATGAGGATAAAATCCATCGGAAGCAGTAGATGAAGTGTTGTAATGGTAGTACCTTTGCTACTGAAAACCTGCCCCTTTCTTCCACATCACATTTCTAGCCTGAGGCTTTAATATGCCTGTCCAACAGAAGGAACTGGAGTTACTTCAGTTCTTCTTTGCTTTGCAGCCACGTATGCTTGCCAGTTCTTAATTTCTGGCTTTGGCGACTTAAACAGATAATCCTTCTACACTGATTGCTGTAAAGGCTCTAATTTTCAATCCTCTGGGTACTGGAGTGTCTGTTTGAATTTACTTCATTCTTTCACCATGTTTCTGGAGAGTGATAGTCAGAACTGGCATATGATATTCCCGTTGCTGTTGCACCTCCCACGTTTTATTCAGCCAAGGCCTTCAGCCACAGTGTCTTATCCAGAGTCTGTGCCCACCTGCTTATCTTCCATCACACTCTGCATTTTTTTTTCTAACATCTGCTTTTTCATAGGACGGAGTGCTACATTCTGAAAACACTTTTCTGATGATGTCTACACTTCAGCTGCAATGAGACACATTTTTGCCTTCTTCCAGGCAGATTGATTTCAAGGAGTTTTCTTTAATGTTGTTGTTTACTCATCACAGCTTGCATGAACGGGGATCTTCTTAGGAGTCTGGGCTTTTTTATTGTGACCTCTAATAACGTATTAAATAGTTCAGGCCTGGGAACGCATTCTTTTACAAATTGAATAAAAATATACATGTCCATTAATGATTTTTCTGTTACAGTCATTTTAGGACATATTAGTTACCCAGCTTTCATCTCTTTAATGTGTCATGTTGTTTCGGAATCAGTTTAGATCCCTAATGAACATGTCATGCTCTAATGTATTACAGAGCTTTCAGTAAATTGCAACACTGTCACTTTAAAAAAACAACCAAAAAACCCCATTATTTTTCCCAGGATTGATGGCACAGAAGTGGGCTAATGATTTGATTACTCGTACTTTGGAAATATTGGAGGGGTGGGCTGGCATTTTTCCAATCCTCTGCAGCTTTCCTGGTTTTCAATGCCTTATTAAAAATTGATATTGATGGACAAGCTTGCTTTTCAGCTTTCATAGTATGGAATGGTCCCTCAGGAATAGGTTGCATAGCCAACATCTGTGAAGGGGGAGACCTCTGCTCTGCAGCTTTGGAGAGTTAAATTACCTGTCCCTGCCCCCAGGTTAGGAAATGGGGTCAGAGGCTGATGCAAAGGGAGGTGGCTTTCATGAAATCATATTGCCAGTGAGCACTGGACACCCTGGTGTGACCAGAAACAGCCAAGCAACCGATGTAGCTCCCTTCTAAACAGAAGAATGGAAGAAAATCCCAAAGTGCAAAATAAAGTTTCATGTACTGCCTTTTGCTGTTGGAGTTGCAGTTTACTCCTCTGATCTTTGGGCTTGGTTTGCAGTCTTGGTTCCTATGCATTGTTGTGCCTTCAACAGCATGTTCACTGGGATGGAAAGTGCTCAAGTGGTGGCCCTGTCACGTAGCATGCTGTGTTATGTAATCGAATGTCTCATAGGGTTTTGAAACTACTAGTGCACAGAAGAGAAAGTGCTACATGAAATGCCTGTGGAGGACAACAATGAATTAGGTCATGTATTAAATTTTTCATCTCTTGAGTCTGCTCAAGTCCAGCAGCATCCAAAGCAGTATAAACCTGAGACTTCATGATCTTAAAATGAGAAAGTAATGGATGAAGAAACCATTATGAGATAGATATACAAGGAGCTCTATTCCTTTCCCTGTTTGTTTACTTGCTTGTTTGTTTCTTTTTAAATGCAGCAGAAGGACTTCTGTAGGCAAAGCTGATTTTGAATCCACCTCAGGTTTATCAGCCTCCTTTTGTATCAAGCTGAACATGAGTCATTTGCCAAAAGGGAACTATTTTGTAGCAAAGTGGATAATGCAAATATGCAAATAATACAAATAAATAATACAAATAATGCAGGTAATACAGCATGGATGAAAAATAATTTACAAAATCTGATGCATCTCAGGAGCAAAATGATTTTACTTAGTAGAGGATAAATCGGTACAAACTAGATCAGAAGGAAAGTCTCTTGTCTTACCTTTCCTTCTCTCCCCTCCAACCACTGCAGTGGTATAATCAAAATTTGAACAACAGTACATGGGCATAGCTCCCTTGCTATCACTGGAGGTGTGCTGACTCATACCAGCAGAAAGTACAATCTTTGTGCTTTGTGGTAGGTTGGTTAGTTTTTGATGATTTCCCCTTGTTTTTAGTGGTTCCAGATGTTTTCTCAGGACACTATTGTCCTATTGATAGCCTGATATATACTAGTGATAGGGTGATAATAATATTCTATTATCTGCCTTCTCTTCCTTGACTTGTCATCCAATTGTCCCCTTGTTGAAACTTTTTATCAGCACTTGAACAGGGAAAAGGAGAAATTATTTTTCACGCTCTAAGCCTATTAGCATCATGGTATAGAATAGGGAGAAAAAGGTTTTACTTGTGCTTTGGGATTAATGAGTGAGACGTGTAGTAATTTCCATTACCTTCATTTAACAGAACGAAGTCTGGTGAAGTCCCCTAAATTGTATTTCTAACTATCTGTCACTGGGCTGCTTGGTGCAGTTTGGGTTGATGCAGACTAGGTGGAGTAAAACTAAGCCTGTAGGTTGAGCAGCACAAGGCTGAGGAAACATGCATGAAAACAGACTGCAGATGGGCGAGATAAACAGGATCCCCAGGCTGTGACTGAGTAGGCAGGCCTCTTTAATGGCTCTTAGCAACGCCCCTGCTTTGACCCTCCTCATATGTGAGGAAAATCAAATCAATACACTGTTCTTCAAACCGCGATGCTGCAGCAGCAGCAGGGCATTGTGGCAGCCTCCGTCTCTTAAATTCATCAACGCTTTTCAGTTTGCTGATCTCTGGATATCCATCCCTGCATCTGTGCTGAGGAAGCCCCTGACTGCATCTTTAATCGGATTGCTTGAGCTCTCATGTACAACCTTCTTATTAGCAAGCATTAGGTAGGCAATTTTAAAGTGCTTTTGGATTTGCAGCTAGCTTTAACATTGATCTGAGAACTCTATTGTATTCTCGGTAAACACAGCAGAAGCCTCTCTTTAATGGCTCCTCTGTTTTAAATCTTGCTTTTCTTCTTGGTTTTTTTGTGCTTGGGCAGGGGGGACTGCTGTTTTTTCCTTCTTTTTTTCTTTAAAAAAAAATATATTGTAGCTGATTTGTGCTTTTGGAAAAGGATATTCCCTTGCTGATCCCTCCCCTGTTCTGCAGAACAGCTATAACCGGTGCCATACAGTTACTTTCAGTGTTGATGAACATCTGTTCAACTGTCTAACATATAGGGCAGGCTGCTCACTCTTTTATTCTTTCATCTCCTGGTGCGTACTTCAAAGCTGCAGTTCAGGACTCTACCCACTGAGTAAGTTCTGTTTTGGTTCCAGAGATGGCTAACAGAGGACCAAGCTATGGCTTAAGCCGAGAAGTTCAGGAAAAGATTGAACAGAAATATGATCCGGAATTAGAGTCTAGGCTGGTGAACTGGATTATTGTACAGTGTGGAGAACAGATAGAGCACCCTCCTCCTGGAAGGCAACATTTTCAGACCTGGTTGATGGATGGAACGGTACGTGTTTTGTGCGATTATATAATTGCATGTGTTTGCATGCATAGTATCCTTGTTTTGTGTCTTCACCTAGCCAAATTGGTTAGAGCCAAATGGCCAGTGCAGAAATATATATCTCAGTATCTGATTTATTTCCTGTTACTAGGAGTCTTAATCTCAGAAGATAATTATTCTACCAGTGCACTGGGATTAGTACAGTACTTATGATTCTTATGAGTCATACATGTTATATATGACTATGACTCATTCCTTCAGTACCTTTTCTTACACAGTTATATTAAATCTGTTTTAAAATCAGATGTATACTTTTCTCTTTAAGGAATAATCAGTGTTGACAGAGAAAGGTGAAGAGACGCAGAAAATCTGAAGGCTTGGAATATGTCATCACTGTTTTCTTCTTGGGAATAATTCTGTAGCTAAAACATTGTATTCCATTGGTTTATTGAACAGCAGGCAGAAGCTGCTGTTTGCAGTGGTCTGTAAGAATATGCTAATCGTTGAATCTCTGCCAAAGTGACTTTAACAATATTTCAATTGACATTGCTTATTTTTCTGGCTTGGGCATGTGGTTTCTTCTCTGTCAATTGTTATATAACCTTTACCAGTGATTGTTTTGTTGTTTCTAAGAGATTAGGATTTATACGGTCAGGCTATTGCCATCAGTTAATGAAAGCTTTAATGCATTTTGAATAAACTTTGATTATTATCAATTCACTTCTTTGTTTTGAATTGAAGAAATTATGTCACTGATAGAAACTGGCCAGGTCAAAAGCATTTTGCAGCATCATTTCATGTGCAGAAATTGTCTTCTGGTTTGGTGACTGCTTCATAATTTTGTTTCTGTATTTCTCTCTCAGCTGTTATGC
This sequence comes from Actenoides hombroni, assembly GCA_024336885.1. Taxonomy (NCBI): domain Eukaryota; kingdom Metazoa; phylum Chordata; class Aves; order Coraciiformes; family Alcedinidae; genus Actenoides; species Actenoides hombroni. Next base: position 509,572 of record WUAM01000271.1, on the reverse strand, counting down.
AAGTTAATAAACAGTTTACATCCAAAGGGAAATGAGCCCATTGCAAAGATCTCGGAATCAAAAATGGCTTTCAAGCAGATGGAACAAATTTCTCAGTTCTTAAAAGCTGCTGAAATCTACGGAGTAAGAACAACAGATATTTTCCAGACAGTGGATTTATGGGAAGGTAAAAATAAACTGAAAGTCAGCTTGCAGTCTTTATTTTACTTTGCTTTGATGTGTTGTAATTGTGCATTTTGTCTAAGGCATATTCTCTAATGTAATTATCTTTTGTTTCTGTTTGCCTTACCTCATTACCATGTTCTTCCAGTGGTGCATTATCTCCTCTGAGGGATTTATATTACCCTGAGGGCATAACGGAGCCTTCCAGAGCTTATGTGTTATCCAAAAGCCCATAATTCTGATAGAAATCCACAGACCTAATAAAACAAATGTTCTCTATGCTGATTATTTTCAAGTAAATAGCTTCTGATAGAAAATATGGAAAACTCTTACTTTCTGATGACAAGATGTTATTGCAGTTTTCAAATGATAAGCAAAGCTTAAATTAGAGCTATAAAAGGCATACCCAGGAGCACAAATACCTCTGTGAAACTTATGGGGGCTCATTTACGACTAGTGAGAAACGAAACTCACTCCTAACACCATGTTAGCTGAGCATCTCTTTCTAAGGATACAGTCTTTTAAGAGAGGTCACTATGGCAACAGAAAAAAAAAAAAATAAAATTCAGAGTGCCCCTGTGGTTTTGCAGTAGCCCAGTGAAGGCTATCTCCATCCCATGCTTGAAATGGAAACTACATGTTTCAGTTTCTGAAAAGCTGAGTCATTTGTGTTCATGTGTGTTCATACAGCTGGTTTTGCTCACTTCTGTGGTGAGGCATCCCTTCCTGGTGCATCCTGTGTCTCTCTGGAGAAGGTGGTGCAGAATGCTTTGTGTGAGGGCTCAGAGCAAGGACAGCTGCAGGATAGTGAACGGCAGGTGTGAAAGGGTCAGAAGTCTGTCATGAAAATGAAACAATGAAAAGAGGAAGACAATCCATTGAGAAAGCTGGTCAGAATAGTTTGTTTAGGAACACACAGAGAGCAAAAAAAAAAAAGTGGAGACTATTTTCACAGGATGTTGAGATACATGAAGAGATCACTCCTCTGAAGGACAGCTCAAGGAATGAAAGACTAGGGAGCTCTTTGTGGGTGGGTTAGAAGGAAAGGATATTCTGACAGCTGGAGTTACTAGAACCTATAATGTTCTCAGGGTGCCAGGTTGCTTGACAAATCCTACCTTTGGGCACAAAAGGTAGGACTGGATTGTTTTGTCCAATTCAGTCTTTAGTCTAACTTTAAATGTCTTAAATTAAGGGATTTTCACTTCCCTGGAAGTAACACCTTCCGTCCCCGCTTCAGCCTAGCAGGCTGTTCAAAGAGAAGCTCCATCTATCTCATAAGGGATGGTAATAGGTCATTTCAGATGCTGTTCTTTGCAGGCTTTTGCATCTCATAATGGCTTCCCACTATGCAGATGAATGTATGGTACATTGAACATTACAATGAAAAGGACTTGTTCTGAAGCTCCAAATGATGGTGTCTCTCTCCTTGTTTCTCTCCCTTTCATTCCTCACTTTTTCTCAACAGACGTAAGGAAAAAAGCTAGTAACTTCCAGAGAACAGGAAGTCAAAACACAACATGCAGCCCAGGAAGGAGACATACAAGGCTTTTCCTCGTTGTTATTTTAGGACTTCCCAAAACTAATCTGTGTCTCCTCACTTTCCCACTCCCTTTTCATCACTTCTACTGCTCATTTCAGTGCTGAGATGAAACAGTATGTCTCTCCAACACTGAGTCACTGCAAGCTTTTTGTGTCTAACCATAACTCTGACCTCTAGCATCTGTGGTGCCTCAGGGCTGAATTGTCTGAACCTGGATGCATTAGCTGGATACAGTCTCTTTTTCACTATTTCATAATTACAGTGATCCTACACTTCAGGCCATAACCTCTTTAGAAAGAGAGGAGATGTCAATATATGTTTATAGGGGGGAAAAAAAGTATGTGTGACTGAAAAACAGCTTTTTGCTGGCAATAATTGTTTTCTGAGGGCTTTTGCTTTAAAATTCTTAGTAACAATTAATGGAAATGTTTTAGGATGCAATCTGCTGTTGGCTGCTTCAAACTCAGTCCATCTGGTGCATTTTTCTTCATCTCTGTGACTTCTTGGTCCAGGAGAAGTATCACCTCTCTTTTGGTCCTTTCTTATTTCAAACGTGCTGTGCTGAGCAGCCTTCCCTGATCCATGCCCAAGATACTGTGTTCACTGTTTTTTTACAGATACCTCCCGGATGTTATTTCCAGGCAGGAAGAGGCAGCTGTACCCCTGAGTACTTGTTCAGCCTTCACAAAAAAAACATTTCAGAAATACTGTGCAGAGCAGTTCTGTGTCTTTGGATTTCAACCTTCCCCTTTCTGGACCCAGAAAAGAAGGCCTTCCAGACAGGTTTTCCCCACAGAAAAAGGCTTAGTGTAAGAAGTGAGCAGAGGCCCCTTTCTCCTTGTACAGTCAGTGCCAAGATCCTCTACAAGCCTGTGCTATTCAAAGCACACTGCAGAGGACACTGAAGATGCAGAAGAAGTGCCTTCAGTGTGGGTCCTTGCATCATGGTTTGGGGAGGCTGAGGCTGGAGGCTGGGTGGACAGCCCACAAGGCTGTCAGTGAAAATGTACTGGAGCTGAGAGAAGGCACTGAACAAAATTTTCTGCAATGCCAGAGTCAAACCTGGCTTCAGAGAATGTGTGTTATCCCTTCTGGCAGGTGGCTGCAGTGTTAGGTGACTTTGTCAGTGGAAATGTAAAATTTTTCATAGCCCTTTTTATGCCAACCACCGAGCACCTTGTATCCATTTCTGGAAGAGGGTGAATGTCACAAGGCTGCCCAGATTTGGAGTCCTCCCTCATCCTGAGCACCCCTCATATGCAGCAAGGAAGCTCTGCAAAACAGAGCAGTGGCTATGGCTATGTTTTGTCACATGGTGCTTGGCTCCCACTCGATCTGTTTTTCCCCTGCAGTGTCTCCCACTCTCCACTGATAAATATAGCAGAGCTGAGTGCAGAGCGTGGGGGGAGGCTGCCAGATGGCTGCACGAGGCCAATCGTCATATTTTGCTGCCCCTCTTTTGTTTCTTTTTCTTCTTTTCTGTGCTTGCTGTCATTATTCAACTCATTCACTTTTAAATCCTTCTTCACATCTTTCTCCATCCCAGTCAGTCACCACTCTCCTTGTTATACAGAAGGCATCCCAAGGACATTGTATGTGGCATCTGTTACAGCATATGGTACATCTGCTGCTTCGGGGAGCTCTAGGTGTTACTGCCTCACGCCCTTCCATGTAGGCTTGTGTACGTGCACATGTGGGATGTCAGCTCTTCAGCTGCCCTCTTAAGCAAGGACCATGTCTGATGCATTCTGCATTAACAAATACAGTAAACAAGGGTTGTGGATGGCTGGCAATGTATTTTCTGAGCAAATGGTCCCCTGTAGATAGGATTGCTATAAACTTTAGTAGGCTCTACAACAGCCACAGCTGCAAGCTGCTGGATGGTTTTAGCTTTAGGGTGTCTTCCTCATTTCAGCCAGTGTGTTATGCATTTAAGTTGTATGAGCCAAAGCCCTGAACTGCATCTGCCTATAATTAGGATGATGCAGAGCATAAACACAGAATGTGCCATGCTTACTTCCCTCTACGCTCCAGCTTATCCACAGTGATTTTCATTAATATTGTTTAATGTTGTCATCATCATCATGTCTCTAGTATGTCATGTTTTTATGAATTACATATTTTCCCACATTAAGAACTTACAATCAAAATCAGATCTGTTAACTAGATAAATTATTTTAGGAAAGAGGAAGAACTGGAACAGGAAAAAAAGGAGGGGAGTCATAGAACCACAGAAGGATTTCAGAAAGAAGGTAGAGGCAAAAGGCAGATTTCTAACAACTTACCACCTCACACAACTGGAAATACATGCTGCAACTCATTTTTGATAGAAAGTTTTCCAAAAGTGAACATGTCTGGATTGAGTAATGAGTTAGAGTCTATCTGACTCTGATGCCCTTATGTTCCCTGCCCTTTTTACACAAAGTGACAGAATGCAGGAAGAGAACCAACAAAAAACCGAGCAATCTTAATTATTTTACAATCTCTGTGTATACCTTGTTATTTTGTTTGTTTGCTTTCTAATTCACTGACCAGAAAGGAATTTACTTATTTACTTTTATTATCTTCACTTTGGAAGGAGATACAGGAGAAGGGGATACCATTTTTTAAATGCAAACCTGTACTGACAATAAGCCTTGTATTTCAAAAGTGTAAAGTGTCCTCTTGGAAACCTGGTGACTTTTCAGCTAGGTCGAAGATGTGCCTTTAAGCAAAATGATAAGCAATTTGACCCTTCCCAATACAGATAGGGTAAATTATCCCATGAGAAGCTTTTCTCTTGCTGTTGTTGTGGAGTGAACCTAAAGAACTAGTGATGACTAGATATGTAACTTTTAGTTGGGTAAAGATGAGATGAACCTTCAATTTTTGAGATGAGGAATGAAGTGAGGTAATATAGGGGAGAGGTGAATGAATAATGGGCTGCATGGCAGGAATTGAAAGTATGAAACTGCAGAACATCAGTTTTTAGCAGCCTGAGAAAGCAAGCCAGTAGGAAGGATTTGAGAGGCCTTTTGATGGTTCAGTTGGGAAGGACTGACACAAGTTACCTGCACAGAAGCTCTCCAGGAATACTGTCATCTCTGTTAGCACAGGGTCTGTCTGGATTTGCCAGGGCTTAAATGCTGGGATCACCATTTTGCCAGTTTACAGGTGAATAAACAGAGACAAAGCACTGTTATTTAACACACTGTTCTCCTTCAGCCACATTTTACTGAGTATATTACCAGTATTTGTATGCCAAAGTGATCTCTTCTTAGGAGAAAATTTTGCCAAAAGGATTATCTAGAAGGTCTTAAAATAATATGTGGGGAAGGCATTAAAACAGCCAGAGGCCTGGAAACCTGGAAATGCCTGAACTGTTAAGTTTCACTTTTATGCCGTCCCTTTGATGACTTCTGATAAGCTCTGGCCTGTCAGTACCTCCATTTCAGCAATGGTAAAATAGCATTTATAATGCCATTAATGCACTTCTTCAAGAGAGCTGAGGGAGTTAGTTAATACATTGAGTAAGACTGTTTATCGGTGTGCCAAGCTATTTGTTTTGCAAAGATTTCTTACACTAATTTCACTGTCTGGCTTTCTAGGGAAGGATATGGCAGCAGTGCAGAGAACCCTAATGGCTTTAGGGAGTTTGGCAGTCACCAAGGATGACGGCTGCTACAAAGGGGATCCATCCTGGTTTCACAGGTAAAGTCCAAAGCACAGCTGCTCAGAGTTTTTTCCCTCAGGAAGCTAGTATTATAATCTGCCATTAGGCTTTAAGGAAATTTACTGGGAAAAGAAGAGAAAACTCTTTCTAAAGTTTCCTTGGAGAGATTTTGTCTCTGGAGTCTAGAGGAGGGAAGCAAAGACCCAAACAGACAGTGACATTTTCTACCCTTCACTGGTTCCCAACTTTACCAGCTTCACTGCTAGGCCCACATTTTTACCATATCTTGTCAACCTAAAGTTACACCAGGGGAGGAGCCCTCTGGGAACTGTGTAACACTATCTTTTTTCATATAGCCCCATCACGCCACCATGTATTTCCCTCCTGTGGGAGCTGAGTCAGCACTACTGGTACCAGGAGTAAGGAGCACATTGCCTGTGGCTCCAGCTCTGGTTTCTGCCTAGAGGCACCGCTTTTGAAAGAGAATGTTATGGGCTGTGTTGGTGTAGCCATCTATGTGCATGTGTGGGGACTGTACTGGATGGATGGCTTTTGGTAGTGCACACAGGGAGGAGTGCAGCACAGAATCATAAAATCATTGAATTGTCAGGGTTGGAAGGGACCTTAAAGATCATCTAGTTCCAACGCCCCTGCCAATGGCAGGGACACCTCCCACTAGATCAGGTGGGAGCATCTTGCTCCAGACGCCTTTGTAGCATATCCATCTTGCTGCATGATGTGCCCACACTGATCACTGAAGAAGAGACATAAGTTTCTTGTCCACTGACATTATCCCTGACTCGTATTCCCTAGAAGAGCAATGATAGGAAATTCAGTCACCAGTTTTGATGACATTCATCTATTTAGCAGCTTCAGCTAATCTTCTATATCCATTTATGAAGAAAAAAGAATGAAAATGGCAGCAACCATGCATATATGTATATCCTAAGAGTAGCTGTCAGGAAGAGCATTCTTTTGCCTCACATCTGATAACAGACAGAGAGACTAATGAAGACAAGGCTGTCATGGATGTCTGCAAACCCCCATATAGTGACCCCTTTACCGAGCAAAGAAAAGGCGTGCAGCCTTTTTCCATTTTTCATCAAACCAAAGATGATTTCATTTCCTAATCATCTTCTTTCTTGAGGACTATCACTTCTCTGTGAAGAGTTCACTGTCGTGGCAAAGCTGTTTCATTTGCTCTGAAACTCTCTTTGTTTTGGCTAGGGAGGCTGAGAAGCAGGAACAGAAAGAAAAGGAAATCCTCCCACAGCATGCCCTCCTGCCCCACAGGCATATTATTGACATAAGATTCTGCCATCCAAGAGTACTTCTTACACTGAAATGTCTGAGGCATGTTAGCAAAAAGAGAGCTGGCTACTTGTCTTCAGTTTCCTTGAATTTTCTGATGTCTAGGTGAGGCTCAGCAAAAGTAAAGCAAACTTCACTTGGTTTGTCTTAAACCTTGAGCTGGTTTAACTGAGGCTAAGGGAAACTTGGATTTTAGATGAATAAGTGCAAACTCCTATGCATTCTTTATATGAAATTAGTTTAACTTAATACAGGGCACAAATAGATTTCTATTTCTGGAATATAATTGCATTTAAAATTAGGTTCAAATCTAGTTACATGCTTTAATATAAACCAGACATGAAATCACTATGACCCAGACAGGCTTATTCGTTTTATGTAACTAAAACAAATTCCTACATGGAAAAATTAATTTTCACCTGGTCTCTTTTAATTGTAGGTGGGAACAGTTTTCATTGGCGTAAATGTGATCACCTCCCTCCTCCCCTTGCTGTTGATCCTGCCCATACTACTCGGATAGCCAATGCATATTTATTGCAGCCCCTGAAATCCCATTTTAGAGCCACTGCCTTAAGGAAAAATGGTATTATTTCTATAAGAAAACAACATACTGCAGTTCAGGAGCTGTTTTCTGAGTAGCTTACCCATCCCTTCAGGCAGATCAAGCCCCCTCACTGTCGCCCAGTGTTAGTTACGAGCCAGGGCTTTCACACTGATTCTTAATCGCCTTAAGTTAAATTGAAAGAGGTCAAGATTAAATGGAATAAGGGTATCCATGCAGGGATCTACAGTGATTAAGATACTCCCATACTTGAGCTAAGCCGTTTAACTTTCCGTTGCATCTCACATACACAGTCCCACCAGGCCTGATTCCCCCTTCCTTGCATGCCCTAGTAAGGTTCATGGATCCATGGCTGTTTATCTTGTGGTTTGGCAACCACAAGCACTGGTGCAAAGTTGGCACAAAAAGAAGGTAACACATCTGGTGGGCTCAGTTTGGGTAAGGGTGATGCCAGCTGATGGCAGACAGGCCAAACAGAACTTAGACATAGTGTGAGGCACTGAAGAGAATAGGCTTGCCCTTACCCCATTTTTTACCACCTCAGTGAAGGCCATTTCCCCCAACCTAAAAGCAAAATGTAAGTACATGTTATCTGTAAGACTGTCATATACTAAATGCAGTGCTTATGCTGGTAAAAACAACACTGTATGATCCAAACTCTATATGTAATCAAATTTTATTAACATATCCAGGCTTCCCTTTAGTCTCTCTATTTCTTCTTTGCAGTTCTTATGTATTTTTCCTATTCAGAGTTTCAGCTTTCTGTGAAATTACTTCACAACACAGCTGAAAAATCTAAGAGGAAAGAGAAAAAAAGCCTAGAATATGTTCCTGGGATTTTAATTAAAATAAAGGCAGACAGTGAACCTGAGATTCAATTAGGTAATAGGAGTACTTCTAAAAACATCCTTTTGTGGTGGACATCCTGGCAGTGGTTCGGTGTCCATGTAAGTATTCTGGAAAAGAAATTAAGCAGCAGTGAGAGAGGATTGCTTTCTGAGGCACCTGCAGTTCTGCATGCCTCCCTTCAAAACAGCATGCTTTCTGGCAAGAGCCCATGATGAGCTTCTATAAACCCTCTTACTAACCTATAGTTAACACCAGGGACCCATTCTGAAAAATGACAGGTCAATACTGGTTTCCTATGGATCTTTCTCACCATTCTGCTTTGCTGGACTTTCATGCTGACATGGGCTCTCCTCCTGCAATATGTTAAATATCCTGAGCCTAGCAAAGAGATTAAGTGCTTTTCTGGAGTTGAGTCAAGGTGCTCAGCACAGCACAAGATCAGACCCTCACAGAGAGGATCATGTTGATGGTTTTCAATCATGGCAGGCACCTAATCTAACATTCTTCTCTAGTGGGGATGGGAAGAAAAGGGGAACTCAAACTGATGCCATATTGCCGTGTGACCTGATCCCAGGACAGACACAGCAGGGAGAAAGATTGTACCTGGGTGGAAGTAGAGTCTGGTTGATTGAAAGCCTCCCTCCATCCAGGGCTCTGCCAATTCATACGGCCTATTTGGTAGCAACAGACTGGTCCTTCTCCCTTGTAAATGACTTGTTTTCCCCATTTTGTATAAATGAAAGATTGATCCAAGGCAGCAGAGTACAAACTTTTGTGCTGTTCTTTAACTGCCACTTTGGCCCTCAGTGCTATTTTCAGGGAAAAGAAGCTCCTTTTAAACGCCAACAAAGGCCCATTGATCCAAAGAGCTTTTGAGAACAGGGACACGGAACAAAAGCGGTCAGTATGTTGTGACAGAAGATAAAGGACTGTCATACAGTTAAGACACAGGTGCAAAGGGCAAAGTCTATTGCTTAGAAGAGAGAGATCTGCAAATGGTAACAGAACAATTGTTCTGTCCTGCGGGCAATCATCATCCACTCTGAGAAAATGAGCAAGTAACTTCTCTGTCTGTTTCTTTGGCTACATTCAGCTTTTATTTACTCCACTGATTTGTACTGTTTCTCTAGATGGGTATCAATTTCTATTACAGCACAGGTGAGCCTCTCATTGATGAGATCCTATGGACTACAGCTGTTAAGAGCTATGGGGATTAACACAAATTAACTCTATCATGTGTGTTATATACAGTACTACATAAATATTTTACCTGTCGTAGCTACTGTGGGAGTCCCTTGGGGTTCTGGAATAAGTGGTACAGTGAAAGTCTGAAGCATTGTAGGTTTGACTACAGCATTACTTCTAACTGCAGGAAAGCAATTGGCTCGGTCAATATTGTCCAGCCCATGGGATGGTGCAAATGAAATATTGAATTACAGGTCTGTTAACCTGAGCCAATTTCAGATTGCTTTTCATGATCTTCTGTGCATATGTAAAATGATGGTATGTTGCTTTTTTGTGTGTATCTGGACAGGAAAGCACAGCAGAATCGACGAGGATTTTCAGAAGAGCAGCTTCGTCAGGGACAGAATGTAATAGGCCTTCAGATGGGCAGCAACAAAGGAGCATCACAGTCGGGTATGACAGGCTATGGGATGCCAAGGCAGATTATCTAAAAGCATCTCTGTCTGTAGAGAAAACACTCCTTTTACAGCACGGTCTGTTTAAAAAAAAAAAAAAAAAAAAAAGCAAGGAAAAAAAAAGCTCATTAGTTCTCTTTCTGCCTGGTTTTTAATAGTTAACGCTCTTTAAAGTTTGGAGTACTTTTGGTTTGGTATGTTTTATTTGCAGGTGCAAGAGTTCATCTAGGAATTTGGGTTTTTGTGGTGGTGTGTGTCAGTTCACAGCACGTGCGCACTGCTGCCTCCTACTTTTCACTTCTGAACTATGCAAAGACAATTATTCTGTATTAATTTATTTGCAGAGTGTTATCTTCCGTATTTGTCTCACACCGCACTTGTATTTCAACCAGTAACCTCGTTCTTCAATTCAGTGATGATATTGTTTGACCTAAGAATAAAGACAAATTAAAGACACCTCTTAGACTCGTTATTTAAAGGAGGTAAAAGCAATTAAATCCAATGGCCACATGGTACAGTGCTGAGGAGTTTAATGTTTTGGCTGGTTGATCTGTCTCATCTCTAACCTACAGTCTGTTATGTGTTCAATTTAATGTTTGTCTAAAGACACACCCAGTTTATTTTCCTAAAAAAAAGAAGAAAACATGTATTACCTATTGAATCTGATTCCTGCAGTCCCACCCAATTTATCTCAGATTTCCCTTGACCTAGTGTGCAGGGTTGACTGCAGCCAGCAAACTTGTGGATCAAACAAAATCAGTTTATTAGGGAAAGCCAAAGCTGTGTGTGAAAACCAAGCAAAACAAGGAATTAATTCACTACTTCCTGGAGAGCAGGACCTCAGCATACATGATGGTTATTTGCTACCACAGCTATAACCCCTTCCTCCTCCTTTTCCCTGAGCTTTTGTTGCTGTCCACAACACCATATGTCTGGGATAATCCTTCCGTCAATTTGGGTCAGCTGTCCCAGCTGTGTCCCTGCCCAGCTTCTTGCCCATCCTGTGCTGTGGGGGTAGAATAAGAAAGGAAGAAAACTTTGACACTGTGCAGGCACTGTTTAGCAATAGCCACCACACCGCTGTGTTACCAACTCCTTTAGTCACAAATCCAAAGCACAGCACCCTGCAGGCTGCTGAGGAGATGGTTAACTCCTTTCCAGCCAGACTCAGTACACCTACATCAGGTGTACATCAGTACACTTACATCAGGTAAGCCTCCAGACTCAGGAAATTCTTTACCATGAGAAGACAATCTGTCAGACAGAGGTGAGAACAGGCTTTACCTTGTGATAGTTGACACTATATCAAACAAAATGAAACAAGGTATGTTTTAAATCCAAAGGCAGACATAGAAGAAAAGTGCAGAATTCTTCTCGGATGAAAAACATCCACAGTTGACATTCAAATAATCTGTTATGCTCACCTGCAGTGGGCTGTAAATGTGGCTGGTAGTTCATTTTGGGATAGTTTGCTGGAGAGTTAACAGAAGAACTGGCTGACCTGCTAGTCAGCACAGGTTGCCTCACGGCTGTGTGGCACATACACTTGGGGGATACATGCTATTTTCTCTGCAGGGTTTTATTGCTGTTAGCTATCTCTGCTGGCTTCACTTGAAAAGCCCAGTGACTTCTTTGCAATGGGCATGTTGGAAGGGAAATGTGATAATTGAACTCTGTGGGCTTTTTTATATTTTTCTAAATTCATGACAGACTTTCAAGAAGGCCAAAAAAGGAATATCTGGGTAGGTCACAAAGGAAGGGTAATCTGTTCTGACAGCGGCCTGAGTGCCTACGTACATAGGCGTGTGACTTCTGTCTGGGTTTGAACCTGGTGACACATGGTGGCAGCTATTGTCCGCTGAGTAGCCCTGGAGCCAGTGATACACAGAGTGGTGGGGCTTCAAAAGGTTCTACCACTGAGCAAACTGAAGGGATAATTGCCCCAGCTGAGATGAAGCTCTGTGCTCCCTATCAGGAGAAGGATGGGAATAATGTGTCCCCACTTGCAGTCAAGCTTTGCTGAAGGAGTGTGGAGCACAGCAACTGAGAAGTGATGTAAAGCCCACATTACATGGTTGGGGCTGAGGGGACCTATAGCAGATGCCACTGAATAGGTCCTGCCCCAACTTGTACCTCCTCTTATACCTGCCAGGGCATCTTGGCTCCTCTACTGTGCTCTTGTCAAGAAGTTTTCTTGTGTTTGCTACCTGTTTAGGGCCACTTTTTCTGTTATTTAGGTGAATTAGCTCAGCAGAGGATCAAATGACCACCTCAGATGGTGCATCTGGGGTAGAAGCTCACCTTTCATCTGTGGTAGCTCAGTGCAAAGGATAATGTATAACTTCCCCCTAGGTGTAATACATTAGGTGTAATGTGAAAAGAATAGCAGTTTTTCTTACTAAAAGCAAATAAACTGATTAAGAAAATCTGGGCTGATGGCAAGACAAATGGCTGCCACCAGAAATTTCACCTTTGTGAATGTGAACAGCAAACATCTTCCCCTAATGGAAACTAGGAAGTCATAGCCACAGCAGATGAAATGGCTGGACGAGAGAAGCTGGAAGAACTGCCTTGCAGGTAAGAGGTCTGAGAGTCTGACCTCTCTGCCCCACACCACCTGCATGGAAGACACAGCCTGCAGGACCTGCACCTGAGCTTGATAAGCTGAGTCTTCTCCCTCTCTTTGGCTGCAGAATGCCATTCTGTATGTCTGGAAACACCATCTGTGAAATGTACCAATTGCATTCCCAGGGTATTTTCAGTATCCTTGATGTCACACTGTGACATGCCCCACCCCCCTTCTCTGTCAAATTTTCTCCCTGACCTTAGAGCCAGAAGAGGGGACCTGGACAAATTCAGGTTGCATAGCTAACGCAGAAGAGCAGACATCTACTACTGGTCAAAGCAGTGATCCATCTAGCCCAGTGCTCTGCCTCTGGCAGTGGCAAAAGAGGCAACTTAGAGAGAGCAGTTGATCTGTGGTCCCTGCCCTTCTTTTTCCATCGGTATTTGAGATAGGTGCAGCAGAAGAAAGACCATGCCTCAATGAATTGTTCTATCATCAAAACTACGTTCCCCAGTGATAAGTGCTTTCATTAGGTTTGGCATTCTAATGCCTCAGTGAAATTACAGAAAACATTGTGTGCTTGCACAGGAAAAAACAAACAAACAAACCAAAACAAAACAACAAAAAAAAAGAGAGTAATTTTAACAGACCACACTAGCAAGAACAGCTAAGTGATCCAGGAGAGAAAATCTATACCCCGTGACTGAAGACATAGGATCTGGTTAGTGTGGGGACAACAACAAAAGGGCTGATTCCCCATGATCTTATTTTTGGTACCCCCTCCCCAAATTCACAACACATTCTCTCATTACCTTAAGCCATCAGACTAGTCTAGCAGTTAATATCTGACAGCAGATGCTGCAAAGTATGTATTTCATTCTGTGGGTTGACCTTATCCTTCCATATTCCCATATGATAGATATAGAGGCATTAATGTTATTATTAATTAAATATTAACACACTCTGGTCTACTAATGTTCTCCTATTAAAGCATCCTTACTGCTAAGCTTACAAATATCTTAAGCTAGTAAGTAAATAAATATAGTAAAAGGCTAGTTTAGTAACCAAGTTAGTAGGAAATACTGTCTTTTCGTACATTAACAAAAAAGCATTTAAGTTTTCTTCTACCACATCAAAGCCACTTATGCAGGTCTCCCAGAAGCCTAATTAATTTCTATGACAACCTTCTGCATTATTACTACTAAAAGCCTTGATATGCATTAGAATTGAGGCATACAGGAGCTTTGAATGTGTACTGAAGTGTATGGTGTAAGTGCTTGGGAGGGGGTGTGCCTGTGTCTCCTCTCCTAGCTATTGGGCTCTCTAATACTCGGGAGAGTGTTCCCTCCACAGCTATAAACAACATCTCACTGAAGGCTGGTCCACAGCTGGTCCAGAAGTTTTATAGGCAGCAGTGTCTCACCTTAGCTCATACTCGATGTCAAACTGCTGCCTATAACCCATCTTGAAGCCTGGCTGTAATTTGGTCAACTATCCCAGCTTAACACCAAAATAAACTATTTTTGTGAGAAAGTGCTTTTACCATCCTCCCCACCAACAGCTCTACCAGAGAAAGCCCCATCATAGAAGGCTGGATCAGAAACAAGTAAACATTGCTGCCCTCGTGCTTCAGTTTGCTATATGTTGGAGGTTTGGGAGTTCTTTTGTTTTCCTGTGGAATTTTTCCATACTTGTTACTAGGAGATAAACTGCTCTACTTGAGGGTACTTGGGAGACATAGAGGGCCTGGCCACAGGGGGAGGGGTCCAGCCAGCTGCTGAATTAAAAGGGTTGGGTGGAGCCCCCTGACCCTCTTGTTTTTACTCCTGTTTCGGGCGAGAGCGAAGCTGGAGAGAAGTGGTCCCTACTGCGTCTCCTGGTTTCTCCTTCTACCCCTGCTGTCACCCGAGGATCCTGCTTGGCACCGGGATCGCCTGCCCAAAGGGGTTGTGAAGCTAGCTTTTCATCGGCCATTGCCCCGTGAGGACTGCGCTGGCTCCGGAGCGGCCCTGCAGGCGCGGGGGCATCGTCGCGCCCTCCCTGCTCGCTGCGAGTGAACGGCACCAAAGGGGAAAGTGCTTGCGGCCGAGACAGGTTGGCCCTGGGCTCCTGGTTCTGTGTTGTTACTACTATAGTTATTGCTGTTCAATTGTCTTGCTTTAGATATACATATATATATTAGTAAGGAACGGTTATTCCTATTCCTCATCTTTGCCTGAAAGCCCCTTAATTTCAAAATTAAAAGCATTCGGAGGGGAGGGTGTTGTTTTTTTCCATTCTAAGGGGGGCTCCTGCCTTCCTTAGCAGACACCTGTCTTTCAAACCAAGACACTATACCTGTAGAAATGTGAATGACATTTATCTGCCTTCATGAAGGTTTTGTGACCATGGTCTCATAATGGACAATTGCTTAGTAACTTCATCATTAAGGTGACATATAATGGCCTTCTGAAAGGATGATGTACAGGTAAGTGAGCAAGAACCACACACATGAACATGGAATCCAAGTTTATCCCCATTTATAAGGAGAGCGGAAAGAAAAATACAATCAACAGAAAGTCAATATTAAGTTCAGCCAGTTCAGTTAAGCTGGAACTTCAGGACTATTAGGCTAACATAACAAGACATGTTTGAAATAAAAACTAATGAGGGTGAACAGTATGAAGAGGCTTCACTCTTCATTAAAGTTGTCCATAGCATCACTTTTCAATATGCCTCTGCTGAGCATCATCCCTTGTGCTCATCAAAGGTGCAAGGAGAAGGTGCTGCTGGCAGTAAAAGGCGTCAGCCAGCCCTTCCCTGCTGCCAGTGTGGGCTGCTTGCACACCAGCCACAGCACCTTCAGACCAAGCTGACTTGTTTTGCTAACTACTTAGGCCAAATCAAAGCCACCAGGGAGGAAGGGTGAGGACTCAGGACATCTGAGTTTCATTTCTATGTCTGTAATCGATTGCTCTGGCTCATTGTTTTTGATGTGATTTTTAGGTGAAAGCAGGGCTAGTACTCACGTAACAGTGATGGCTTGAAAGGCTCAGACATTAATACGATCAGTGATACAGTAATGTATCCTAACTAGAAATAAGCTTTAAGTATCCTGTGAAGGGAACCGAGCACATTTATATGAAATTCAGATATTGACTCTAAGCCCCTTCTGTGACTGCCATGGTAGTTTCTGAGCTAGGGAGTGAGGAGCCACCAAGACTGCAGAGTAGAGTTTGTACACAGATCCTCCTCCAAATATTTTGTCTTCTATAAACTTTAAAAGAAACAGAAGAGCTGACTTTGTAATGTATACATAAGCTACTAAGACAAACAACCTGTGACACCCTAAATTTAAGGCAATCCCCAAATGGATATGGAGAGGGATAGATCATTTTGTCACTGTGTGTTTTGTACACAGTATGCTTTTGACTGGAAACGTTTTCCTGGTCTGTGGAGCTTGCTATCCTGCAGAAAAGACAAGTGTCACAGGCATGAAGACATCATAAGCCACCTGTCCCCCTCTAACAAACAGATTTACATATTTAAACTTCACTGAGGTTGTTCTTCCCACTTGAATCTTCAAAATAAAATCAACTCAGTTATGTGACTAAGCAAGCAACAGAAAATCATGAGGAAAAATTGGAGGGGGAGGGATGGAAAAAAAAAATTAACTATTACTACAGGAAGAAAATTGCAGTCTTGGATGGAAGGAAATTATTCTATGCTTATCGTGCAGTGTTCATGTCACAGTGCAGTGCATGATGATGTGACATTCAAGTAAAGTTATAATGCCATTTCTCAGATGCAGAAATACATTTGTCTGTAGTCCTATTTGATTTATAAAGGAAATTAGAGAGATGACCTTTTGCCTTAATAAAATTTCTGTTAAATGGTTCACTTTGGTAGAAACATTATTGTGTTATTGGACAGGACTAAATCCTGTACTCTAGTGAGTCAGTGCCTTACAGACTGTATGGCAGGTTTAATGTTTATGTCAAGGTTCAGAAGAAGTGTTGTCCAGAAATGCAATAGCAGGCTCTGCTCCAGTCTGAGAATCTACAGGGCCAGGCTTGTGTGGTGAGGGGAGATGCAGCACTAGAGAGAAGGAGTGGGCACCCCCCAGGCATGTGGCTTGCAGGCGCTTGAAAAAGCACAACATGTCCAAGACAGACTGATGACTTCTGCATATTACACAACTGGATTTTAAGTAAATGTATGCATCATCATCCTGTCAATAAAGATGTGAATTGGATGACAGCTTTTGTGTTTGCACAAAAATCACCTGAATGCTGTGTTTTTCTTGTTAAGTCACAGAAAAAGATAAGGACAAAAATAAGCAGGGATTGGTTTTAGGAGCAGGTTTTGCATTGGTGTTATTATGAGTCAACACTTCATTTGAAGTTTCTGTTTATTAGCTCCCACACATAATGTAGATTGAACAGTAGCTCTACTGCTTCCACCTCCTTCTAACATGCAACCCAAGAGATGCTGTTTTGACCAGGTTCCTAAACCTGGCTGGTAGGTTCTAGGCCGGAGTGCCTCTCCCCACTGATGTGTCTTAACACCCCCAGAGCTGCTGAACCTGGATTTTGGGGTTTTGGCTCTTGGTAAAAGGGGGACAGACTCACCATCTAGCAGGAAAAGAGTCACATTAGCGCAGATCTGTCTCTGAAGTGCTTTGATGCCATGGCAACGTTGGTTTTCCAAAGTGAATAGAAAAAGCTTTTAATGCAAGGAGGAAAAGTAATACTTGAGGTAGGAGTTTGGAAGGCGCAAGTGGGTTATCAAGGGAATTCGTGCATGTGCCAGGGGCGATCATCATCTCCTGACATCCTCTGAAGAGACTTTTTCCCCTGCTCTGCCATGAGAGTTCAGATGAATCAAGCACTGTGCCACAGTTGTGGCAGTAGTGTTAAATCAAAGCAGTATTTCTTGGATCCCACCTACCTCAGAAGGGTGTTTTGGAATATAGTTAATGGTTGAACTCCACAATCTATGGGTCTTTTCCAACCTAAATGATTCTATGAAGGTGAGTTACAGCTGCGTCCCCACAAAAGTAGCAGCTGGAGAAGGTTTTCCCAGTGAAAAGCAAGAATTTGAGCTGAAGCCAGGTGGATCTGGTTGCTAGATTGCATGAAGAAACTGCAGTGAAAGGTTAAGGCCTTGCCTGGGGAAAGAAGGTGAGGTAAATAAAACCCAGGCTTATGTGCATAAGCTGAAGTGTGCTTTACTTTCTTCTTGTGGGCGTTTCAGCTCTGAGTTGGGATACCTAAAACGTCTCAGGGGTGGCAGGAGCTGCTGGAAAGGTAGCAAAGCAGCTATTAATCCTTCTTGGTTGTTTATTATTAAGTGTGTTTTATTGGTGGATGTTGGTGGAGCTGTTACTAACCAGGGGCAGCGTGGCCACAGCTGAAAATGAACTGTGTAGGAGTGTGGCTGTATGAGGGCACCTGTCTCCTGAGTGTACGTAGTCCTCACAAGAGCTGCTGGGGGCAGAGGACAGCTGACTTACTTGGGAAAGGCTCACAACTGACATGTACTGACTGCCACTGTGAAGGTTAATGTAGTGAGTTTTAAGGCATATGCCTGTAGCTCTTAAGTCCTAGGAATTATTTTTCAGACTCCTGTGCATTTGGTTTTATTCTTTATCGTTTGTATCAGAGAGCTACTGTAGGATTTTTTTTCTTGTGTAATTAAAAAGCATTTCTGTTTTGGTCAAAAAAGACCCATATCATAGTGTGTGTTTTGTAAGAGGTTTTCTTTGCCCTGTAGGTCTTACTTACAAGCCAAGAGCTACTTTCATTTCCTGCTGTGAAATGTTTAATTATGTGAATCTTTTCCCCCCAGAAGCATTACTACAACAGGAGCTGTTTGATGAGATGCAAGCACAATGGCTAGAACAGAGATGATTTGTGTGTGTGTGTGTGTTAATAAGTCAAGCTTGTGTTATAACCTTTTAAGAGAGAACATGAAGAAAAGTATTATATGAAGGTGATTGTTGTGGTAGGTTTTGGTGTTTTCTGGATGCGAAACACATGTAACCAGTTGAGTCAAAGTAGAAAAAAAATACTGTGTTTGCAACAATTGGCTATCTTGCTTTTTTTCCTATTACTTCTCTTTCTATTTCTTTTTATATACTTGGTGTAGGATGAGGATCAAAAGCAAAATTATTGTTTACAGCCAGGTTCGGTAGTCTCTGTATTCTGAAAAATGAATCCATGAATGATTAAACAACTTTTGTGCTGTTTGCTATTCAAGTGGGAGTTGTGAAAGAAAAGCAAGCCATAGTATTGCCATGTCACTGAAGTAGGCTGCATGATTGAACCTCACTTTGGCAGAATATGTTCTGTATTTAAAATGTCTGTCTCCATGTAATATGATGAGTCCCTTAAGAACTACCTTCTGCGGTTGCACTGTGAATTGCACTCCCACTGGAGTCAAGTACATCCAGGCAAATTGGATTATTAGCTGGAGATAAATGGGCTCAGGGAGCACTTAACTGAAGGAGTGGTGATGCTCATGCCCTTCAACAAAGTATAAATGCTGTCTCTTAGAAAAGCGGGAGGTATGGAGGAAGGAGGTTTCAGTTCTGAACATTGTCTGCTTTCTTTAAGAAGCTGTGTACCAGCTATAATGGGATGAATCATACACCTTAGTATTCATCTAGAATGAATCTTTAGCTTAGAAAATGAATTTCAGTAAATGTTACCTTCTGCATAATAATTTGGAAATAAAAGGAGTGATTTAGCTTTGTGTTTAGGACAATCTTCTTAAAATGGTACTGTTAGTTTAACCTATACTAGGTATAACATGTGTGATCAAGTCCAGCTGAGAATAGTTAGTGTGCCTTAAATTTCAAAACCTTTCCTGGCAGTGATATTTTTAGAGTATCAGAATCAGAAAACGGAGGATGGAAACAGCTGGATTTCTTTGTTCTCTCACAGTGTCATGGTGGTGGGATGTGAGTCTCTTAACAGCACTGTGTGGTCAGCAAAGTCCATATGGGACTGAACTGCAATTGTCATGACTGGCATAAGTGGGGGATGGTGTATGCAGCACCCTGTAATAGGCAGAGAAAACAAAGGTGGGGTTTTTTTGTTTTTATTCCTGGACCCTTTATTTAAACCTGAAAAGAGGGATTGGGGGGGGGGGGGGGAATAGTCGGATGGAAAAGAAAAACTAAAAGCAAACCTTTCCTACCCACTTCCAACTTGACTGTTTAATACATGTGGTGGGTCTTTAGGAAAAAGCGCAAATTAGAAAAGTGAATTAGAAAAATAGCTAGGTGAAGCCCTTGAAATAATCCATGAAATAAATGGAAAGATGGACAGAATGATAGTTGTTTCCAGAATAAAAGACTAGAGTGGGAGGGATCTGTAGGAGAGGGAACCAGCTGCTCTATTAGAAAATGGAGAAACCCCCTCATTTGGGAGGAGAAGGAGACAGTCTTAATGTCATCAATATCACTCTTGTCATCACAGGTCACCAATTGAATTTTAGTTGTCCCTTTGATCAATGCTTGTATCTTCTCAGTGAATATTTCTAATTTAAACCTGTGTATAGCAAGTGAAGGTGAAAGTCCTGTCATTTTGTCTGGGAACAAGGAACTTGCATCTATATTCACATTAATGGGAAGCTTTTCATAGCAGAGACAAGTAATATACACTGCTTAAAGAGAACTGGAACTTGCTTGTTTACTTGGCTGTCTAAAAATAAGACTGAATGCACAGCAAAATGCCCATGCTCTCTCCAGAACCTCACCTCTGTGCAGGCAAAGCTGTTGTATTGGCATAAGCTGTTCTTGTGTTTGGTGGGAGCTATTGATCTGAAGAAACTAAAAACAGCGTTCCCGCTGAAGTCTTCTTATACTGAAATGGATGAGTATCCATTGAAAGGAAACCAGGACCTCCAAAAGAACAGGATTTTAATTTTTTTTTAATTTATTTTTATCTTTAAAAATGTTTTGTTCCTTGGAGTGAGGAAAATTAACTCCAAAAATAGCTCTTCGTAGAATGTTACTTATGAGCTGATCCCTTGTAACTACACTTTTCACTTGCAGATAAAGGCTGTGCCTTTTGCTTGGTGTTTTACAGAATGAATCGTGTCTCCTCCCTTAGGATTCATTACAAATGTCAAGTGCTTCTGAGACTTATGGTGGTGTCTGGGAGTCCTTTAAAATCCTCATGAGGAGGGCTGCACTGAAAATGCAATGTATTATGAAGACTTATTGAAAAATACAATCTATAACCAATTTAAATCATAGGAATCATGTTGTACATACAGTTTCACTCACCGTACACTACCCCAAAGAAACATAGGGAGATTGGAGACTAAATCTATTCCTAGAAATATTGCTGCGGCAAGTTTGGAAATTTGGCCTCTTGAACAGGATCCAAACAATGGGATTAGTTCAGCATAAGCATGGAAAGGTAGCAGGGCTGCCTCCTGGTAATGGTTCTAGAGGAGAAATACTGACAGCCCTGCATGTCACTTGCAGAACTGAGAGCCAAGACACCATGAGGCTGCACAGGGTCCTAAGCTGTGTGAGGAGGGGTCCAGCCTGTCCACATGGAAGTGTGGGCTTTTTTTGTTGTTTGTGTTATGTGGCCATAAAATAAAAACTCCTAGGAGAGTGGCTCTGCCAGCATCTCAGAAGATCCTAAATTATCTGTCCCTTCTTTTTGATTAGTGATTTATTATACCATGGGGAATTAACTTCACCTGTTAAAGTAAATCTGCTATAAGTCTGGACAGGCAAAAGGTAGGAAGGTGACCAGCCAGCATGGAGGTGGATATAGAGAGCTCCCTGTATGTGAAGATCAAGGTGCACAGACATTCAGCTCTGCTCTGTTGCACGGAGTTCTGACCGATTCTGACATTACACAAAGGATTTAGTGTGGGGAGCTTAACCTCCAAACAACAAAGGATACTGAAATTTTGCTGCAGTAGGCAAGGGCAGCTTATGTGAACAGCTGTCTTTACTAGGTACCGTACTTGTGCACGTGTGATCAGCTTCCGTTTGCTATCATAGCCTTCTGATCCTCAAGTACTGATCCTTAAACAAATCTCAGGTGACTTCCTCAGTTTGGCAAATTTCTGATCTGACTATTTTTTTTTTTTTTCCCTCCATGGTCTTGATTAGTTTAATTTTACCTTTTGTGAGGTGATTTGCTCTAACATTGGGAGAGTTGAATCTGCTTGAAAGAATATGGAGTAGGGCCTGCATACAGAAAAATACAGTATCTAAATCCCAGATAGAGCATTTGTCCACAAAGTTGGCTCAAGTGGTGTTACTGTGAGATGTCAACGAATGGAGCTGGATAATGTGACGGTGCTGGAGGAAGGTTCACAAGATTTTTTGAGTTGCATCTGTGTGGAGACCCAAGGGCTAGAAAAGATGCTTCTCTCTGCTGAACTTCCACACAGATGACACAAAAGGTAAAAATAAAACTAAAAAACCCTCAGCTGTAATTCAAACTATAGTAATAGGGTTTTAAGTCAGGGTCCTGTGATGATATCATAAATGGAGTGGACAGGGCTATAGCTCCTTCCTGTTAATAGCTGTTCAGTTCTTGCAGTTTGATCATGTGGCAGTGAATGTGGAAGGACACTGTCTCATGCAGTTCATGGCGGTATTCAACCCTTTGAAGTCCTGCTGCCCTAACCAATATACAAACAGCAAGCTCTGTAATGCAGAACCTAGAAGCAGGTAGAAGAAATAAATGCAGTTTACGTGGATCATAGTAGCAAGTTTTGTATTTAGACTTTCATTTTTGTGTCCATCAGTCTGGATCCTCTTAACTTCTGCCTATTATTTCACCGCACTCAGTCCAAGGACACAAGCAAATGATAAACACCTTCAAGCTGGTGATCAACCCCTAATAGAGATTAAGTGTCCCTGGAGCTGAAACAGTGAGTACTGCAAGTGCTCAAAGAAGTCAAAGTCACAGGGGACTGCAGTGACTTAGCTAGAACATCAGGAGCATCTCTGGAAAAAGATTGAACACAGGACCATACAATTTGGCAAACAGGATTCAGTACAATTCTTGGCTGGTTATGTTCATGGTTAACAACTCTCACTAGTCATTCGTCTCAACTGGATTGTCTGTGCTTGTGTGTGATTTTTATCCGGAATACCAGATTTTCTTTGTGAGTTTTCTTGTTGCACTGTTGTGCCTCTGCCAGACTTATACTTTTTTTGTCTTGGTGAGGAGCCTGCCAATAACAGAGCTATGTAATTCAAACACTAGAAAGCCTTTTGTTTACATTTTTCATTGTCGGATTAACTGAACTAACTTCCTGGTGTCCCTCCCTGACAAGTATGGTTTTTCAGTTGTTGAATTAACCTCTGTAGGCCTTTTGGGTACTCTGCTTATCAAAACTTTTGGTGGATGAGAGATCACAACAGCAATTTCAGTCACTTCTAGGAGGTGGAATGTTGAGCTGTCTCGTAACCCTTGAAGAAAGAAACTGAAACTCCAAATTCACCAGTCTGAGTGAAACAGCTTGTTTAACACTTGGAAGTGCATTATTATCTTGGAAGTGATTATTATCTAACTCTTTAATAGAAGGTTTATTGAAGTTACTTGCTTTAAAAACAAAATTTTTCAGAAGTCTGTTTTGTTCCTTAACAGTTAAAAGTTGTATGAGCTTGCTGTAGTCTGCCACTGACTGAATGATAACATGACAGGACTGTGAGGCCTGATAGAGTAGGGATAAAAGTAGCACGGGTGGCCTGTATGCTATGCTGAAGTATTTTAGGCAGAAGTAATGAAGCCAGAAAGAGATGCAGTTTTGCTGGTTTTTTTTCAGGCTTTTTTGTTCTGTCCTTCTACTTAGAAGATGATCAGAGAAATAGAAACAAGATGGAAGGTCAAGACTGAAAGGAAGGAGCATGGGTAGGTTTTTGAAAGACAGAGGAGGGAAAAAAAGGAGTTAAACTTCCAGTTTAACTGGTTTTCTTTTAGGGTATCAAAGATGGTCTCTGCTTAATTTCAAGGAAAATGCAATTGTGGGAAGGCAGTACAAGTTAATTGCCTTAGTATTTTATAGGGAAATTTGTTTGTGGCAAACACTGGGGCTAGGCTGTCATGAGGCTTATGGAGGCCTTAGATACAGTTCTGGGGGAGGGACTGCAATCCTGCATTCATGAGTGAGATATCTTTGGTTTACTTACACTTAACAGTAGCCTCATTTCAGCTGGACAGCCATTATGGCAACTGAGTGCTGTGAAAGTCTGGGAAGAAAGATATTTTACTGTTTCCTTCCACATGGCACATAGGGTTTGATGATAAGAGTATGAGGTGTCCATTAATCATAGCAGCTTCTGGGAATCTTATCCTCATGGACAAATGTTTTTGGACAGCGCTGCTTATAAGTTGAACCCTTGAACTTACAAACTTCATTTTAGCTCGCTTTCAAAAGGGCACCAGTTAAGGACCAGGTCACCAACTGAAGTCTGATTTGCAGGGAGAAGCACTAACACATTCACCAGCAAGATTAAGTGCTCTGACTTGACTTGGCTTGTCAAAAACTCTGTTTAGGCCTGAGTTATCCAAGCACACGTAACTGAGCATTCTGGTAGATGGGAGTTTGCACATCAGCACATCTCCTTACCTGAAAAGCTACAAACATTGCTTTAGCTTTGCTGAAGTGCTGCTGTAACTTTACTTCCTTAGAAGGTGTTATAATTGGCTTCTGTGCTACTCAACTGGATCAATCTTGTTATTGTAGAAACTATCTTTTTTATGTATTATTTATTTTATTTGAAATGAAGCAGGTTTCCTAGTGCTGTGATTCTCCTAACAAGCCATATTTAATCTCGTAGTATGATTCATGTACACCATGCTACTATTACTTGTCTTGCTCCCTGCCGTACATAGCTGCCCAGTTTCATAAAAGCAAGAGAAATCGAGAGTAAAATTAGTGTCCCCAGTAAGAGGCGAGTGGTGCAAGACCATTAACTGATGGAATAGCAGGGCTTGTCTGTCCTTCAAATGCCACAGACTGATAAATGGGTGCTGTGCCCAAAAGATGGGCTCACTTAGCCTTTTTATTTTAATTTAAATTGATGAGGATACAAACAACTAAGCCATTCTCAGCCTGCATGGGAGAGGCAAAATAGCTCTATTTGTGCTCGGGGAAGCTGCTATGCAAGGTGGTGAGCTGCTTAATTTCAAATAATATGCTCTGTTAATGGCAGCTGTGGGTTGTGTCTGGATCTTTGAAGAGAGGTCAATTGACTGTAATTTCCAAGATAGTTTTGTCTGTTGGAAACTGTTTTGTTACATCAGAGACCTCTAGTGCATTGTCAAGCATTGTCAGGAATCAGAAATTAAGTAAGAACTCAAGGAGAAGAAAAATAAGTGTGAGTGCTGTGGTTCAAAGCCACATTTCCAGATGACAGAGATCTTGAAGGCAAGCAGCATGGTATTCATTCAGTGGAGGAAGAGAAAGAGGTTCAAAGTTGATACTGAAATTTATGTTAGTAGTCAATAATAACTTAGTATTTACTAATCAATTTCCACCGACTTCCATACTTTGGTAAAAGCCTCATTTCAACTTGCTCACAATTTCAACCTCCAAACAACTAAAGAAACAGCTGTTGTGTGCTGGTTCTGTCTCCTGTGATGGAAGAGATGTATCCAAAATGCGAGTGATTTGCCTATGTGTATACAGATCTTTCGAGACTGTTAATACTATACTGGTTACTATTAGTACGTGCCTATCAAAGGTATAGTTATTGGACCTTCTCTAGGTTCAACGTGAAGATGAATCACAAATTCAGCTAGGTTATTGGGAAGGACAGGCAAAATCTTCTCTTCCTCTGTTGGAAGTAATCTTGGCTGTAATTTGAAGAAATTGTTCAAGGAACAATATATGCGATCATAACGTGTTAGTCTGTGTCAGATCTGAAAAGTGATCAACTTAAGAATCTTTATGAAAGTCTTCTCAAATGTTATCATAAATCAACTAAAACTCATGTTTAGTTTTCACAGACATGTTAAGACCTGTGCTTTACCTGAGTTTTTGATTAAACATGAACAGATAGAAGCAATATGCAAGAAAATTGTTATAGGTATTAAATTCAGGTTTTAGTAGAATTAACTTTGCATTATGTATGGACACTTCTTCCATGTTTTTGTGCGGCTTGTTAGACATTTCTGCTTAGCAAAGGGAGATCCTGAAATATAAGCAAACAGTCACTTTTAGTGTTCAGTTTGGGAAGAATAGCATGCTGAGGTTAGTAGTGCCCTGATGTGTTAGGGGGTTGATGCTGGCAAGCTGGTTCTAGGCTCCAATCTGTTAAAGTATCAAGAAAGACTGACTCTAAACTGATCATCAAGGCAGCTTTGGTCAGAAGGGAAAGGTATCTCCTACATAAAGATGATTTTGTAGGTGATAGGTTTGATAAATAAGAAAATTGCCTCACTTCTATCTGTACTCAGTGGTGAAAGTGTGAGTCTGTTCTGAACGCTTCTCTGTCACCATTGTATATATACTGACTCTATAAAACAAACTTGGATTTATATGCCTAACTTCTAGGCAGCCTGAGACAGGTGAGATGAACCCTACCTCTCTCCTAGCATAACACTAGGTTTGTGCAGTGCAGGGCAAGGTTTTTCTTCTAGAAAGCTGAATCACTTGTATCCTGGCTTCCTACACGATGTCTATGTAATGTAGGCAGGCATCTCAGCTGTGTCTTGAGGCTGTCACAGATCTGCTGCAGCCCTCCCCTTAATCAGGGACTCAGTGGCCTGGGCGGGTCACAGATTAAACTAGCAGGCTGATGCTGGCTATGTCTGTGTCTTGGAGAGAGAGAGAAAACAGAAAACGAGGTTGCCAAACAGATAGGCATGAGGAAACCACAGCCCCTAAGACAGAACGATGCAAGTAAAACCAGGCGTCGCTGTCATTGTGTGAATAATCTGAGAAGTCTGTGATTTGTGACAGTGGCTTTTGTAGTAGCAGGAAGTGAAACTTGTCACGACAAGGGCAAGAAGATAGGATGCTTCTGAAACTAACCAATCTAGGCATTATGTTGATTTGGGTCAGGAAGAGAGAAGAGACAGGTTGTGATGTGCATTACCTGCAAGGGATAAAATCAAGCTGCTTGATACCAGTTCATGCATACCAAGTAATGGCTTAAAGTCAATGGCCCTTTCAGGTGGACCTATGTTTCTCCACAGAGCTCAGAAATGGAATACCTGGCTCATACTAACTTTTCCAGCTGATATGCAATCACTGGTATCTGTCAGGGGAAATGGAGAGAGTAAGCCTATGGTTTGCATTGCCTTGAGATTTATTTTTTTTTTAAATTCAGACTTTTTCATATAGGGAACATGCAATTAATGAAATAGAAGGAAAAATCAGTGCTCACTTAAATAAGATTATTTCATTTCTAATGTGTTTCAGGTTTTATTGCAGTTTGCTAACTTCTTTATTCTTAGCTTTATGTGGAAATGGAATGCACTTATCTTGAAAACAACCTCAAAACCTAATTTTCCTTTTTTAAAAGGAGGAGAGGGGGAATTAAGTACCCTATATTGCAACATAGGTATGGGTTAGCTGTGGCTGTCAGCCAAACTCTCACCCAGCTGCTCAGTCCCTACCTCCCTTTCTCAGCAGGACGGGTGAAAGAATGGGAAGAACCGGAGGGAGAGAAAAAATAATGGTTTTGGTATGAAGACGAGGAAATTACTTGCCAATCACTGTCACAGGCAAAACAGAATCAACTTGGGGAAAATTGGCTTACATTTTAGTATTAACTAGCAATAAATTAACTACTAACTTGGGTTGTGGGGAACAAAAAGACAAACATTGACGTAACACTGTTCCTTCCCCCTTTCAGAGTCTCAACTCCAATTCTTCACTCCCCATTCCTACTTACCCATCTCCCTCCACCTCCTAAACCCTGAGAAGCACAGTGGGGACAGGGAGTTACTGTTAGTATACAATGGTTTCTCTCTGCTGTTCCTTCTTTCTCACTCTTTTCCTCTGCTCCAGCATGGGCTTTCTATAGGCAGTAGTTGTTCAGGAATATCCATCTGTTCCAGTGTGGTCTTCTCCACAGATCTCTGGCACATGGAGGACTCCGTAATGTTATTTTTTCTTTCATTTATTTTTTTCATACAAGTGACCCATATTCACCTTAGGTATGTGAAAGGTGCACAGTAATGTTATTTCTCATTGAAGGAAAGATAACTTCCACCTCAGCTTTCTGTGTCATATAGAGAAAACAGCATCTAATTTTTCTTACTACATTTAAAGCACACATTTAATACTGTACCTTCTGTTTGAGTCTTGTTGCTACTTCAATAACAAACGCCATGGTTATTTTTGTCTTCTCAGCAGAAAATATGTGAAATTAAATGGCCGAAGAAAAGTGAAATCTGGAGATAATTGTTCTTCCTAAAAGCACAACTTACTCAATACACAGGCAAAAGACTTTGATACTGACAAAGGGAAAACATTTTTATCAACAATGCTCTTCTAATCTATGGACCAGCTCCTGAAATGCCATTTGTATCACAGTAATTCCCTGCACAGAGGGTAGTGTGAATTATGTGAACACTTTGAGACCACAGTGGTCCCCCCAAAATTAAGTGTAATTTAAAAAAAAAAAAAAGTGGGATTTGGAAGCAAAAACATGTAGTGATACGAAGTAAATTAATAGATTTTCCTATGTTACTAAAGCATTACTGAGGTCCAGAGCTTAAAGTATCACTTACGTTGTTAAAATACCTTGCAGTTCTACAAGGAATAACAAACAATGACTGAGAGTAGATATTGTACTCTAGGGCATGAGCTGAAGACTAATACAGAGACAAGAAATATTTTAGTTTACATTATCTAATTGTTTAATTTTTATTGTCTTGTAGTTGAAGCCATATATTGCTTGTTACAATGACGGAATGTACATTGTACACAGAGCTCACCTGTTGTGAGGTCTGGACACATCTTTTTTTATCCTATACCTCTACTACTGTGTTGCTAATGTTTTTATGATTGTTAATCTAGGTTTAAT
Organism: Actenoides hombroni; assembly: GCA_024336885.1. Taxonomy (NCBI): domain Eukaryota; kingdom Metazoa; phylum Chordata; class Aves; order Coraciiformes; family Alcedinidae; genus Actenoides; species Actenoides hombroni. The sequence goes on along the minus strand of WUAM01000271.1, from coordinate 481,278 downwards.
ATCTTCAAAGAAAAACTAGTAAAATGTGTATTTTTTTTTAAATAAAAAGTTGGCATTACTCCAGGGGTATTTCTGAAGTTGATCTGAAAAAGGTCTGGAGATTGTTAATCACTTAAAAGACAGCTTTCTAGTTAGCATCCATTGAGGAAAGGACTGTTTTACATCCTCTATTAATATTTAATTACCAAGGAAAATAAGATGGAACTGTTATGATACAAGTGACTTCCTGCATCTCGTTACAGAAAGGATTCTCAGTTTGAAGCCTGATCTATTTTAACAATACAAAATATGTTGCCTGGAGCAGCTTATTTTTCAGTTACAATAAAATAACCAAATTTGAGTGTTCAAAAGGTGTATTACAAAATTCTAGAAAAGAGTCAAAATGCTCTTCTTGGTATGCAATGGTTATCTGTTATTTGCAGCACTCTTACTCAACGTGCTTAAATTTATTTTCCTTCTTTCAGTTGCATGATTTTGTGCTCATATTTACATTTTGCCTGGTGCTTTTCTTGCTTACGGCCACTAATTTTGTGAAATTTTAATGATGCATAGGTTTTAGCACTGTGATCTTGTTTTAACAACTTGGAGTCTATTTCAGCTTAAAAAGACTATGAAACATCTATTTATTCAGTCTGACTTTGACATCTAAAGTTACTTGATAACATCCTTCTAATATTCACAAAAGAGCAACAGGGCAGATGAGATTACAATTGGAAACTCATCAGAGTAAATTGATGCCTCTCTTGGTCCTGGACATTGCTGTTCGCTGTCTTCAGCTTCAGAAGTAGGAGTAGTGCCTGGGAATTCAAGGCTCTCTTTCAGCTGGGGCAATCAATAAAATTAATTCCTCTGGAATGGATGAAAAAAATAATCACCCAGCCCCTAAAACTGAAGATGAACTAAATGTAAGTAGGTGACTTAAGCATTTGTGATTCCATACACTTATTGACACTATTTGATCTCTTATGATCTAATTATCAAGTATTAAACTTAACACCCCGGATGATTTGTTATAACTTTGTTTTATAACTTAATCTGAAAATGTCAACATATGTTTGTATATCTTCAGATTTGCTAGTAACAAGTATTTTCAGACAATTGAAATGTTGGGGAACATCAGTGTGACAATATGTCAAGCTTATACTGGTGTTGTGGCAGCATGTTTTTCCAAAGAGAAATGAATTTCTAGTCAGCAAAGGCAACTTTAAAGTAGGTAAAGTGCTTTGCTTTTCACTGGGAAGACATGGAAGGGGATTATTGCACAAGTATTAACTCATGACAAAGAAGTAATTAAATAATTCAGCATATGGTGATAGTCAAATTACAATTTCGTCTGGAAATGAATTATAGAATACAAGAACTAAGTTGCATTATAGAGGAAAGCTGAATTAAGAGCTGTGATTCTTATTGAGGGAAGGGAACAGATTAATTTGGCCTTTGTTTTTGATAAAGTATTTATGGTGAACTATATTTTTTTAGAATAAGGTTAGAAATGTCGTAGATGCAATGAAGACATTAGTTGTTTCCACTGCATACTTAATAGTCCAGTGATATCAATCTTGAGCAGTCTTTGACAGGAACTTTGTATCTATTTTTTAAAAATAAATCTGTCTGGTTAGATTTAGAGCTATGAAAATGAATTACATGTGAAAACTTAAGCATAAAATATTCTTGGGGGAAGATTGATGAAAACAGCAGCTGTCCTCACTGATCCATATTGGCCCAAACTTCAGATGTCAGAACAGAGCATTCTTTGGGCTGTCTCATGCTGTCCTATTGAATGAGTCTATAAGGGAACTTTACATGGCAGATCAGAGCTTTAATCAAATAGGAAACTTGGGTTTCATCATTACATAGAACTGGACTCAGCTGGGTTTTTAGAACATACAGAAGACAGGCAAATGGAGTCCTTCTTGAGAACATGCAAAACAAGTGCAGTTAATTACCTAGATGTGAGTCTGAAATTTTCCAGTTCAGTGTTTTCACATTTTGTTTGAGGAATCTGTAAACTGTACTACCGGGTCTTATTACCCTGCTCATTGTTATTGTTACTCATTTTTCTTCCCATCTCTGAACATCCTCAACTCTAAAGTCAAAGGTTACCAGCCATTGTATTTGACTGCAGGACTGCCAGGATATCTGTGATGGTGTTGTTTATGCCCTCTGTGAGGATACACAGAGCTCTTTTATTAAAGACATGGTCCCACTGAGTTTTGAGTATCTCCAAGGGTGGAGATTTCATGACCTCTCTAGGCATGGCTCAGGTGCATGACCCTCATGGTTCAAGTAATTTTTTAATTTTTTTTTCCCCTCTATCACACTACTCCCTCTGAGTCCCCCAGCTATAATTTCCTCTGCTGCCATGTGTGACTGTTGTGGCTTTCTCTCCACTGTGCAACAGTGAGAAAAGTATACCTCTGCTTTTTCCATAATCTATGTTAGGTAGGAAAATCTATAATTAGATTTACACTGCCGTTGCTTTCTTGTTTCCAGCTAAACAACCCCAGGGCTCTCAACTTTTTGCTATACATCATATTCTCCAGCCCCTTGCCTCTTCGTGACCCTCTCCTGGATTCACTTGAGTTTATCAACGTCTCTGTTATACTGATGAGCCCAAAGCTGGGCACAGTACTTCAGATGTGGTTCTACTACTATTGGGCAGAAGGAAACATCCACTTTTTGTAGATTATTTCACAGCACTGCTTTTGCAAATGGCTAGTAATGAGGTTTGGTATTTCCTGGGTATCAAGTTCATAGTTTTTTGTAGCCACTGTAATAAACTTAGCATCCCACATTGATAACTCTGAGTGCAGTTCTTAGCTGAGGACTTCCTGCCTTTAATAGTCTTCTCTCTCATCAAGTGAAATACAGTTAATGTCCACACCTTTTAGTTTACAGCAGGCCACAGACTCTTGCAGTGTACCTTCTGAGAGTCTGCAGAGAATTAAATGATGGTAAATAGCCTGGCAACTTGTTACAGACTTTCTCCTTGCTGCCTACCCTTTGTAGCTCTGAAGCAGCAAAGAAGTGTCTATTGAGCACAGGGAACAGACAGGTTTGCTCAAGTCTGGTTCTGTGCTGTTGTATGTATGTCTGTTCTCATGTGGTTGTGAATTCCTCTTTGTATTTCTGTGTAGGCACTGAAAGGGATAGGTGATGTGTAGTGTCCCACAGCAGAGTGAGGCTGTCTTCATCTTGAACAAATCATCCAACAGCTATTGTTGGCCTTTGTCAGAGATTGCTGACTTGCATTGCTGAGAGATAACGTACCTCTGAGTAGGTCCCTAGCCCACAAGTGGCGTAAGATCAGCTGTGAGGTGGGGGAGACCCACTTTGAAAATGCCCTTAAAACGAATTGAGCTGCTCCAAAGATGAAGATGAAAACACAAAAAAGAGCTTTTTCCTTAAATTTAAGATGGTAAAGTTCAGGGTTATCTTTGCATATATGAGGTCCTGAGCCAAGTCTTTTTATCTCAAAGTTTGTTTTGTGCTTCACACTAAAATCTCGCTGGTGATTGCTGACTGGTGTTTGTCTACACCTCCAGTCATGGAGAACCCACAACTTCCTAAGCCAGCCTCTTGAGAGCTTCCATCTCACTAGTGTCAACATGGATTTGGAGTGTTTTTCTGGACTGTTCCTTACTGATGTAGCAATATTATGTAACTTACATTATAGTTGTGATTTAAGGAGAAAATTCAAGGTATTTTATAGCTCTAATTCTGTTTCACCTGGGTATCACAGATATGCTTGTGTTCATATGCAGTGCACTTTGTTGTTAATGCCCTGAGTCATCCAGGAGTTTGCCATCTAACCTCTGCAGAGATGAGACATTTAATTGACTTGAGAAAAGGTGGTTGAGCCTCTGGATGATCTCACAATAAGTTATTTGAGTATCACGGGAAGTCTCCAAGAGGGAATGTTATGAAATCCCAGAGGTTTTCCTCAGGCATCTCTTTTTGTGCCTGCAGCAAAAGATGGCCGTTATTTGTGCGTCTGCTTCTGCACCAAGCTTGTAAAAACATAGCAGACATTTTGGGTCGTGAGGCATCTTGTTTGGTTATATTACCAAGCTTCTGTTCTGAAGTACCTTTCTGCATATACATCTCATCTGCAGATAGTGCAAGGTAAATCAATGTTGTCTACCCTCTGGTCTAAAGAGAGCTAGTTTACAATAATGAGGTATGCACAAGGATGTTAGCATTCATTCATATGGCTGATGCTGGGTAGCTGTTGCATGTTGAGCTAGGTTGTGTATTTACCCTCTCATGCAATAGGGATAGACTGTGTTTTATCTGCAAGTGTCTGGAAGAAAAGGACTTTACTTTTTGATGGGAATTTGAAACTGCTACTAAGTTCATGATAATTGCGTATATGCAGTAGCAGACAAATGTATGTTGGAATCTGTTCTAGTTGTTGGTCAGTGAATTGCTGTTAGAAATGTTCCATATTTTTTTGTTGTATTTCACCTTATTTTAGGTAGCCAACATCTCAGTCCAAATGGTAGCTGCAGAAGATAAGTTGGCAAGGAGAATTCTGGCAAGGAAAAAACATGGCAAATTGAAGAAAAAAGATAAGTTGCTGTGGAATTTTCAGAACAAAATAATTCTCTTTACCCTCATTCTATTCATTTTAGGTGTTGTAACCTGGACATTACTGTGGCTTTTCATCGGTGAGTTGCTGAAAGCTCATGCCACTTTCATACATCACTATCCCCAATAGGACTTTCAGTTGGGTTTAGGATCTCACTTGTCCTGAAGACTGTTTGTAAAATCATCATGGAACTTATTTAAATGGGGCCTGAAAAACTTTGTGAAGACCTAACAAGTAATTGTAAGAGCATAGCTGCTGGCTTTAGGAAGTTTGACTTTTGTTTTCAAGTGCTATGCAAAACAGTTTTTATATGCTAGTTCATTGCACAGACCTGACAGTTCCTCTAAGCTTGATTCTTCAGAAATTTTTACTTCCATTGTGCTTCTTGGCCTGCTGAAGGTCAGGTAAATGTTTTATCTCTCACTCAGTATATAGATAGAAGGAAATTAGAGGGGATTAAAATACAGATGTGCTTAACTGGGCAGTAAAAGCTATATTCTCCTCTTTAGAACCCATGATGCTAATTCCGCTTAAAATTCCATAGGGATGCTCCAGAATCTGGATGTTGATATTGCCTTTGTTATGCTGGTTCCTTTGTATGGTGGTACCTTACCTTGTGTGTAGGGAACAGGTGCTCAACCTTCATATTGTGGTACTTATCTATAAAGGTTTGGCTGTGAAAACAATGTTCTTTTGGTAGTCATTTCCACTGTAAGGTCACATAGATTAATTTGGTTTTGAATTTGATCAGAAAAAAACCTTATTGTTACTTAAAGAAAATAATAATAGACTAACTGTTTTGTCTCTTGCAGTTCAGGCAGAAAACAAAGATGCATTGTATTTTGTTGGACTGTTTCGTGTTGCCAATATAGAATTTCTCCCAGAATATAGGCAGAAGGAGTCAAAAGAATTCCTCTCCGTGGCACAGAATGTGCAGGATGTGGTAAGATGAGTGGGCTTCTTGGCTAGCAAAAAGAGCAGAGCTGCAAACAGGAAATATGACTTTCAGGTGCCATTGAGTCTGCTGTGGTGTTCTGCTTTTTATCCCCCACCCCTCCAAAAGACTTTGAACAAGGAGTAGCTATCTGGGGATAGGAAAGGACTGACTGCTTTCAGCTTATTCATCACAAGTTCGTTTCTGAAAAGGTCTGTTTGACATTTATAGTCACTAAAAATTTCACATATTTCACCCTACAAAATGAGGTCTATGAACAGAAATCTACAAAAGCCCTTCAAAACTTAATTGCCACTTTTGAGACATTAAACCGGTGAAGTCTTTTGCATTTAAATTGGTATCTGCTGCCAGACTTCTGCCTTAAAGCATCTATAATTACCCTAGAGCTCTCACACATGTTTACATTTACATTTCCTTCTGATGCTAGGTATTCTAAAGACCATTATTATTCCCAAACACCTTGGATCTGCTGTACAGTGGGAAGTGAGGGGCAGGAATCTTGGTTAAAAGGCAATTTGACTTGAAAGACATTGGGTGTAGGTAGGAAAAAGACATTAATAATGGGAAATGCAGCACTGTCCACATAAGGTTTCAGAGCAATAGCATGAAAACTGCTATACAAACAAAAAAATAATAATGTCTTTCCTCTGATCTCCATAGAGTAGCTCTAACATGCTGTGAGCCCTGTGTCTTGCTCTTGTCCCAAAATATCCTGCTGTTGTCACACACAGTGGAGAAAGGTGACAATGTATGAACTGCCAGTGTCACCACCTCCTACTTGAACATAGCTTGGAAAATACTTTTTTGTCTCTAAACTTTGCCTGAACTCACCAATAGATTTTTACATTGATGAAACTGTGCTTCTGGGTGATATGACTGCTGACTAATATTTCTAACACAGATGTGGAGGATTTGGGGTTTTCTTTGTTGTTTTCTTTGAAATCCTTTTGTTCATGGCTTCTGACCCAGAGACCCTCCAGAGTGATAGTGGAAGAACCTCTCAAGACAGGCTCCTTTCCCCTTTGATAGTAACAGTAATATATAAAATCCCTTGTATCCTAATGTGGAGAAAGGCTGAGCTCCACCAATTTTATTTAGGCCCCTAAAATAATCATTCACATTTCCTGTGTCAAACATTAAAAGGTAGGGACTAATATTAATGTGATTCTTACAGCCTTTGCTTCAAAATAATCTGTGTTACAGTCCCTTGGACATGAATTTTAACCATTAAGCAGCAAGATGAGGTCTGAACAGCTTGAGGTGCATGCCACCTTGTGGCTTTAGAAGTATGCCTCTTTAACAAGAGGAGTGAAGGTTATTGTCACACTGGTACCTTTACATACACGCAAAGAAGTAGTGGATTTGAGAGCTTGTCTTCCCCAAAGGCAGTCCCAAAGTGTGAAATGAGCAGAGTTTTTCCTTCTTCACATATATTACACTGTGTATTAGAAAGAAATGTTAATACAAAGCTGTTTGTGAAGAAAATAGACACAAACTGGATTGAAATGCAAGAAAATTCCACATAAACATTAGAAAAAACTGTTTAACTGTGAAGGTGATCAAACACTGGAGCAGGTTCTCCCGAAAGGCTATCGAGTCTCCATTCTTGGAGACATTCATTGGAGATATTCAACTGGATGTGTCCCTGAGCAGCCTAGTGTAGATGATCCTGCTTTGAGCAAAAGTGTTGGACTAGATGATCTGCATTGGCCCCTTCCAATCTCAGTCTTTCTCTGATTCTGCAGAAAAACCTCTGACATCTGCTATTAACCACACCTTAGTACCCACACAGAAAATGTTATGAGACTGTGTTTATTTCCCAAAAGCTCGCCCTAAGTTTCAGCATCCACATAGGGAAACCCTCTGTAGTTGGGATTTGCTGGGCAAAGAATATCCACCCTTTTCAAAATTCCTTTGTTTGGAAAAAGCATTGCTGTACACATCTGCTAGCCACAGGCAGAAGATTGGATTGTTCCTGGGAATATTTGACTTTTTATGGGTGTATTGAGGAGCTGGTCTGTTCACGTCTGCTGCTCTGCCTAGCAGATGTGTGTCCAGAGCTACATGCGTACTGCATATTCCTGGTGAAAAAGAGGATGTTCCTAGGAAAGCCTAGGCATACAACATCTCTAGGTAGAGTTGATTTTCAGAACTGATAAATCTTAATACTTTCTCTTTCAGATGAACTTGGTCTACACAACCTCCTCTTTCTCCAAATTTTATAAGCAGTCCACAGTTTCAGAAGTCAGGTAAAACTGTGGCTAATGTAATTGCTTTTCTGCTGGGTAGTCTATAGTGTAATGACCCTACAAAAAAGCCTATAGTTATGATTTAATTGCTTTATGTACTTGTACTGATAGCAAAATACTTCTATAACTTATACCAATTCACAAAACTAAGGGCAAACTAAAGTCATATAAGCAGTTCTTGTCTGCCAGGAGTATAATCTAAGGTAAACAGAAATTATGTCCCTAAAGAGGTTTGGTGATACTTTGGATGATAGGTCACACAGAAGTTTAACCACTTTAACATGCTGTTAGAGCACAATAACTCTCTGTTATTGACTAAGTTACACATATTTTGTAAGTAATGTTATTGGTATTATTTTCTACTGACAGAAGAAGGGGAAAATCTCTATACTACCATAAAGACATTCTGATATTATGTATGCAATTAATGATAGAGGATTAGTTATTTCAATCCTCTTGAACCAAATACATTTTTGTTCAACCAAATACAATTTTGGTTCAAGAACAGGTATTTCCACATTTGATTTAAAGCTCTGTCTCCCCACTAGCAGGTAAAGATGGGAATGACCATATATGGCCTCTACCGTGTTAAATAGTTTAGGAATAATTTCTTACATAGTGCAAGGTGAGACACATAGCAATGCAGAGTTCTGCATTTTTTTGAAATACTAATTCTATTATTTTTGTTTTGATCTTCAAGAGGTAACTCAGCTCTAATTCAAGTAGATATTATGATTTCCATAGATATCAAAAGTCAGGAAATCAGCCTAGTAAAGATTCCCAAATGGGTATGACAAGTGCATTTTGGGGGCATCTCTTTTTTTTTGGTTTTTTTTTTTTTGTTTGTTTTGGGTTTGTTTGGTTTTTTTTTCTTTTTTTGTCAACATAATAAGACAAGATGGAAATGAGCCATACACTTATTAATTTGTAGTTCAGAAGCTGTGTTAAGAGCCTAGTCTTCAGAAAACTGAACAGGATGATAATCTACAGGACCTTTTTATTTCAGTAACAACAACAATGGAGGCCTTCTTATTCATTTCTGGATCGTGTTTGTGGTACCACAGGCAAAAGGCCAAGTGCTGTGTGAGGATTGTGTGGCTGCCATTTTAAAGGATTCCATTCACACAAGTATCATTAACCGGACCTCTGTGGGAAGTCTTCAGGGCCTTGCAGTTGACATGGACTCCATTGTACTAAGTGGTTAGTATTAGAACATACCCATATCCTTCAGGAAAATACCTCATTAAGCAAACATTTTTATTTTGGAGTAAAAAATTCTCTAAATAAACTAAATTCTGTATCCAGCATCTTTATCTTCTAATACTAAAAATTATTATAGAGAAGGAAAAAAAAAAAAGGAAAATCAAAACCAGGTAAGAGGTCAAATCAGGGTAGCTTCCTTTACTTGGAGTGCTTATGTTGATAAAGCATTCCAATCTCAGCTCTTTAAGGCACTCCAGCCTTAGGTCCTTCAAATTCAGGAGCTAAGGCCAACACCTTGTAGCTTAGATTTGGGTTAGTCTGTGACTTAAAAAGGATAAAAAGATGAAGAGTTAGGGTCTCTGCACAGATCAAACTTTAGCCTCTCCATTGAAGATGAGATGCTTGTCACCCCTTTATTAAAGACTAAGAAATGGATTATAAAGCTGCCCATTCATTGAACAACTCCCGTGCCCTTCCTGTCTGGGTAAGAAATTAGCAATGTATGGTTCAAGTATCTGTTAAATATAATTAGCTACAAAATGTGTGATTTTCAGCTCTATGAACAATGGATGGACAAAACACGTTCATTTGAAAAACTGTTGTCTAGTGGAAAGCTGAAAGACTGTGACCAAGGGTGAGAAAATGTTCTCCTGGGTACCTTTGTCTCAGTCCTTCAATTAAATTTGACTGCTTAGTTGACATGCCGTCTCTTTTTGCCTCGGGCTCTAAGATGTCCAGGATCATGGTACTTCCAAAGCTGCTTGCAGAATTTGCAGAAATGAAGGGGGCTTGGGCAGTCTCCCTTGCTGAGATAGCTTGTTTGTCCTGTATATTTAGTGTTATGATTAAAGAATCATGATTGAATCAAACACTGAATTCTGGATTTTGGGTAAATGAGAGAGACTCACACAACTCTTTCTTTTTTCCTGTGCAGCAGGTCTTCGGTCAGATTATTGGTCAACAACAGGAACAGGTAATTCACCATTTTGGCAGCTTCCTTGCAGAGGAAAGGAGAAGAACAAAGCTTTAGTTCATGTCGTAGACAAAAAGATACAGTTCAGTATTAATTAAAGAAGGTTAAAACTCAGCCTCAGCATCTATGTCCTGAGTTGCTGTAACTGACCAAGAATCTCCATGCAACAAATATAGGAATTATCTGCGTTTAGTCAGACTGCTAAATTTTTCAGATGTACTTGGTGGTGTGATAGGAAATAAACTCAGCTTTTTGCTGTTCTCTCTGTGTTGAACAGAAGATTAAGCTTTTTTTAAACTGGGCAGTACTGAATTTAAATCTATTTATTGGCTTTTGAGATAAACAACAGCAATGCTTTTGTCCATCCTTTATCCTCCTTTATTCCCTTTTCTCCAAAGTTAATGATGAGTTTTTCTTTTGGTTTAATTTCCTAACAGCAATAACTTGAAGCTGTTCAGTATTGCCAGGGTTATGGGAGACACTGCTTATATACCTGCTTGGTTTTATGTTGTTAAACTCCCAGTAAGGTTCTTCGGCAGTGTGCAGAGACTTTACAAGCAGTTTAAAAGTACAGTGCATCTATGTTCACTAGTATGTACAGAAGGTACTTAGAATAAATGTGCTAGTAGTCTAAGCAATAGTATGCTAATCACCTTTGATGCAGGCTCCTGATAAGCGTCTGTTGGTCCAGCAGTTGTCAGTTATAGGAATGTCTTTGCCTCCCTTGTTCCTTGACACAAGCTTACTTTTCATCTTGTGAACTTGCACTGTTTCATTTTTTAAGGGCTTTATACCTTTACATGTCTACATTTGTCTTTGCTGAGACACTAACTTGAACTATTTCCACAACGGCGTTTCTATCTGTGTTTTCTGCTTCTGTTATCTTTCGAGGTTTTAGTTTGCATACTTTCTCAGAATTTGGCAATTAGGTTTGTCACTGCATCCAAATCAAGATCTCCTAGTACTGCTGTCAACAAGTGGACTTTGTGGCACAGATCCTGGGCCATGGTTTGAAATGTTTAGGCTAACATCATCCCATAATTTCTCAAAATGCAAGTCAAGTTTGCTGCAGCATTCATTTGCTCAAAATCTTTCTTGACTTAAACTTCACAGCATAACAATATCAATGTCTGTCACATGTCCTTACATGCATTTTAATTACAAATGATTTTCTGTATTGGAGCTTACGTAGCGATTTCTTCTCACAGTTCAGTTTTCCAGGGCAGAGGAATTAGTACAGTCAGGTCTTGTGTTTCAATTTCTTTTCCAGAGTGCAGTTCCTAAAAGGGAAGAAAATAAGAGTGCAACACAAATATTGATGCTAAGGCTTTCTTAAGACTTACGTGGTGTTCTTCACAGAAGGGGAGAAGGATAACCTGCCATATTCTAGGTGTCTTTCAGAGAGTTACAGTGTAGTCAACCACAGGTAGCAATGAGTATCTATGAAAAGTGCAGTGCTGGTACGCAAAGAAGTTGCAGGAGAGCAACGTGGATTGCTGCAGGAGTTGAGAAAGTCTTATGCTGATGCAACATCATTTTTTGTGGTACCTTGAGTGTGTATGTTTAGGACTGTAAAATATGGCACAGAGGTGAAAGTGTTAATGCAGTAGCATCCAAAAAAGTTGCATCACTCAGTTGTACTTTGACAGCAATGGTAAAGTTACTTTGGCATGAAGATGTGCCTAGTTATTGATTCGGGTACAGCACTGGAGTGTCCATTGAAAAATGGGATGGAGAAGGGATTTGTAGAGATTCAGGTGATGCAAAGGACTTGCATTACCATGGTATCTGACTGTGCGGGATCTGTTTGTGTAAAGACCGCATCCAGCTTTGGTTTCAAGCTGTCATGCCTGCATTACTTCTTGTTCCAGAGCTAGCTCTGAATTCTCTGCACTGTGCTTCACACCAGCAGTGAGCTAGTTACATTATTAACTACTTAGAAATAATGGCGGTCACATAATTCTAAAGATTATAATGAAAGCTGGCTTTGTTAAGGGTAATTAAGCACAAATTACTATTATAAAAAGAATGTATTGGGAAGAGATAAGAACAAGAAGGGAAAAGGAAGAACAATGGCACAACCAAAGCTTTAAATAGCTATAACAGTAATTCAGTTGAACGGTATGTGACCCTTACAGATTGTTCATGAACATTCATAACATTGGTTTCAAGACTATAAATTAGATGTGGAAGTCAGACAAAGCCTGCCACTTCCTGTCTTGATTAGCCACTGATTAAAAGGCCAAAGTTTATTTTAAGCCAAAAACTGATAGTGAATTTTCAGTGGTCTAACTGCTGTTCCACGATAGTAACTATTTCAGAGACTTGTCTTTTTAATAGGCAGAAATTAATGCAAATATTTACTTTGGATCTGATTCTTCCTACTTTGCATTTTCCTCCTTCTCACATTTCAAAGAGCTATGTTAAGAGGTTTAGATATGACTGAACAAAAAAATCATTAAGCTTTTTCTGAGTGGGAGCTGCAATACTGAATTGAAATAAAGACTTCCATATGTGTGTCTTGAAAGCAAAAATTATTTCAGCTTAATCAGAAAATTGGATGCAAGCAGGGTGATTTTCTGGTGATTCTTATCTAAATTATGACACAGCCTTTTTTTTTCCTGTGTGGGTTGTTTTTTGGGTTTTTTTTGTGTTTTTTTGTTTTGTTTTTTTTTGTTTGGTTGGTTTGGTTTTGTTTTTTTTGGTGGGGTTTTGGGTTTTTTTGTTTAGTTTTTGGGGTTTTTTTTAAATTAAAGTATTTTCTACTTTAGACTGCATCATTTACATTTCATGATGCTTCCATTTCTAACACTTACTTCTGCTGCTTTCCAGACTTGACAGGGCAAGGTCCTAGTCTGAATAAATTTTGACCCTTCTTTGAGCAGGGTGTTGAACAACAAAGATCCTAGCATCCCTTCCAAACTGAATGAATTGGTGAATCTGAATTTAATGGTAGCCCTTATACCTCATTTCACAATAAATCATTGAGAAACCAAATATTTGAACAATTGCCTAAAAATCGAGAGTAATATTAAAAAATGTAGCTTGATTTTTATTTTGTTTTTATTTTATTTATCATAACTATCCTAATATTCTTAGGGATAAGCAGTTGATTTGTGCTTTGATGAACCTTTCCCAGGTTCCTCAATGATTTTATTTAAGTACTTTATGGGCTCCACAGATCTTTGATAACTGAGAATATCTGTTGTACAAAATGGCTGTGCTTTTGTGCAAATACCCTACGAGGACTTATTTACAGCACAGATTGTGATATTCTGTAGTTTCGTGAATAAACTTTTTCTTGACCATAGATTTGTAACTGAGATGCAAAAAAAGAATGGCACAGACTCCTTTGTTGTCATGTTTATCTAAGCTTTTATATGTTGTTTTAGTTTTTAATTATATTTAGGATTACTTTTTTTTTATTTTGTACTCCATGAGGATTTAACAGGTTCTTTAGTGAGTGTCCAGTGTTGAAAATGTGACCTATTTCCACAGGAACAAATTGTATGTATGATCTGTATGCTGATCGCCTCAATGAGCGTCTTCCTCTGGATATGCATGCTACCTCAGGGGGAACAATCTGCTATTTTAAGCTGATTGCATCAGTGGGCCATCTTATTCGTCTTTCAATAGTATCTCTCCAGATTGAAGCAGATAACTGCATCACTGATTCGCTTACCATTTATGACTCTCTGATGCCAATCAAACATAAGATACTGTACCAGTGAGTATAAATTTTCATTGAGAATTCATTGACAGTCATTAAGGTTGTGGGTTTTGTTGCTGTTGTTGGTGTTGTTTTTTGTTTGGTTGGTTTTTGGTTGTTGACTATTGTTTTGGTTTTTTCTTTTTTTTTTCCCCTCTTCCTTTTCCTTTTTTCCCCTCTTCTCCCCTTTTTCTATATTTGTTGACTACATTTTTGGTGGGGTTTGTTTTGTTTTGTTAAAAATACTCTTATCTTCATGCATTATGCACATAACAGCTGCAAAATACTTTTTTTTTTTTAGCAAAACGTCAAAATTTCCTCCCTTAAGCAAACTCTTTTTCCATACGAAAATTAGTGCATTTAAAATGAAGACTGAAGTTCTAAAACAAAGTCTTGTGAGACTTTTGGTACTTGCCGCCTGTCGCTGTTAATACCGAGAGCGGAGAGATACAGCAACACACAAAATCAGCAAGAGAGAGCAAAAGAAGCAACTTTATTAATTTATAACCCTGTTTTATATACACTAACACCATAAGGCGATTGGTCAGTGATCATCCATCTCCTAGGGTGATTGGCTAAAGTCCTACAACACCCATTTCAAAATATTTTTCCAATGTACCATAAACAGAACTTAACAAAACACCAGGTGTTGGTCCAGCTTACAAAAAACATCCTACTGTTTCTCATAACATGCGTGAGAAAGGCAGGACTCTCACCGAATATTGTGAGAACTTGAGAAAATTCCTCTGCTAGCAGCTTTTCAGCATCCACAACCACCACTCACCAGTTCAGTGCTTTTTTTGAGCTGCTCTGTTTGAGTAGTTTAGAGGGTTGTTAAAACCTAGAGTTAAAACTGATGGATTGAGGGATATGGATTATTTTTATTTGTTATAATTTTTGTTTCCTCTTCCCTGGCGCCCCCCTCTTAAATGATCCAGTAGGCTTGTTTGGAGATATTTTTTGTTGTTTGAAATTCCTGATAACTAGTCCCATAGGGTTTTGTCATGCCAAAAGGTAAAGATCAGCACCTACATCAAGCAGACAGTACTTTGACCTCTCAAATCCTTTTCTCTGGCCTGTCAGTGTGTGTTTAAGCCTCAAGAAAGAGTACTGGCTTTTCAGTCCTCTTTGAGAGCTGTCCTCTAGTAAAATGAATCACTCACTGACTTGTCTGTAAGACAGCAGATGGTGTTCACATACTTGTTAGTATCAGTAGAGGACTGAAGATATCTACTAGGTAATGCATATGGAGAGTAACGTGAAAAAAACAAAGCAAACAACCTTTTTTTTTAATGAGACTAGTTGATTGGCTCAGGTTCTTAATTTCTGACTTGAAGAATAACCTGCTTGTCTTTCCCACTCCCCAACCCCAAGATAAATCTCTTGGTCTAGTAAAATAAATTTTCTCTTTCTACAAGCATTTCTTTACTTTTGGCTTCATTCATTTTGGTTGGAGTTAAGGCTGAAAGTCAGTGTTATCTCTTAGAGCCAACTATTCATCTTCCTTTTCATGTTTGTAATTTCTTTCTTTCTTTTTTTTTTTTTTTTTTTTTAAGTGACTTTCCAGTACTTAATTTCTAACTGCCCTTGCAACAGGTGCTTTTGTGTATAAAAGCATGGAGTTTTTACTAGGCTTTGGAATACGTAAGCTCTGCACCAGGGGAAGATTTTTGCATAGAATGAGAGCAGTGTGTTGGATTCTGGTTGGAGTTTGTTTGTTTGTTTGTTTTTGCTGGTTTTGTTTGTTTGTTTTACTGATTGCTTATGTATGTACTCTCCTTTCTTCCCCCTCAGAGCTTGTGAACCAGTGGATTCATTGATGTCACTTGTGTCCACAAATAATCTCATGCTGGTAATGTTTAAGGCAGCACAAATGAAGGAACAGAAGGAATTTCATGGCTATTTTGAGGTCATCATGCAAGAAAGTAGGTTTGTTCTGTGTTTGGAGGTGTGTTTGTTGTATTGTTTCTGTCTAAGATCCTAAAGTGGCTGTCATGTTCCTGACTATGGATAAATGACTCCTGTACCTCAGTTTACATTTTTTATACATGCTTATGTCCCTCCCTCATCTTCTATGTATTACTGAGTGTCTGCTTCCTCTTGAGTAACTTCATCTGTGCAGATGAGCTGCTATTAAGTGAATCATGAAGGTAGAAATCTGAAACCAGCATTGACTGAATTCAGTTGGTTAGGACTGTATTGTGCCAGTAGATGGAGTTGTTATTCCAGGTGTAGCACTGTTCTGGCCTCTCTCCTGGTTTGTGATGATGTTAAAGGTGGAAGGAGTTCAACACTAAAAACTACTTAAAGTGACTGAAGTTTTATTTTCTTAATCTGCATTTTCTGACGGTTCTTGCCTCCTCATTAACACAAAGGAGTCAGTTATATTGGTGTGTCAATTTCATCAGCTTAAAGCAATAAAAAGCAGAAGTGGTTAGTTCATAATCACAAATAGTACAAGAAACATCACACTAGTAGCACAAGAGAAAAAAAATCTAACACAATCCAATGCAAGGAAATTTAAGCTGCTCAGAAAGATGCTGCATACTTTGCACATTGAGAGTAATTAAGCATTAAAATGTCATCAGAAAAACATGTGATGGATTCTCCATCATAAGTAACTTTGAATTCAAAGTCATTATTTTCATTTGGCTGACTTAAATTCAGAGTTGGGCATTCTTTGTTGTTTTTTGTGTGCATGTTTGTGTTTTTAATGCATTATCTAAATCTGTTGAGCAATCATAAAAGAAAGTTCTGGCTTCCAGGCAACTGATTAGATTAGCATGTTGTCCACTTCTAACTGACTGCATTGTAAGACTAGAGATCCTCATGTACCACTGCAGTGTGGATGTATTGGTGTGCCTCCTTTATGTCCCTAGGGTGTGGAAAAGCAGTAGTGACAACAGAGAAAATTGGCTATGAAGGGAGAATCACAAGTCCCTATTACCCAAGCTATTATCCTCCAAAATGTCTTTGTGTGTGGAGCTTCCAGGTAATGTGAATTTCTTTTTCTTAGGCACTGTTGTGTGTTTTCAGTACATAGTAAAGCAGAAAAAAATTGTGTAGGGAGTAACCTGCATCCTTACAGATGTGGCAATTATAGAGAGGATGTAGCTGGATAGTTGGCTGTGCTCAGTATTTTTGTATTGTGGGGTTTTTTCGTTTGGTTGGTTGTTTTTTTGTTTGTTTTTTGTTTGGGTTTTTTTTTTCTGTATAGTTGTTCTTAACAAAGAGAACATAGTTCCTAAGCTGTCCTATTATAAACATGAAGAGCTGAGGTAAGTGTTGATACTTAGCATCAAGATTTACTTCACATGAGAGAATATAAGGCTTTACTGGTTTTAATTCCCCTCTTTCCACCCCCAAAAAAATTGGGGAAAAAAGTATGTACAAAAGACTCCTTTAATCTACTTATTATTGCCACTTCTCTGATATTTCTTTTCACTCTATTTTGTTATGCTTAATACATGGATTTTTCTGTTTTCTAAGATGATCTATCCCATCAGCACAAACCCACAGACTGTTAGGTTTTTTCTTATTATCCTTTTCCTGCATCCTTTCAGGTGTTTTCATGAAAGCAAATTTCTGAAACTTTACATCGGTTTAGAGTAGTTTTGTCATGTCTTATCTGATGACATAAGTCTTTCCCTATAGATACTGCTTAAATATCATCTTTGGCTTATGGTTTGCCCTTCAGTGTTTTCCTTTCTAAACAATATGGCAATCACTATGATGCAGTCCACTGTTTACCCATCTTTCTCCTTATGCTACTCATGTTTGGTTAAGGTCGTGGTTGCCCATATTCAATTCTACCAGTCTGAATGGAATCCAGCCAGACATGACCTACAGCCTCTTCTTTGTATAGAAAGCTAAGGCATTTATTTCTTTGCTAAACATCAGGTCTTCAAATCACCCTGGACTTCTGAAGGAACTGTTTCTAGACACTTAACATGGGCAATCCCCTAGGTTTATTTCTCAAAACAGTTTCATTTCCCAGTAGTTCAGTGATAAAACTTCCTTCATTTCCTGCATCGTGTTTTCTGTAAGAGAGGAGAAAAGCCTCCATTTTTGGATTCTTGTCCTGAACCAGCCCTTCTTTATAATTTTCAGAATTATTAATTATGCGCATCATGACACTGACAGGCTTAGAAATCACTTGCAAAATGCTAAAGAATTCTTGTCTGAGCAAGTGCTAGCAGAAGAGTACAATACTGTGGCAGAAATAACTTCTAGCATTACAAAGATGACACAAGTATTCAGTGCAGTATCTTAGCTAGCAATCCACTGCGGCTCTGTGTCCCTACACAAGTAAATTTGGATGTGTTTGAGTACTTTGATCATGATACAAAAGCTGCTTTCTATGGCCAGTGGCTTTTTGAAGATGAAAGGACTGTTGGCTAGAGGGGGATAAAGTCGGCAGCTGTGGTGGGGCTTTGCCAGCCTTTCCTTTAACTCAAGACTGAATGTCTGGCAGGTGTCTCAAGTGCTGGCTGTTGAGCTGGCAAAGTCCGCAAAGCTCCCAGAGCGTGACATTGCCAAGCACCCTACTCACCTAGATATGTCTGTAGACTTTTGTGTGCTACGTCCACAAAAGACAAAAGAAGACTGTTTGCACTGTCTTTCTTGCTCACAACAGACTCCACAGAAGACCCTTGGTGTAGCTCTGATGTTTCATAACTATACGATCAGTGAGAAGAATATTAAAGGCTGTGAGCGAGGATGGTGGAAAATTAATGAACACATGTAAGTACTTCTGCATGGGTTATTAAACCAACACATTGCCAAAATAAACCTTCCCATCACTACTACAGCTCACACAGAGAATTTCTGCAGAGGCAGAGGTACTCTGTGGTGTCTCTTACCATTATTTCACTTTGGCTGATGATGTACCTGAATCTTTGTAAAATATATAACAATTTCTATTGAAAAGTCTCAGGAAGATGAAAATAAGCCTTTGGTACCCTCTGGAGAGAAAGAAATGGGAAGAACTGGGTGAAGGCAGCTGTCCTGTGAACCCTAAAATAATTCTGGGTTTTCTGGGATGATTGAACAAGGTCTGGTAAAACTCTTTTAAATGTAACTTAATTTTATGATTGATTGCTCATGAAGACACCTAACCTAACTAAATGCTCCGTGAAAGCTCTTACAATTAAATTATTGGGAATTGAAGAGTAACTGCTTCCATGTTACAGTCAGTGGCTCTTGATAAAGAAACTGCACAGATTGGCTGCCAAGGTGCCACTGTGTTGCTTAAATGTTTTTTATTAAAATATTGCTGCCCTTTCTCATGCACATTGTCCAGCCATTTTTTTCCTCAGTGTAAGTCATCTTTCAATCACTGGATGATGAGGCAAGTTTAGGTTTAGAATGTTGGAATTTTTAAATGAATTTTTTTTTTTTTAAACTTTGTTCAAATGGGAACCTCAGTAAGATCAGACTTGAAACTGAATGCTTAGTTTCAGTAGTGAGTTCAGAAGAAGTCAGTCAGGCCTTTCCAAGTGTAACTGAAAGAACTACAGAGAGGAGAAAAAACTCTATTTTTTTGAAACCGTGTTGTACATCTCTAGAGAAAATTTGGTTTGTCTGAAGCTCCTAAAATTGTGCCTTGGTGGGAATTGGTTGCTGAACTAGATGGGCGTATAAAAACACCAGTTAAAACACAGAACAATTGGTGTGTTAGTGTTGTGGTTTTGGTTTCTTTAAATGTAAAATGTTCTTTTTATGACATTGGAAAGAATGGAGATATTGGGGATGGCTGAGATACGAATCAAAGGCAAAATCTGGACAAAAAAGAGAAACCAAAAACAATGAGAGATTCATATTGTAAGAATTCTCCTTATGAAAGAGTGGCTTTTAAATTAGCCTAGTAATTATGTATTCCACAAAATCAAATGTCAGATTATCACCCTTAGAAATGGCCTCAGGATTATTTTTGAAGTACTGCACAAAAACACATGCTACTGATTTCTGTTGCAAGTTGCTAATTTTATAAGTAGACCAAGACAATTTTTCCTTTAAAAGTGAAAGTAAGCCACTGAAAATAAGACTTTTAAACCTCTAGGAATTTCTGTTCTATATTTACTTTTCATGGGGGGGAGGGGGGAATAAAGTTATTTAAAGCATGAAATATTTTGATACGTGATTTCTGCCCCTTCCTCCCAAAATTTCCTTCACACCTCTAGGGAAAACTTTATCTAACTAGACACACTGAACGCAACCATGGAGTTCTTCCTCATCTTTCTTCCAGCGCACATGCAAATGCTCCTCTGCCTCGTCAGAGGAGCTACAGCTGACATACTGCTTTTGCTGAGAGTCTCACAGGCAGAAATATCAAAGAGCCTCTGTGAGCAGACCACAAAGGTTTGTGTGAACAAAGAGCCAGCCAGTGTTTTATTTTTCTTAAAGCCATTGATGCAACATTCCACTGTCTCTGCTACAGGATGAATGTATCTGCTCCTCTCTTGAAAAGTTATCCCACTCCTTGCTTCAGCATATTGGACAGGATCACCTTAATTAGTTGCTCTCTGTAGCAATGGCATAGAGTTACAAATAGTGTCTTGCAACCCATCTTTGCCCTGGACCTGGAGAAATGGCTAGTAAAACACCAGTAAAAGCTTCCAAGGTTCTGTAGATCTGTCTTGCAAATCGTACAAGCATATTGCATTTCTCAATGTGTACAGAAGAAAGCTTCCTTGATGTAGCTGTCTCAGCTTTTCTACAGGAGCTTCCTTTACTTCTGGTGAGATGAGGTGGTTTTACGAGGCTGAGAAGTGGTCAATGCAGCCTGCAGGGTATTTTTATTTATTTTTTTTTAATGTTGCTAAGGTTTATTGGAGGGAAGTTTTCTAAGTAATTGACAGAAGGAGAAATGTAGAAAAGTGTCTGTGGGCTAATTGAGGGAAGTCAGATGGTTAGGTGGTGTTTTGCTATGCACTTTGGCAAGCTGTTTAGGTTGGGAACATTGATAACAGACGCTAAGATAAGAAAGAATAAGACTTCCTGGTTTCACTCTTAGCCCTAGGGTTTTTTTTTCCCCCACAGTTAAATTTACTATAGTAGAAAGCTGTAAAATTAACTTAACTCTTTTTTCCCATCTGTTTTCAGGATGTATAAGATGTCTTTTAAAAAATGTTTTATCAATTTATTTTTCACATTGCTGGAACAGATCTCCTAGATCTTTTAAAAAGATGTTTCATTTTCAAAGGGTGGGAAAAAGACACATATGGAAACATATAAGTGAGCATGGCCATTCCCTATGGCATGGTTCAGTGGGGTGTGCAGGACACCCAGGCAACATCTATGCAGATGGAAATCACTGACCTCTTTCCCTGTATTAATTGACATGAAGAGTGGTCCTGGTGCAATGCCTGGCACTGCCAAAATAAACAACGGAAATATTTACCTCTGGATAGTAGTCCATTACTCCATTTAACAATGCAATAAACCATTTTAATGTTCTTTGAGTTCATTCTAACTGCAGTGTGTGACTGTGCACTGCTGCCAAGCAAGTATGTGTGCCAAGTATGCTAAGGGTCAATACAGCTGCTTCTGCTCTTAAATCTGTTGAGACTATGTCTTCTGTTTTTGGGGTGTTTCAGTGGAACAGAGGAGAGGGTCTTTACTTTTACTTTTAGAACAGCCTATACTGTCAATGTTGACTGGTTTACTGTATCCATTTTCTCAAGCATGATCCAGAACCCTTTCCCTGTTAAAGAGTTTGGGTTTTTCTGAAAGGTTTTGTAGGGTGTAGGTTTTGGTTGTCATGGTTTTTGTGGGGTTTTTTTGGTCTTGCTTGTTTATTCCACCCCTCCTTCCCTGTCCCCACTTTTAGGTACTGCGGTTACTATGTTGATCACCAAACAGTTTTCCACGTTTCAAGTTCTGCTGTCAACATTGAGCTTCAGTGCAGTTCGAAGGTCTCAGAGAAGCCACTTCTGGTGGAGTATGGCAGCTATAACATCAGCCAGCGTAAGATGGATTTTATCTTTTTCAACCAATCGTTACACATCAGACCTGTGAAGCAGCATTTTTCAGGTCCAGTAGGTCGTACTTAGTTTTACTCAGGAAATTCTCTGTTGGCTTTTTGTTTCATTTTCTTTTCTAATTTTACTTAGGCAGGTGACTAGCAAACTAAGCCTTTTCTAGCTCATCAAGGCTACACAGCTAAGGCTTGTAGCAATGTGCTGCATGCTCTGGTTTCCTGTATGCACATGGTCTGTGCTCTTCTGCGCAGAGCTTAAAGGTTCTTGTGTGGCTGTGTCCACCGTGCAGCAAACTGAAGTCTGCTGTTCCTGTTTGCTTTTATCCCCAAGGTTTTGTTTGCAATGTTTCTATTACCACAAAGACTTCCAGCTAGCAAACAGAGAGTACCAAACTACCAACTGCTTATTCCAGTGTTCCATCAATTTTAATTACTTTTTGTGCCAGTAGAAATATAAGATGAAAATCGTATCAAAAGACTGATAAAACAGAGCACTGATATATTTATCAAAACTTTTCTGAGACAATCAACTGGCTGTGAGTTTTTTTCACATTCTGAAACAGATAACTGTTTAGTGACACATTTCCCCTGTGCTAATCTTATGTATTCACATTGTTAATGCAGTAGAAAAGCAATGTTTTCTAGTCATAGTTACTTGTCACATTAGAGCAATTTGATGCATTGTGTATCTGTGGAGTATGTAAAAAAAAATTGTAACTATATGATTTTATTCTAAAAGGCAAACATTTATGTAATTCATGTGTTATTCATAAGTCATGCATACAAATTGAAGTTGCAAAATGCTGCAAATTTTGATTATTGAGACTGTCATTTAAAAGAATATGGTTATTTTCTAGGCTGTCTTGTGTTGCACAATAAATGACTGGCTGATTTTTTCCAGTGCTAGCATAGAACCTGCACTATGTATTGTGGTAACTGCTGAATTAGAAATTTAGAGATGTTTTTACTTTTTTTTTTTTAAATTCTAGTTTTCAACTAAATCCCAGAGTTCAACAATCTGAACTTCATTTAGGTACAGACTATTAAACTTAGCTTAGCTTTATCATTCCTCAGAACAGTTTATTTACTGTAATTTGAAATGAGCTGGCAATATTTGAGAAAAGGAAACTAAAGTTTTTGGTTGGTGTGGGGTTTTTTTTGTTGTTGTTTGTTTGTTTTCTTTTTTCTTCATCTCCAGCATGTCCACTTGGACATTTCAAGTGTTCTACTGGCTTGTGCATCCAGCAGATGCAACGCTGTGATGGGATAAACAACTGCTTTGATGAAAGCGATGAACTCTTTTGTGGTTTGTATTCACTCACTAGAGATCTTGACTGGAAAACCCAATGAATGTATTCTCTAGTCTTAGAAAGCACTTGAAACAAGGTGAAATATCCGGGGCTGGGGGGAGGAAGAAGAAAAAGTGTTTCCAGCTTCCTTTGTCCAGTACAGACTATCAGTCAATCTCTCTTCAGTGCCTAATTAGTAGTTAACTAGTAAGGGACAAAACTAAGAATGAAGAATGTATGGAACTGGAAAATATGAGGAAGAAAGTGTGAAAAAATAGTCATAATAGACTATACTTTAGGGGTATTTTTGTGTGATAAATGCTAATAAAGTTTTGTTCTATTGTGAGATGAGTTGTTTTGTTTGGGTTTTTTTTTGTGGAGGAATGGGAAATTGGGGTGCATAGAGTTAGATGAGACTGACAGTAAATGTCCATGTGAAAGAGAGTTAGAACTTGTGCCACTGGGAGCAATGTGTGAACTGAGATAGGTCACTCAACTCCTTTGTGCTTTATTTTCTCCATGCATAATGTGGCCCTTATACTTATCCTTGTACCGTGCAATGAAGGTGTAAAAGTGGTACCTGGGCATAGTCAGAAGGATAGTGTTAGCATTACAAGCACACTTCTGTAGCTGATTTGATTTATATTTTTAAAGTTGTCCGTGAGTGGAACTGTAACTCCAGCTTCACAATACAGGATAACCTGCTTGCCTGCAATGGAGTAAGTGATTGTGAGAATGGAAAAGATGAGCAGAACTGCACCCACAGTAAGGCTACTCTCTTGATTAGCTTTTTTTCTCTCTTCTATCATCTGTCCAATCCTGACTTGAATACTGGATATCATGGAGAAATAAGAGGCACTATCAAGTCTAACTCCGGCTATATAATTCTGTCCAGTTTTCTGATATGCTTATAAACAGGCCATTACTGATTTTTAAAACTGTTTCTTTTTAATGAGCTCATGAACATCTGTTTCAGCAAAATAGTGGCAGAAAAATTAAGTGCTCTGGGTGCAGGATGGGGATCTAGGGATTTAAAGCTTGAGTCTCAGATTTTATCTCTTTAAAGTATAATCTGTGAAAATTATTTCCTGGATCTATTTTACCATCTGTAAAATAATTATAAAAATGATACTTTCTTTGGAGCAGTTTTCAGGTTCATAATGTTAATATATTTAAAATGCTGTAGAAGTTATAAATTTAGCATTAGGCACATGAAAGTTATAGGTCAGACACTTCTTCAACTTTCTAGAATAAATGACACCATGACATACAAAAAGCAGAAATGGAAAGTGCTGCAAGTAACTTTTTGAAAGAAATGTAATGTTTTTTGACCTGTTTGACTAGACAGTCTGTGTAAAGGTTTACAGGATACTTCTGTGTGTTGCAAGAGAAATAAATTGGGTTTGAGTGGCCTCATTTATTGCAAGCCACAGAGAAACAGAAAAATGCCAAGGCTGGGGTGCAGTTTAACTGAATAGAATTAGTAAGACTGTGTTCACTACTATCTTTCATTCTGTATTTAATACTGAAACATAAAGGAGGGCTTCTTTCCATAGTACTGGACATTTTCTCTTTTTAGCCTAACACTTACTCTACAGCTAAATTTTGCTACTATATCCATGTTAATTTGTGCTGTGGGCAGGGATGGGAAGGGCAAGTGTAAAAGTACTGCATCTGGGGAAAAACAACCCCATGTATCAGTACAGGTTGGGGGCTGATCTGTTGGAGAGCAGCTCTGAGGAAAAAGATCTAGGAGTCATGGTGGACAAAAGGATGACCATGAGCCAACAATGCATCCTTGCAGCCAAGAAGGCCAATGGTCATCCTGGGATGCATTAAGAAGAGCGTGGCCAGCAGGTCGAGGAAGGTTCTCCTCCCCTTCTACTCTGTGCTGGTGAGGTCCCACCTAGAGTACTGTATCCAGTCCTGGGCACCCCAGTTCAAGAAAGACAGGGAGCTACTGGAGTGAGTCCAGTGCAGAGCCAGTAGGATGATTAAGGGAGTGGAGCACCTCCCTGAAGAGGAGAGGCTGAGAGAGGTGTGTCTTTTTAGTCTGGAGAAAAGGACACTGAGGGGTGACCTTATTAATGTCTATAAATATGTAAAGGACAGATGTTGGGAGGATGGAGCCAGGCTCTTCTCAGTGACATCCAGTGATAGGACAAGGGGTAATAGGTACAAGCTGGTGCATAGGAGGTTTCAGGTAAACAGAAGGAAAAACTTTTTCATGGTGGGGGTCACAGAGCACTGGAAAGGCTGCCCAGAGAGGTTGTAGAGTCTCCTTCTCTGGAGACATTCAAAATCTACCTGCACACATTCCTGTCTGACCTGATCTAGGTGGCCCTGCTCTGGCAGGGGGGTTGGACTAGGTGATCTTTCGAGGTCCCTTCCAATACCCTAATGTTCTGTGATTCTGCAAAATCTTTGTTCAGATTCAGCCAAGCTGATGCAAGCCTTAGTATAAATGCAGTTCTACTTAGTTTATTCTACTTGAAGATTAGTTTAAGCTATCCTAGCCGAAGTGATCTTTTTCTATGTTCCATCCTATCTTATTAATACATGTATGAATCTTTTATCTGTGCAGACGTGTCTTCACATGTTAAGCTGGACAAATGGTCCTTCTTCCTTTATTCCCCCCCTCG
>WUAM01000271.1:436543-447896 GCA_024336885.1 Actenoides hombroni | reverse complement strand
GTGTGGTGCGCGTGTCTTGGCCGGTTTCTTGTTCATGGATGGTGGCGCGAGACAAAAAGGATAAAGAGCGCCCCCCCCCCCCCCCCCCCGCATTTACATAGATTGAAATGCATGCTACAATCAAGCAGCCAAGAAATATGAGGGTTTCATGTGTGATATAGCTGATAACATGAAAAATATGATCTCAATTTAAATCTCTTTAAAAACAAAAAGGGCAAGCTTTTCTTTTGTTGCCTTACTAGTCAATGCCTTCCCATGTCATTTTTTAGGAAAGTCTGCATATTCGCTACTGCACATCCTACCCAGAAGGCTTGTGTCAAAAGTACTGTATCTCCAAATGGATGAGGTGGTGTTTCTGGAGAAGATGGCTTCTAGGAATGTTACCTATGGTTTCTTTAATAGTTACAGTAACCATGCTAGTCCTGCACTATTCATTCTGTAAGTGTTGCTCCCCAGCTTGGTCTGTATGGGATGGGTATTTTGCACTGTGTTAATGAATAGTACGACAAGCTCTGCACTAAGCAGCTAAGCACATAATGTGTGTATAAACTACTGACTTTCCCTTCTCTTTCATGTCTTTGCTAAAGCAACAAAATGCACGGTAATTAGCAGTTAGTAGTTGCACAAGAATAAGGAATGTATGTTTATCTCTAAGTTTTTTTCTCTCTGCTTGGAAATGCTGTCGTTATGATAACTGTCATATTTCCTAAGAACCTTTAGGAATTAACTGTTCATATTCTATTTGCTTTTTCAAAAGAAAGGTTTTATATTATAAACACTTCTTCCTAGATCTCAACACACAGACATTAAAATCATATCTTTTCAGGAGGGTAGCACTAAAAAACCAGAAGTTAAAAAGTTAAAGCTTCCTAGTAGAAATGTGTGTCTGAACCTGTACCTCATTCCTCTCCTTTCCTTCTGGGCATTATTCTGTCAATGGTACTGACTTGGCACTCTGGCTATTACTACATGTTTATCTTAAGAACTAATACCAACAGATGCCAAGGACAAATACATTCTTCTGCAAACCTCTTGTTCAGAAAGCTTTTCTGTAATGTTATTACTTGTGCTAACACTTTTATTGGTTTTTTGTTGTTGTTTTTTTGTTGTTTTTTTTTTTTTTTTTGCTTTATTTCTTTCTTCTTCTCAGCCCCAGCATTCTCGTGTATTTATGTTGGTGGAAGTATAGAAATTCCTAATTTGACTTATACAAATGACCTCAGTGATCCAAAGTCACAGAAATTCCTCCTGCAAGCAGAAGTAATCCAAAATTACGTAAGTTCCCACATGATCTTTAAGGTCCCTTCCAATCCAAATTACTCTATGATTGTATAAGTATAACACTAATTTAAAAATATTTATTACAGAATTAGACTGGAATGAGGAGAAGACTCCAGTTAGTCACTTTTTTTTTTTTTTTCCCTTCAAAATAATAAATTTAAAACTAGCAAGTGCCTCAGCAGTGTACAGGTCTATGAATGTAGCTAGGCAGGTGGGGCTGTGTCTCTCACATTAGGCCAACATTTTCTAGGTAATAAAACCTGAGGGTTTCATGGTTATGGACAAATTATTCTTCTAAAAGGAATTAGGATTTTGTTGTTGTTGTTTTGTTTTACTTTCTCAAGCACTCTTCCTTGCTCCCTTTTTCTCTGACTTTTTTTTTTTGTTTTCTATTATAGCTCCAATTGAACATTTAACTGGGTTTTTTTGTTTTGTTTTCCCTCATCCTCTACAACAGTGCTTGCTTTCTTATACTTCTTACATGAGTTCCTATTTGTGAGATCAATACTGTTTACTGGGTACACGTGAACAGTCTAAAACACAAAGCAGTTCTCTGTTAGCCTGTATTTCCCAGAAGAGCTGATCTAGTGTCTCAAAGCTGCTATGTGAACAGCCAATACAAGTTGCTCATGTCCAGGTTATATGCCAGAAATTTAAAGACTGAAACAAAAATATAAAGGTAAGTCTTCTTTTCATGGCTAATTATCAAGAGTTATTTCAATGGTCTTGAAATGTGATGTCACTTAAAACTAAATTTATTTTTTTTTTTTTAGTATAAATCAATGTGCATTTATGTTCCTTAATTGGTACACTTTGTGAAAATGATAGCTAGTGCTTGTAATACAGGGGGGAGTGGGGAAGCAGAAAGGAAGGAATAAGCCAAATACTTTACATTTTAGTGTCAATTTCATGCTATAATGTTTTACTGTTTAACTGTCAGTTTGCAGAAACATATGAGTCTTCCTTCCTGGGAAAGTACTACTTGAAATCTGTAGTAGCTGCTTTTAGGTAGGTGCTGTTCTAGCATATGGTATAAATTTGAGATATTCAGTTGTGTTTATCTTAACTAATTTAAGTTGCACAGAAAAAGACATGTGGAAGAACATATAGATGTCTGTAACAGGATGAAAATTGCAGAAATGCACTTAAGTATGTGAGTTAAGAGCCAAGGCAATAGTGTGACTTCAGTCTTGCCCTGTAGAATCTGTGAGATAAATGAAGTCTAATTAATTGCTCCTTGTTTTATGGACTGCTTTGTAATCCATCTTTTGTGAATTTTAAAATTGCAGTTCAGCAGGTTTGTTTGTTTGCTTGTTTGTTTTTTACTGCTTGCAGATTCTTATTTTGAATTTGTCTATTTAAATGAAGATCCTTTCAAAACTCTCAAAACAAAAATGAAATGTGTAATTTTGGGCAGGGCACTCTACTTAAGCTTCTGATGAGAAATATAAACACATTGAGCAGATGGCTACTACTATCCTGATAGGCTTTAAAAACTTCCAAAAGGTCAGTCTGTAGGCCATTTTGAAAGGAAGAGTGCAATAGACTGTCTCTTTGAATTACTTAAGTAATATTTTGTGTATATACACATTGCTTATTGTGACAAGAATCATGCAAAATGTTGTGTCAAAGTACAGTTATATTGTTATATGGTGCTAGATTGAATTAAATAATATTAAGGAAAATGTATCTGGAGCTGTAATATGATATTAAGTGTATAATTATACAGCAGGGATGGAAACATCCAATTCCATTAAAAATGCTACAAGGATTTTCTGTGAAATGTAGTTTTCAGTCTCAATGTGTAACTGTTTAAGCACCATAATTTTGAACTATTTCTATTGTATAGAAAAAGCAATTGTTAAACAAGAGAGCTTTTTGTCACCAAGTTCAGTTGCAACTCTGCACGGTAGCTCAGTTGGCTAGGAAACTGTGCAAGCTTAATATACAGACCAGTGGAAAGCATGTCAGAAGTACTAATTAGAGTGTATTTATGATGCAGATTTTTTTTTGCTTTTCTTTCCCTTCACAGTGAAGGAGAGTCTGGCCTTAGAGCTTACTACTGGAATACGTTCTGGGCACCACAGGATATGATTACTTCTCTGACAAAATTAACCCCAGTGGAACAAAAGGAAATCAGTAGTAAAAAAACAGCTCACATGTTCAGTTCTTCTGGGGAGGAAGATTTTGATCTTGTTACATTGGAGCTTTTTGGTAACAATGTACCTGTCATTTAATTCCTATTCTGTCTATTTTTCTTTCTCCAGTTCGTATTTTCAGCTTGTGTGTCTGATGGTTATTAAATTTCAGTTTCAGATTCCACAGAATATGATGTGATGCTAAAATCAGGTAATTATGCTTCAACCCCCACTGATACATGTTTGGGGAATAAAATCCTGTGACAGAAAAATGGCAGTTTCCCAGTTATCCTTATATCTATAGGACCTATGAACCAAATGAGGCTAGAGATCTCTCCGGCCTGTGTTCCAAATAGAGGCTGGCATGAAAATACCTTGCACCTTTTATTCTGATGTTTTAACTAGAACGGTTAAAATTTAATAGTTCCCACTGGATTGCAGTGAGCTGCGGCTCCTTTTCTTGGCATCTTTTAAAAAGCTACTCCACAAATTTATACATAATTTGTTTGCCTTTTGCCTAGATAATTTTGGTTATTCATGGTTAGTGATCAGTCAAATATTGTAGAGCTTTAGTTCACTTTGCCTGGTTTCTCTGTATCAAGCACACCTCAAGATTGACTTCATATAGTTGGTGTTCTCATTGCTTGGAGAGGGGTGAAGAGAAAATGGTGCAGGAAATGATAGGTTTTGAGAAGAGACGGTAGCAGTTGCAGCCAAGTCCCCTCATGCTTCCTGAGTGTATGATGAACTGGAGGTGATGAGACATTGTACTTCCTTGGCCAGAGCAGAACGTGATGCAGACTGGTAGGGAAAAGGGGATAGAGTTGTAAAGGTAAAGGAAAAAAGAGATTGACGTAGTCAAGAAGTGCAGGTAGGTTGATTGTTGCCACCTCTTCTGAAATTTTATCCAATGAATTAATTTATCCTTAAACTTAACATTTTTTCAGCCACTGATCTAGCTTTTTTTTTGTATAGCAGTGTCCTTTGACCTGTATGCCAAGCCAGGTGACAACAGGACTCTAACTCTGATGAATCCCAAAAAGTCTTTTTATCAATGGAGGCTGCGAGTTCCTTCTAACTATGTGGTGAGACTGGTAGTTATCACTTTGCATGGTGTAACTCCAGAGAGCTGTGCATCACACCACTTATCAGCATATGACTTCCTTCTTCCTCTGCAGAACAAGATTATTACAAGGTATGATAGTACTGAGCAAAGATGTTTTACTGAGCTGTACAGAAACTGTAGTGATATCAAGTTGATATTAATCAGGCTTCCAAAATGTAAAACTCCAAATACAACTTAATTAAACATCTTGTATAAGGCAATAAAAAGAACTTCCAAATTATACCCACTTCAATGAATTAGAATCATAGAATACCTTGAATTGGAAGGGACCCATAAGGATCATGAAGTGAAACTCTCTTGTCATCAGAGGACTGCCTAAACTAAGCCACATGACTAAGAGCATTGTCCAGATGCATCTTGAACTCTGACAGGCTTGGTGTCATAACCACTTCCCTGAGGAGCCTGTTAGAAATTCCTGTGGGTTTTACTCTACATTATGACTAACTTTTACGGGGTTTGGTTTCATACAATTACTGTCACAACTCAAACCCCCCCCCCCCCCCAACCCAACAAACAGGGGTTTTTTTTGTTTTTTTTTTTGTTTGTTTTAGAGTATTGTATTACTTATTTATAAATACATGTTTTATAGCAGTCCAGTCACAAACAAATCCCTGTTCATTGCAAGGGTGTTGTGTCTATGGAAGGCTTCGTCCTCAGAGCTACCATGTTGTTTATTTGCATAAGTGAGATCACACAATATGTAACTTTCAGTGGTCATAATGCTCCCACTTTCCAAAATTAAATTTCATGTATGGACATTTTATCTGCCATGAACTAGTCTTCATTTACAAAATAAATAAAAAAAGTTAGGTTGTTTTTTGTTTGGTTTTTTTTTTAAAAGAACTTTCAGGAAGAGGTTAACTGAGTGTGCAGATTTGGTTAGCAGTGTCTGAAGTGCACCTTTCTAGTAGTGCTTTAACTTACTGGAGTAAGTGATCTTCCTCAGCTCTATCAACAGACTTATATCTCTCCTTATGCAACAAGACACAAGAGACACATGAAGGTTTTTTCAAGGAGTTAGTCTCAGATTGTAGCATAGCTTGGAGAATCGTGTTCCTGATGCTGAGCTGCATCTGCCCTGCTTCTCATTACAAGTTATTGCTGGGATCGTTACTCCATTCTGTGTTGCTATCAATGTCTCAGCTTCTTGGGAACAAGAAATGCAGAGTTGGCCATGTGCATGAAAGCACTTGGAAGCTAGCAAAGCTAACAGAGATGTGTAATGTAACATGTTCAGAGAACATCATCTTACAGTAAGCTGTAAGAAAGAAAGTTCAAGAATGTGCATTGATGCCTCTCACTCAAAGAACAAGAACAGAATTTGGTGACTGAATTTATGTTAAAAGCCTGAAGGTGTCTCCAAGAAAAGTTGACTTGATTTGGTTCCTTTTATTATCATCTTAGCAAATGTGCGTTTTTCGCATGTACCTATTATTTTTTTCTACCTAAGCTAAAGGCAGCTAGTGACATACTTAGGACAGATGTAGTAGAACCAATAATATCTCCAATATCTATGACAGTCAGGAATTACTGTGTTATAGCCATTATTCCCTGATGTTCAGGTGTAGGATCCCACATAGTGACTAAAATTATTCTCAGCAGTTTCTGTAAAGTGTAGTAATACAGCTGTTCAGTGACAAATACTAAGGAGTGAGCTGAGATTGTGAGATCTACTGTAAAAGCAGGTGTCTCATGTGGACAGCTCTTCTCATATATACTCACCTCACTATTCTGATGATACTGTGACAAAAGGTATATCTAGAAGATAAGCCAGGCTGTCAACTGGGTAGAAGATCGAGATGATGAAAGATTTCCACACGGCAGTGTGGAGGGGATCCAAATTGTCCATTTTATAAAGGATTTGGCAAGTATTATGATAAAAAGGATTTAGTAATGTCTGCAAAAGAGAGGTAAATCACAGATCTGTTTTCTAGTGTCTCACATGAAATGAGAGCAGGGAATAGCCTGCTGAAGTAGAAGATGACTAAGTTTAAGGTTCAAAAATTTTATTTTAATGCTGCCACTCTGGATCTCAGTGACATCAAAGAACTTGATGCAGGTCTGTGATCGAAACACTCTCTTATTGTGAGGTCTAATCTTAATTGTTTTCCTTTGCTGTGCATAGAAAAAGAAAAAAACTTAGAAATTTTTCACACACAAATTTGTAAATTTGTAAAAAGAAATACAAAATATGGTGTGGTTTTCAAAAGGGAATAAATATGAGTGAATTTACAGGTGCAAGAAATAGTATCTCAAATTACAAGTGGTAGTAAGTTTTCAAGCTTCAGGATATAAATTAGCTCATTATTATTTAAACAAAATAAGAACAGTAAGAAGAAATAGTTGCTGTGCATGGAGCTTCACATCTTGTATGACAGCTCTGTGTGACATGAAACCAAGGTGAACAATAGTAGATCAGAAATGCCTGGGGCTTGTTACTTGTTGCATAGATGCTGCTCAACATTGCTGTACTGGCACTTGTTGCCTTTTCTGTGCTACCCGCTACTCAGTGCCAGTATCACTACTGAAGTAACATAATCTGGCACTGCTTTTCTGATGCTTCCACAGGTCTGACAACTCCAGAGCACCTGTTAAGCAAGAGCATCTGTGATATTCACCCTGAATGAATAAGGCTCGATGCTGGGAAACTAGTGTCTTGTGTAATATTAACTGAGTGGAAGAATAAAAGGGAAGTGGTAGCCAGGGGAATACTTTTGAAACACAGATGACCAGATTCGTGTTGCTTCTGCCCAGTTTCTCAGCAAAGATGACTGGAATGTGGGAAATGGCTTGTTGTTTTGTTTTTGTTTGGTTTGTTGGGTTTTTTAATGCAGTTTTTGTAACATTTCAGATGGTGCAGATCTGGGTCCTGGACTCCTTCCGTTGTACGTTTAACTTCATCAAGTAATGTAATGTTACTTACCTTCGCACTGGACCGAAGAGAGGAAAGCAACATATTAAAAGCTCATTTCCAAGCTGTTCCTAAAATCAGTAAGTCAGTAATAGAAATAAGCATCTGATATAGGCACACATTCCTGTTGTTGCCTCTAAAATAGTTGATATTACCTGAATGTATATGGTAGGAGGGAATGTTGGCATATAAGTCAAGGAATTGTCATTCTGACCCACTTAAAAATAATGTCTGAGAACTGAACAAAGAATAGAGAATATACTTTGGCCTGGGAGATTTTTTTTTGTCTTCCTGATTACTATGTGAGCTATATTTCACACACATTGCTCAGAGTTACCTGTGTAAAGCAATGGAAGCAGAGGAGCCAGCAGGATGACGTTACAGGCTCTATATGTCTAGGCAAAGCTAGCCAGCCCCAGTGCCAGAGCAACATTGTTACCAGCTTTGGCAGCCTATTTTATGAAAATGTAAAACAAGAGCAAGCACTTCTAAAATGTCTTTGATCATGTTATGAAAGCACTGCTCGTTGTAGTTAATTGTATAAGAAAAATGTATTCAAGGCCTAAAAAGTGTATGTCAAACTTACGGAGTACCATGAATTTTGCAGGAGCTGTGTGATTAGTGAAATATTTTGAATAATGATAAAACATAATATTTTACAGGAGATATAGGGGTTTCTATTCGTGAAAGTTCAGCCACAGTTATTTAGTAAGTTCTAAGTGAAATCATTTTGACGATTAAGCAAGTGACTTTTTTTTTTATTTGTGGAACAAATGACAGAGAATAAACTTTTCACAAAAATTACACATTTTGGTTCATATCTGTCTGGAAGCTGCTTAGGCAAATACTCATCCGATGCACGTTATAAAATAGACTTGCTTCTTTGCTCTGAAGATGGGCACTCCAAATGATGTATAGAACTGGTTTTGCCACAAAAAAATTTACTATTTTCAAAATTATCTTAATTTCTGTTATATTCATGTTTGCATTTACTGTTACCTAAAGGAAATAAAAATCACTAAAGACTGGATATATGGGAGTGTTCTGGGTAGAAAATAAAACTGCAAAGATATTATTCAAATGTAGCATGAATTTTCAGACTAAAAACTGACACACAAGCTTCCTGGTTTACATCAAATTATGTAATTTGATCCAAACAGAAGAGAAATTCGGTGTGATGTGGATGTGAAAGCTATGTGACTTTCTGTTAATACAGGCAAAGTTTAGTACTGTTGCAACCCATTCTTCTGACTCTGTACATAGAGAAGGGTTGTAGCAAGTGAAGTAGGCTCTGCACTTCAGCCCAGTTGTTTCTTGCTAATGTATTTCTCTCCCAGTGTGTGGTGGTCACTATATTGCCTGGAATGGGACACTGAGGTCTCCTTATTACCCAAGTTACTACCCACCAAACATTGACTGCAGCTGGATTATAAGAGTAAGTGCTGGGAACAATTCTGAGTAGTGCTGGCTTTGCTTTATGTGATGTAGACATAAAATTGGTGAGAAGTGGCTTTCAGTGTGGGTGAAATGGAGGGAAAACATACCAAGACCACTGCATCTGACTTCTTTTCATGCACACATTTCTTTCCTGTCCTGTGTACAAGTACCAGCAATAGGATGGACATATTGCCAGCTTCCAAAATTTGGGTATTATTCATGACAGAGACAAAGTCATGGGTAAGATGACAACTCAGAGCAGCCAGAGAAAAATCAGTAATAGTCAGGGCTTTGCTCCTGTGTCAGAAAGAAAAAATAGTCATGTAAATCATGCCTCATATGATGGATACTACACTGTATTTCTCCGAAGTCTGCAAAAACAGGACTACCTCTGTCTCAGAAATTCAGCTCTTGATTTCCAGCAAGCCCTTTGCCAGGACTTAGAATCTGCTCATGATTTCCACCAATGTCCTGGTGTGTTTATCTGGTGTTCCATTAAACATTTAACTACTTTTATAACCTTCCCCTGAAAATGATATCCATGTCTACGAGTTGGTAACAGTCTCTACCTTTCACTTACTCAATGACAATTATTGGCAGCTTGTTGCACAAAACTCTTATCTATATAGAGAAAAGGAAAGAAAAAGGCTTTCTAAAACAGAGGTCATAGTGAATGCAATTGAGTGACCAGCTGCCAGAGATATCTGTAAAGAAGCAAGGCAGTAAGTAAGATTGCAACCCTGGACTTCAGGAAGCCTAACTTGTCCTCTTCAAAGACCTACTTTGAGGAAAGCCAGTGTCACCCCAGTCTTCAAAAAAGGCAAGAAGGAAGACCCTGGTAATTACAGACCAGTCAGCCTCACCTCCATCCCTGGAAAGGTAATGGAGCATCTCATTCTGGAGATCATATCTCAGCACATGGAAGAAAAGAAGTTTTATCAACAGTAGCCAGCATGGATTCACTAAAGGGAAGTCATGTCTGACTAATCTGATAGCCTTCTATGATAGTGTGACTGAACAGGTAGATGCAGGGAGAGCAGTGGATGTTGTCTACCTTGACTTCAGCAAGGCCTTTGATACTGTCTCCCATGACATCCTCATGGGTAAGCTCAGGAAGTGTGGGTTAGAAGAGTGGAGAGTGAGATGAGTTGAGAACTGGCTGAACAACAGAGCCCAGAGGGTTGTGATCAGTGGTGCAGAGTCCAGCTGGCAACGTGTAAGTAGTGGTGTTCCCCAGGGGTCAGTTCTGGGTCCAGTCTTATTCAACAACTTCATCAGTGACCTGGATGAAGAGATAGAGTGTACCCTCAGTAAGTTTGACGATGAGACTAAACTGGGAGGAGTGGCCACTAATGAAGTTCAACAAGGATAAGTGTAGAGTCTTACACTTGAGGAGGAACAACACCATGTATCGGTATAGGTTAGGGGTAGACCCGCAGGAAAGCAGCCCCGTGGAGAGGGACCTTGGAGTCATGGTGGACAATAAGTTATCCATGGGACAGCAAGGTCCACTTGTAGCCAAAAAGGCCAGTGGTATCCTGGGGTGCATAAAGAAGAGTGTGGCCAGCAGGTCGAGGGAGGTTCTCCTCCCACTATACTCTGCACTAGTGAGACCACATCTGGAGTATTGTGTCCAGTTCTGGTCTCCCCAGTTCAAGAGGGACAGGGAAATAGTAGAGTCCAACAGAGAGCTACAAAGATGATGAAGGAACTGGAACATCTCTCTGATGAGGAAAGCCTGAGAGCCCTGGAGCTGTTTAGCCTGGAGAAGAGAAGACTGAGAGGGGATCTGATTAATGTTTACAAATATCTGAAGGGTGGGTGTCAGGTCAAAGGGGCCAGTCTCTTTTCAATTGTGCCCTGTGATAGTATGGAATAATGACTGTAAGCGAGTTAGAAAATAAAATCATATTAAAGGTACAGCATTGTTCACCAATTAAGGAAAGGTATAATAACATTGAGGAAGCTCCCAGGATGGAGTGCAACTGCTATGCAAGGAATCCATTCCACAGTGGTTTCCTGGGCACAGGGGGTAGAGTGGAGTGAAGATTCCACAGCCAAACTCTGAATCACGGCAGAGATGGGAACTCAATGGTACCACAGGACTAATAAGATGCCTGTTTGTGACCCTGGGCCAACAGTCTCTCAGTTTTTGACAAAGTGCTGTCCTTTGCATGAACTTTGCTCATTATAATGTCATTACAATGCCCAAACACACCTCTGTCCCAAAGGCTACCCATTTGCTAAGTGTGACCACCCCTCACTGAGCTTGTGTTTTGAATTTTCTTCAGCTACACCTTCAAAAGCAAAGTGAGAGAAATTTACACCAATCATAAGGGTATTTCTGACTACAGTCACTCAAGCTCCCCCTTGAAGGTAAAAGGTATTACAAAAATGATTTAAATAAGGGGAGATGTCAGGGAAGACAACATCTTGGACAAGTCAGGGTGGATACTATTG
>WUAM01000271.1:404155-427372 GCA_024336885.1 Actenoides hombroni | reverse complement strand
CCACAAAGATGATTAAAGGAGTGGAGCATCTCTCTTATGAGGAAAGACTGAGGGAGCTGGGGCTCTTTAGCTTGGATGAAAGGAGACTGAGGGGTGACCTCATCAATGTTTATAAATATATAAAGGGTGAGTACCAGGAGGATGGAGCCAGGCTCTTCTTGGTGATGCCTGATGACAGGACAAGGGGCAGTGGTTGGAAGCTGAGACATTGGAAGTTTCTTGCAAACATGAGGAGGAATTTTTTCACTGTGAAGGTGACAGAGCACTGGAACAGGCTTCCCAGGGTGGGTGTGGAGTCTCCCTCTCTGGAGATATTCAGAACCCGCCTGGATGCCTTCCTGTGTGATCTGGTATAGGTGACCCTGCTCTGGCAGGCGGGTTGACTAAATGATCTTTTGAGGTCCCATCCAGCCCCTGACATCCTGTGATTCTACCTAGTGACCTTTGATAATCCTCAGCCAAAAAAATATTGGAGGGAGGTATAAAGTTTTTCCACAATTTTCTCAACTTTTACTTAAAAACCAAAAAGGCTAATTACCAGATGATATCTTCTGTGAAGATTCGTAATTTGTAATGCCAGCAGCACTGCTGAAGGTAAAACAACAGGTCTGAGAAATCTATATTGCTCAGTTTAGAGTTAAGTAAAATGGGAGTGAGGACAGATGGAAGCTCTTCTGTCTTCTTCCTCATGGACAACGAAGCCTGAAATTAGTGTGATCATTAGAGTGGAACGTTCCCCCTGTCCCCTCTCCGTAGAGGGCCCAGTTTATAGCAGTACAAACTATGACTTCAAGTAGACTACAATGTATAGATTTGAACAACATTCCCAAATAGGTTGAACATGCAAGTTCTTTTAATCATTTAAAACCATGTCTCCAAACATGTGACGCTATCTTCTCTCTTATTTTAGCCTACAGAAGTTGCCCCCCTTACGCTTACAAATGCCTCAATGGAAAATGCTTGCTGAAACCAAATCCCGAGTGTGATGGGAAAAAAGACTGTGCAGACGGATCTGATGAAATGAACTGTGGTGTGGTAACATTTATTTAAAAATTAGTCTTGGGACTAATTAGACTTAATTCCCTTAGACTTGGGAAATTGAGTCAGGAATTTGTGCTGTGGTCAGGCATTATTGGATTAAGAATTGATTAAATCAGATATGATTTTTTTAAAAATGAATCTCCTGGTAAGAAAATTTCTCTGTATGAAAATGTCTGTTTTGAATATTGCACTGTTTCATTTTAAATCACTGATCCATTCTGTCTATGATGGCTTATTTTGAGCAATACACACTTCCAGGATAAGCTGGTAGATCTTGGTGCTTGTCTGAGCTGAGTGAAATGCAGTCAAGGAGCTGTGTATGTAAGAAGGGAAAAGATAGGAAATTTTAATCAAGTGAACTTCTGGAAACAGCTTATAATTATGCTTAAATGTCTTTTTGAGTTACCAGCCTCTTTAGAAAGCTTAGGCAATGATTGTTTTATTCCTGACCTGCCCATTGAGTGAAAATGGGCAAGTACCCATAGCTTTTTACCAATTGCACATTAAGAAAATATTTTTTTTCCAAGAGCTTTGAGGTCTATGGATAAACGTTTGTGTATGAAGCATAACAAAGTGAAATGACTTTGTGGTTTTTATTACCATTTTATTCATTTATTTCTGTTAGGTTGTGGAAGACACCAGCTTAAGAAAAGCAGAATTGTTGGAGGTGAAGATGCAAGATCTGGAAAGTGGCCTTGGCAAGCAAGTTTACAGATGGGAGCACATGGCCATGTATGTGGTGCATCTGTTATTTCCAATAGATGGCTCCTATCTGCTGCCCATTGTTTCCTGGATTCCGATTCTGTGAGGTAAGAATATGTTATACTGTCATAGAGTATGTGCTGTTTAATAACCTTACAGTGTTGCTTTCAAAAGACTGCAGTAGATCTTCCTTAACCAGATAAGTTGATTTAGGGTGTAAAACTCTGTGCCATGCTATCACTACATGAACCCTCAATATTTTAGTCTGTGGGCATCAAAAGTCCTAAGTATGTGAAGTAATTATTTTGCCTCTATTTCCAGTGAATCCTTCATGATAAAACACTATTTTGTTAGGTATAGGGTAAACAACTTTTTGTTACTTTTTTTTTTTTTTTTTTAGAAGGCAGGGATTTAATGAGTAGGAGTTATGGCCTTTTCTCCCAAGAAAAAGACTATTTATTGGTAAGTGAGGGATAAAACTCACCAATGTTCAGCTTAGGTAGTGTGAATTGAAAAGACATACCCCCTACATGTGGCAAGGAGGAAACAGTGTTTAATAATAGGCTTTTAGGACTTCCAAGGCATGGTGCATTGCAAGGAATTGGTCTTTTAACTTCCAGCAAAGTATTATTTTTAAAATAGTAAGGAAAAACATTATTTAATGTTTTAGGAGGCAGAGACTATACTGCATTTATCTTTCTAAGTGGTACTCTACTCCATTCACTTCGGTTTTGATGAATCTCATCAAATACTGAAAAGCAGGTTAATACAGTGTCAGTTCATTCCATTTTCTTTCAATGGGACATTCTAAAAATGTTCTCTTTACAGATACTCCGTTCCTTCGGGATGGAGAGCATACATGGGCTTACATGCTATTAATGAAAAGAACAATCATGTAGCTATGAGATCAATCAAAAGGATTATTGTCCACCCACGGTATGACCAATCTATCTCAGACTATGACATTGCCTTGTTGGAAATGGAGACGCCTGTATTCTTCAGTGAGCTGGTACAGCCCATTTGTTTACCCAGCAGCTCTAGAGTATTTGTTTATGGAACTGTCTGCTATGTAACTGGCTGGGGAGCCATAAAAGAAAATAGTATGTTAATTTCCTGGATATACTTCTTGTAAATTTGGCTTAGTTTTAAGCTCTTAACAATTAAATATTGATAGTAGTAAGAAAAAATATCTGTGGTTTACCTAGTAGGTCTATAAAAAGTTAGAAAATGTCCCCTTAGCTACAGTCTGTGAATTCTGAATGTTTGCTTGTGTGGCGAGCGATAAGTGACAATATGAGTACTCGGGTGTCACAGACCATCAAACAGCAAATGGCCATAGATTTACAAAAACGTGCCTATTTTCATGATCCTGGCTCATTTTATCTGTTGAATAGCTCATGATAAAACTTACATGTAAAGAAAGTAGTGACTTGCACCTATTACAGAGAGAGAATTTCTCTCCAAGACTGTGTTTGACAATATGGGGCCATGAACAGCAATAATTACAAAATTACTGTGGAGGTTTTTTGTTCTTTGGTCTGTGTTAAACAAAGGCAATTTGATGTAGGCTTCATGAAAAGTTTTGTCTCTGTGCAGCTTGTGGTAGCACGCTGCAGTGCTGGGGGGGCATAGGGAGGGCAAATAGAGTTGGAGATGGGTGGGGGCAAGAGCCCATGGGATATTGGCCCTGTCTCAGTGTTAAACAGCAGCCAGCTTTGAAAACTGGGCTTAGACTCAGCATTGCAGTGGTTCCCACAATTGCACTGAGACATGGTTCCTCATGTTTGATCAGAAGCTATACAGAGATTATCTATTATTATCTATTGTTTTTATATAGTATTATAGATATAGATATATTTCTATATATATTATTATCTATTATTTGCTGTGGTAATTCTAACTTTCTTAATATGCCCCCTTAAAAAAAAGAGTTAAATATAGATAACAATGTAATAAACAAAGTGTAAATGGCTTTACAGTTGACGCCTTTTTACAGTGTCTTGCTTTTTAACAAAATTTTAAACAAAATTATGTAGGCAATATATAAAAGTCAGTATAATGGTATGTGAAAAAAACCATATTTTTCTATCTTAGCTGTCTCATCCCCTGCCCACCCTCAAAGAATGAACAAACAAACCAAAACCCAGTACTGCTTCTGCTGATCATCCAGGTTGGAAAAGGTTATGTTCACTGTTGGGCCAAAATATGACTGAAGAAACTTAGTTCACAATGACACCTTATGCCAATGCTATAGTACAGAATTAAGCTCTTAGCATCACTTATGACTTATAGGCTTGATTTTTAAAAAAATGTTTTCTTTTCCTCCTCTGTTTCATTTCTCAGCTCCTTTCCTAGAAGGGAGAGAATGGAAAAGTATGTGGAATTTTCATTTAATAGGACTAGGACAACATTTAGAACACGACCATAGCGTAAATAACAACAACAATTTTTGGGCATAATTTGAAATGGAGCTCAAAATTAATCGCACTGTGTAGAATCTTGTATTATACTCATAATTTGCATGTCTTTTTTACTACTTTCTGGCAGAAGAAGCTCATAAGGACAAAGACTAAGGAAATGGAAAGGTGATGAATAGGGACCTCTGTCCAGAGGGTAGTGTAGATAACTGCTTTCAATAGCTGAGGGCAGGCAGCAAATAGAAGAAAAAGGAATTGCCCTGAGTAAATTCTGAGTTTGGAGCAATTCTCTTTAGTTTTGACAAGTGATATTTCTGTTAGAAGACTGTACCACTGTAACCTTTGCAACGCCATTTGTATTTTTTTCTAGGTCATCTCGCCAAAACACTGCAGGAAGCTCGAGTGATAATAATCAACCAAAGTGTTTGCAACAAGCTTTATGATGATCTTATCACATCACGTATGCTATGTGCTGGGAATCTTAATGGTGGTGTTGATGCATGCCAGGTAATCTGGAACTTGTAGAAAAACTACAAAGGAATATTTTCTTTCATTGGAAAACTTAACAGTTGTGGGTTGTTTGTGGTTTCTTCTTCCTCCTCATGTCCCTGTCCCCCCCCCTTAGTAATAGAACGTGATGTCTTTGATTTATTGTGACAAAGGCTCTCCAAAATAAGGAAGGAAATTTGGCATAGATAATCTCTGAATCTCTGAGAAATGTTCCTTCGCAAAGACAGGGTAAAATGTGTTGAAAAGAAATCTTTTT
Organism: Actenoides hombroni; assembly: GCA_024336885.1. Taxonomy (NCBI): domain Eukaryota; kingdom Metazoa; phylum Chordata; class Aves; order Coraciiformes; family Alcedinidae; genus Actenoides; species Actenoides hombroni. Next base: position 422,446 of record WUAM01000271.1, on the reverse strand, counting down.
CCTCTTCAACAGTTGTTTTACCTATTAAAAAAAAAAACAGAGATAAAAGGAAAAATGGAATAAAAAAAGTTAGGTCCATCTGCAATTTTTGCTCTTCATACTGTTTTTTCCTTTTTTGACATCTGGATGTGGGATTAATACAATACTGTAATAATATGATGAGTAATGTATTGTTACAGTTACAAAGAAATACAAAAGGCAAAGGTAATCTAGGTTTGGTAAATGCAGTTGCTCTGCTGTCTTTTAGTTCCAAATGTTCGTTTGCATGTATAATTACAAGTTTTGGTTTTATTCTGGTATCATAAATTATATGGCCTAGTTTATTTGCAAAGAGTCAGAAACTGCTTTTTGGATGTACTTCAACTGTCTTGACTGCTTTCTTTCTCTTCCTCAGCTCTTAGACTAGTTTTGTACTTTAGCAGTATTTAAAATTATTATGGTGAATATTCACTTTCAAAATTGCAAACATGATTGTTATACATGTTTTACTGTGTAAAGGGAAAGAAATGTGTTACTGATTTTAGACTGTGGTAATTATTAGTTTACTATTTTATTGTAGTAGGGTAGTTTTTTTGCATCATACTCCTAATGGGTCAAACTTCTAATTGCCCTATCTTCCTGCAGTCTCTAAGTTTTAATTCAACTAATTATTATTTTTGTTATCTTTATGTGCAGTTTGTCTATAATCTTAGATCCTGGAATTATTTTGCTAAATGTCTTGGCTTAGAGAATTGATGGTTCTTCAAAACATATGTTGCTTAAGAAATGCCCTGGTTCTTCAAAAAATGTGTTGCTTAAGAAATGCCCTTGATTTTTTAGACAGACGTTTTAACCAATTCAGCTATATACCATACTGGTCAATCTAGTTGTCAGTGTGCTGTGTTTGAGTCCTAGCATGCTGGCACTCTAGGTGTTTAAGTTCTTATTCTGAATAGCATCTCTGATATCTCTTTTCTGTCATTAGTTTATTTCCTGTGCAGTGCTAGAGAGGAATGATGTTGGCAGTTCAGGAAATCTCCACAGCACCCTGAAACCCTTTTACTACACGTCCGGATTTGTGGGCATCCTGATTTGTTTCATTTCTTTGTGGACACGTAAACCATTCATGTACTGCACAGGTCATGTGCAGCTTCCAAATGCCTTTCATTTTTAATGAATGTGATACTTAGCATGAGAAATAGAAGATTTACTGTTTCAGACTTGGTTTTTTTCTTATCACTCTAGGATATTCTTTATCTTGGTTCCTCTTCTTGGGATCCTTCCCCTCCTCTCTCCACAAGCATACAGCCCCTCCAGTCTTTCAAAACTGTTGTGTAACTGGACAAACTATATAGCCTCCTTTCTCAAGTCACTTTGAGATCAGCCTCTTGAATTATTAAGATTTCCAGTATGTCAGCAGCCTGAAAGAGAGGAAGAACTGTTCTGGCTTCTTTTATTATCTCTAGAGAATTTTATTTGGTTGAGTGGTGAAGGCTTTTTATTGTTACTCTTTTCTAGTTACATGGCTTTCTTCTGACCTCTTCCATGTTTTGGTCCAAGTGGGGGCAGCAAACAAACTCCAGGGTCAACTTGAAGGCTGGTGACTGCCTTGTGTACATCAGGAACAGATGCAAACATAAGCTGCATTCGTAACTGCTCAGAGTTCTGTAAACTAGTCTGTTCACAGAATGCATGCAAGGTTAAAATAGCGAAGGGCACAAAGCATTTGTGAGCCGAAATGCGTTTTAATTCTGTGGACTGAACTAAATGGCATTTTTTGCTTTTCTACGTTGCTGTACAGAGCTGCATGTTGCCTTTAAGAAGCCAGTTCCTATTTGCACATTCCTTAGTCTTTGTTTCTTTCTTTGCCTCTATGAATGTAGACACAGTCTTGATTATGCAACTGCTGATAATACTTTACTGTTCCTGGTTTGGGTTTTGGGTTAGAGTTTGGTGATTTTTTTTCTGATTGAGGGCGTGTGGTATCTTTCTGTTCCTATTTAAGACAGTGCAAGAGTTCTGAATTCTATCTGTGAACAATTTAGGATCAAATTCCCACTTACACAAGAATTCCCACTTTCCAACCCTGTCGTCTTTCCCCATTCAGCCTGTGATTGGTTGTTTTATGAACCCTATAATGGGACATTAGCAATGAATAATTTTTTAAACTACTTCTTGTCATTGCTTTGTACTGATTAGTGAGATACTTCCATAAGTTAAAATAAATTGAATAAATCTGACATCTACCTGGGTATATTCTGTCCAGAAATAAGATTATAATATTAAATTATAATTTGGGAAAGGAAGGGGTAGGTATTTACTGTCCTTCAATAAACTAACTTTTGTTACAGTGCTCTGTGTGTGTGTGCATGCACTAATGGCTGAATTCCCTTCATTTTAGGGAGATTCTGGAGGTCCCTTGGCCTGCACAGGAAATGGAAATAGATGGTACCTTGCTGGCATTGTGAGCTGGGGTGAAGGATGTGCTCGGCGCAATCGTCCTGGTGTATACACTAAGGTGACAGCACTTCATGACTGGATTCGCCAGAATACAAACTGATGTGCCAAGAAGAAAATTCAGATCATCTCCCTTCTGAAAGCTGCTTCATACAATAGACTATTTTGTCTAATGATATAACAAAAAAATGTAATTGACTGTTTCTTTGTGAAAGAATGCACTTTCTTTACAATGAACTGCTTTAGCATTTGTTGCTCATCTAGCAGTAACTAACTGTTCAGATTCAGAGCAATTTCAGATTCCTTATGGAATCACCTTGCTTATCCCCAGCAGCAGAAGCAGGACTGCCTTATACCCAAAATAAAAAGGATTTAGAACCTGTAACAAAAATTCAGCCAAATCTTTCTTTTGTAAATCTCCTCTCCTTCCTTTTTCCCTGTTATTTATATATATATTCCCCTATATATGTTTCCACATATGCATCTGGATATTCATGGTCACACTTCACATATAGTCAACTCACATAAATACTACCTTAGAGATGTTACAGTATTCTAAACATACATAATTATGTAATGTTTCTTGAAAATACAAATACCATAACCAATATAGTGTACAAAGCTGATACTACTTCATTCCTCTACTTATGCTGCCACTGTACAACTGTTCCTTTCTGAGCTGTAACTTTTGGTCTATCTCTTGTGTTTTCCTAAAAACATCAGATATACAGATCCCAAATGTTAGGGTGCAAGAAACTTTCATTAAAGAACTGGAAGAGCATAATTTAGGTTCTCTGGGGTGATGTTTGAATAAGAGGAAAGAAATAGTTTTAATTAATTAAACAAAAGGAAACTTTAGTGCTTTCTTGCATTCTCTTTATGATTTGATCATTGCTGTAGGGTCACAGGGGTTGGAAGAGATCTCTGGAGGTCATCTAGTCCAACCCTCCTGCTAAAGCAGGTTCCTCTTGAGGTTTTGAAAGTCTCTAGAGAAGACTCCGCAACCTCTCCGGGCAGCCTGTTCCAGGGCTCTGTCACCCTCACAGTAAAAAAGTTTTTCCTTATGTTTAGGCGGAACTTGTATTCTAGTTCATGCCTGTTGCCTAGTGTTTGTAATATATTATAAGTGTATTTCCCAGCTCTGTCTCTGGAATGCAATGTGAATTTTTATCCTGCCCCTGGTGGGTTTGTACTGCTTTTCCTGATGTCCTTGGTCTACAGCAAGCAGAGCTTCAGCGTCAGGATTTTTGTTTTGTATGTCTCCCTGAGCTCTGCCCACGTGGGCACGCTACATTGAAAGGAACGTAAAAGGAAAAGGGATTTATGTGTTTGGATGCATCCTTGAATTCAAAGAAAGTAGAAGAGGAAATGACAGCCACATACTTTTAATGCTAACAGTAAATCTAGGCTTGATAATTATAATCTTGTGATGAGCCAATCAGTCCCAGTCTAGCTGATTTAAGGTTTCCAAAGCTGTTTATGGGACTTAAGAATGCTGGTGTTCAGTTCAACAAAAGATCTGTCTAGATGGTATTAAGACTATCTAGATGGTCTTGAAATTAATGCTCTGTATTTGGAAGTGTTTAGCTTTCACTTTTAATGTATTAAATAAATAAGTAAATAATGAAGCTGGCAATTTGAATATGAGTCATTGCTGTCCACATAGCACGTGTTCTACAATACACAAATAGGTGATCCTTGTTTAGCTTTAGATCCACCTTGGCAGCATGTGGGGAAAACACTGGAATGAGCTATCACTGTAATCTGCATGCAGTGAGATTCCTGAGATTCCCATGTCTGACACTAATACTGCTTTTCCTTCCATTCTTTCACTAGTGATGGGAATTCCCCCCACACCCCCTGATGCTTGTCTCAAACTTATGACATAAGCTATACTCAGAGCCTATATTTTAGGGGGTTTAGTACCTTTAATGTCTAGTCAGTCATTCGCTTCTTCCTTTTTAATAAACAAGTGCTATAAATGCAAGTAGCTATGATGTATTTGTTTGATTGTGCTTCTGAAACTCTAATCCTGCGGTGTAATCAGAACTACATTTGTACCTTGGAGTCTGCTCTTTTTGTAAAGCTGAGCCTAACTTGCCCGTTTTACTAAAGCACTCATTTAAGGGCACAAGTTTCTTTGCCTTATATTGAAATCAGAAAATAATTTTTCTGCTGTTTTGTTTTAGATAAAAGGCTAGGCCAGAAAGTTCAGATCAGTTCTTGACTTCTCATTTTCTTTAAGAGTTTCTTAGCTCCAGGTATCAGAAGGGGCAGTTACTTGACATGCAAGAAAGGCACTAAGTGTGGAAGTTCAATCACCCAGGTGAAAAAACCTGAAAATATCATAAGGGAATCCTTCACAGGTATAAATAAAGGACTCTGGACTTGCAGGGTAAGATCTATAATCATTAACTCATTTAACCTGGAAAAAAGTGTTTTGGTTTCAGACAGCTGAGTGGGAAGGTAGGGTCTTTCTCTGCGAGTGGAAATAAAATAATTGAAACTTATCTCCAGCAGGAGTACTGAGAGCCTGCAGGTAAAGGCTTTTCTAGTGAAGATGTCCCAGGTAAAATCTTGTGGATCCAAACACACGTTTTGATCTTGATGATTGCTCAGCTTCGTCCTCAGTCTTCTGGAGTACTAAGGATTCCCTGGAACCAAAGGTTCCGTGTGCAAATTATTTTTCTTTTTAATTGCTGCATGAAACCAAGCCATGTGTTCAGCTTTGCCTGGATGTCTGTGACATGACATCAGGAATCTGAACCCCTAGGAATGCTCCAGGCATCCATGGCCAGATGAGTTGCATAACAAGAAAACTGGGGGGAGTTGGGGGAGGGGTTGTGGAAAGTATCCTCAGCATTTGACAGGAAAAAGAAGAGGCAGCGCTGTGAGTGGATACTCTGCCAGCAGGGGAGGGAGTTGGAGGGAGAGGTTCTGCTTCCCTCTTAATGTGTGATCCCTTCTGTGCTGGGACAAGAGAGTGAGCAAGAGTGCAGCTACCAGCTGCCTGCCCCATCCTTTTGATCCAGAGGGGGGAGAGGTGTTCGGTGGGAAGAAGAAACGCGAGGATGGAGTCAGAACAGGAGAAATAAGAGGAGGTAGGAGTAAGGATACTGGGGAGGGGGGCAGAGAAATCAGTCTCTGTCTGCAGTGAAGTTGTTATGAGTGACTCTAGCACAGTTCATGAGGAAAGCTAGTGCAGACCCGATCTCGACTTTCACCATGATTTGCTTCATGAAAGCATGCCCTGTAAAGCACAGGCTGAAATTGAAGGCCATCTTCCTTTTCTCTTTGGATTTTTCCTTTTATTTTTTAACATGTAAGCATCTTCTCAGGTTTTGGTTGTGTAGTATGTAAATAAGCATAAATGATTCTTTAACAGAAGACATGATTTTTGTCTGCATAACAGCTAGAGAGAGAACAATTCATGGCACAAAGGTCAGTAGTATTAATTTCTTTATTGACTATACAGGGAGACTAAAATTAGAAGTGTTGATGTATGTTATAAGTTCCCTTCACAGCCTAACCGCACCACAGGCTATGTGGTCCTTTACTTGGTTTGTGCTGTTCAGAACACATCTGGCTGTTTAGGATAACAGTGAGAGTATTTTACTGTTTCAGCTGACAGCAGCAGGGAAAGCAATCCAGTTCTGTTCAGAATTGTCTCAGCGAATGACAACGTTGCTGAAGGTTTAGTCACCTGCTTGTCGAGGGCTGGGTACCGTAAGGTAGACTAACTGGAAAACCCAGTATTACATAGCTGAGAGCTGTAGTTCTGTTGACTGGGCAAACCGATACTCCCTCCGCCTTCTGTTTCTCTGGATTTAGTGTGGGGCGATGTTATTTGTCCTTGCAAAGACTTTCTCTTGTTTATCAGAGTTTTGAGATCACTCCTGCGAAAACTATCCTAACTCTTCCTGTTACCATCTCCAGCCTCATACCAGAACTGTTACTGACCATAACTGCAGCTGAAACCAGAAGGAAATGGGTTGCCTCCGTGCTTGCTTCAGGGACAGAGGTCCTCGCGCAGAGACAGAAGCTATGAAAAGGCAAAGCTCTGGTCAGGAGCATGAGATGATTGAATTGCAAGAAGATAATGTGGAGGAAAGTGAGGCTGATCACATCAAGCCTCTAAATGCTCAATCAAGAAAGGTAGGAATTTCATTTGCTCATTTGATCTTTGCTCTTGAGGAAAATACCACACACCAAGAGAAACAACACTTTATAGAAACATATTGTAGGGGTCGTCTAATTTATTGTATGAGGGAGAGGGAAAGGTTATTCACTTGAAAGCAAAGGCTGAAAACCTGCTAAACGTATTTCTTTCTTCTCCTCAATGAAATTTTCTAATATTGGTGTGAGATTTTAAGCTTTTTATTTTTTGAACTTGGCTGTTTGTGAACTTTAACTTAGGAAATGAAGTTGTAATTTGTACTCTACATTTTGCTTTCTGTTCTCACATGCTGTCAGTGGTATTGGGCTCAAAGTCAGAAAGGAGAAAAATTGAATCCCATACTAAAAATAGGGCATCTTTTCAGAAAAAAAAAATTGGAATACTGCATTGGCAAAACAGAAATAGAAGGATGTCCTGCTACAGATCATGCTGGATTTTCTCTCTCGTTATCTTTGAATAATTAGCATCTGATAACAATTACGAATTTGTATGAAGAGTGCGCCCCAAAGCCTTGGTTAACACTATTATGTGAGCCCTGAGGAAGGTAGCTCCCAGCATTTAGCTTAAAGCTGTGGAACAGACTAACATTGGCAGAGGAGTAATATACATTCACAGGTAACTGTTGTACAGTGATTTTCATTACTTACTCAAGAGCAGAGGGAATACCTGTGACAAAGCTAAGAAGTTTCCTGCTTTTCTGTAGGGATGGCTGAGCCCTCCCAAGAGCTCCTCTGTATTAATCACACCACCCCTCCCTTCCTGCTGCTGGCAGAGCAACAGCAACTACTTCCTTATGTGAGCCCCGCTGACATCTCTGTGGACTGATTAATTCCACCAGATAGGCAAAAAACCCCATTTACTCTACTGTATCAGTGGCCAGTTACATTTTTGGTTTGGTAAGCTGAATCAGCTTGCTGCAGGGTCAACCAAATTGTAGGGAGGTGCAAAGAGGAACAGGAGAAGGGTGGAGGAGAGGCAGGGGTGAGAGAGATCCATTAGGCTATCTTGAGAAATTTTACCCTTAAGTTTCTGTTTAGCCTTCCTCTTCCCAGAACTGAGTTTTCTTTGGGCTCTGTTTCTGCCAGTTCTAGGAATCAGCTTTCTATCCTACAGGGACTGCTGGAAAATTTTCATGCTCTGCTTCCTGCTCGAATGGCATGTTAATCAGAACTACCCTGCCCACTGAGGAGAGATTTTTCTCTGCTGCTGCTCCCTCCCAGCAGTCTTGTGATGTATATGGACAGTGGCCAGAGGGTGCCGGCATAGTTGGGGAGCTGGATGTTTTTTTGAGATCAGGCCAGTTTGCTATGCGTGATTAAGAATTATCCTTTTGTGATGGTCTAAATATGTGTCTCAATCAAAACTTGGGCTTGATATCTGTCTGTCTCTACTGATACTGCTATGGCTGATTTCATAGTTGTACTCTAGGCAGTGGTTACTGTCTTTTTTCTGTTTAGATACAAAACAATATGCTAATATGAGGTATTAAACTAAAGCTTCATTCTTCTAATACATTTTAAAAATCATATCAAATAATAAAATATAAACATGATTACACCTGAAAGCATGATGTAAGCAAAACCATTTTCAGCCTTTGCCCTTCGTTCTCCACCAAAGCAAAGTTCTGTGTGCAGAGGTGTCTGCAGAGAGCTCTTTCCCTTTCTCTGCCCCCACTCCTGGAGAAATGACTCTTGTAAGATCTTTCTGTGGGTGTCTGCTTTCTCTCCCTGTTCATCTGCCACCCTCAAAGGAGCTCTAAGACATCTGGGGGATGCCAGTTAAATACAGTGAAAGGCTTTTTATTATGCTGGATTCTTAGAAAGTGTAAAAAGTAAAGGAAGGTAACCTAGGTTAGTGCTTCCAGCCAGCTGCTGGTTCTTGCCAACCTGCATGTGTGTGGCCCAGACAACCTGCAGTATGTGCTTTTCCTTGCCTAGTAGCGATGTCGAAAAGGACATGGAGTTTACCACTCAGTTTATTGTGGTGGGGAAGAATTAAAAAGGCAGCATGGTCTACTTATGAATTCCCACTCTTCCTTCAGTCTTCTGGCAGTGGAACAAAACAGAGTTTTATGTTTTGCTATGTTACCTAAGCTTTTTATTTTTTTTAATATTGGTACTGCTGGGGGGTACTAATTAAAACACAAATTTCTGCTGTGGTATTAAATCTTATTAAAAATTAAATGAAAGGCAAGTATTGTCCTTTCCTTTATGAACATACATGGATGTACAATTGCTTTGTAGGGAATTTCCTTGTGATCTCCTAGAACAGATGAGATTTGTAATAAACTTTCTGTTAAATGTACTCAATAGTTTCCAATCTTCTGAAGAAAAAGGGAGTAATCTGTAAAAGTCTAAATTATTTTACAGTGTTTTTCAATGAATTAGCATCTAATGAATAGCAAGCAGTCTGCTTGCTTTGGGTGCCTGCACTCACGAGCTATGCAGATTGATATGATCAACATTGCAGAGATGAATGATTCTGGAAATTCCTCCACAGACACCTTTTTGGTTGCGAGAGATGGAAAACATTAAGAAAGCAACATGCAAACCAAATTGGTGTAGTTAAAAAAAAAAAGAAGCCATGGAAGCACCTTTGTAGCCTCTTAGCTTTATGGGCACTTCAGGAATTGAAAATTCTTCACAAATGGGGATTCATGCATCTTTCTTTCAACTAATGGCCCGTCTGTGAATATCCTTTGCCTTCCGAAGGTCTATATTTCCACCTGCAGCACTAGTTAAGGGTGGGAACCCTTGGTGTAGAGTGCTGCTTACCAATGAGGTTCTCCCATCTATGTGGGGGTTTTGTTTCTGAATGAGACATGTAGAGAAATGTTTTGATACTTTTTCCTGCCCTATTTCATTAATCAATATGCCCTTTCCTTTTATAACTAGGAGCAAGATCAGTGGAAATCATGCAGGAATGTAATTTTCTGGAAGTGTAAACTATGGATGGTTATAACTACAATTTTTCTAATACTCTTCCTGGTCATTCTCATCAGCCTAATTCTTTATTCCAGTAAGTATCTCACTCTTAGTTTGTCCTCTAGTACAAGTGTAGACCGTGTACAGTCTAATGTAGCACAAATCCAACAGTAGCATCCTTTAAACTCCTGTAAACTGCGGAAGGGACTGGGATTCTGACTGCAGAGGGTGGTGTGTTGAGTAGTGGATGGTGGAAGCTTTTATTTTAGCAGGCAGCAGACAACTTGTATCCTGATCAGATAGCAATTCTAATTTGTAGTTAAGTGAGAAAATATTACGAGAACAGAATTGGGAATGAGGATGGAAATGATGCTTGTAACATTGCATAAGTGCAATGGATCTCTTATGTGATGTCGGTGTCTGTCAGCCTCCTAAAGCAGCTGACTTTTGTCAATGGGGGCAAGCGATTGTGCTGTCATGTTTTTTTCAGGTGACTTTCACTTTCATTCTGTCCCTCCCAGTCAGACATTACCTCAGAAATTTGTGAGAAAGCCACCCTGGAAAAAACCAAGAGGGATTTTTTTCAATATTGCTAACTAGAACTTTTCCCCTTTCCATCACCTTTTGAACATTAGGTGTTTACACAGATGAGGATGAATATTGGGATCCTGATGCACTACTAAATAGTGGAAATTACCGCAATTTTTCGGGAACATTGGAGTTAATGTGTGGTCTCCCACATCTTTTCTCTGAAGACATTACTAAGAGGGTATGTGTTCCTTGGCAAAACTGATTCTGCTTATAACATAGACTGCATGTTTTCCCTTTTAAGATGTTTGTTCCCCTGTGCAGTAACTCAGCCATTTGCAAGCCCACAAAAAAAATAAAATCTAAGTTGTACTTTTTCTAGTATAATTTTAAGTCCTGATCGAGAAATAGAATTGTCTGCTTTTAAGCACACAAGCAGTTTATATTGATTAAAAAAACCAAACAAACCAAAGAAAACCACAACCAAACAACAACAACAAAGCCATCTGATTTTTTTTTTTTTTTTTTTTCCCCCACAAATTTGAATAATGGTTGGAACATAGTCTTCACCTTTTTCATAGAATCATTGAGCAATTTAGGTTAGGAGGGACTTGCAAAGGTTATCTAAACCGAATGCTGGCTAAAAATCCTGTGTGTAGCATTCTCTTGTAAGTACACAATGACAGCCTGCATTTATAGATGCCATTTCCACTGAGCCATCAGAGCTCTGAGTTACAGCTGAAATAAACTTAGCAGGTATGGCAGGGCCAATTTAAACTTACTGTGGAAAAGGAGTCTCGGTTGAGAGATCATTCCCTCGACCAAATAAGAGTAGAAGGGGTTTTTAGTACTAATAAAAAACTAAGCCAAACAATATAAATGGCACTTGGCAACATGAGCACATACTTTTAGTTCACCCTGAATGCCTCCACTGTATTAAGGTAATACAGTAATCACTCAAACACACAGATTAACTTGTCTGTCAAGCTTAAAGAGATTGTGTACCTTTTCCAAGGCAGATATTTGCTGATATTTCATCTTCAGCACTGTGTTTGGAACACCTTGTAAGAATGGTTTGCGGTACTTTCTGTTATGGAGAAAAGAGAGAATGAATGAAGATATACTTTTTAAAATTTTTCTTTATTTCTTTTCTCTTCAAGTTAACAGATGTCTATAGTTCATCTCCAGCACTAGGACGCTACTTTAGGTCAGCTCAGGTGGTTTATTTCAGGTAAGAAATTTCTGTCTCCAAAATTATCTGAAAATTCCAGACTTTGATGAGACATACATGTGTTTATGTAAATATACACAATATTAAAATCTGTGAAATATGGGTTTTCTGGGGGAAAGTTACATATAGAGGTAGTGCAAACCGGTGGAAGGATCCTCTGATGTATATGACAAGTGCTGTTAACAATATATAATGACAGTAACATTTTGTTGCTGTTAAGCATGATCTCTTTTGCCTTTGGTTCCAAGTTCAGTCTTTAAAAATATTCAAGGATATTTGTTAAAAGGAAAATGAGCAGCTGGAATCACTTGAGATTGATTTGGCTTAAATAGCCTTAACTAAATCAAACAGGGGTTATGGGGGAGGGAGAACTCTTTTGTTCTCAAAAGAGCTAAAAGAAACACGGACATACCAGTTGTGAGAGCCAAAACAGTAACATTGCATTGCTGATTTGTTTGGACCACTTTCCCCCCTCACTTTATTTTGGATAATGGGAGCAAATCTCAAAGCAGCAGCATGGTGGAGAGAGGCAGAGCAGGTGGCAGAGTGGAGGCTAGGCTAGCCTGAGTGAGAGGTATTTACACGTGAAGGAGAAGCTCAGCCACCAAGGACTGATGGAGCCAGAGGAGTAGCAGTGGTGGGAAGAAGGTGAAAAGAAACCAGGCCGGCCTTACAGAGCTGACAGAAAGCTACAAGGAGAATCTTATTCTCAGCAGAAACTGTCACTGGAGGAAGGCTAAGGAGTATACTGTGTTTGAGACTGTAAAGTTTTAATCTATGAAGATTTACAACAGGAAGGAGGCTGAGTAGCAGAGGGAAAAGTGGATCTGGAAAGATCCACTGCAGAGTGGTGCTGCTAGGGAGAGACAGAAGAGAGGCAAGGGACAGCAGTCAGAGAACTTCCCCAAGGACTTCTGAAAAAGCATTATTACAAAAATAATTTGAAAGAGGAGGAAATCAAGGAAAGTAGATTTTCAAAGTCCCAAAGCCATTGAAAGAGCATGGACACAGGAACAGCCCCCCATTCCTGTGTCAGGACTGTGGCAAGGGGCAGACCTGAAGGCACTTTGGGGAATGTGTTTCCCTTCACTGTCAGCCTTGGGCATGCTGGCTCTGTTCAGTGAGTGAGCTGTAGTTCCTTAGCCTTTATGATTCAGACCATCGAGTACAAAGCTGTAGTTCTTTATACATATTGCCTAGTTGATTACTCTCTGCCTCTGTGTGTGTGCACATCTCTCTGCTTCTTCTCCTCTCTGTCTCCTTTATTTTCCCCCCCATACAACTATATTTTTTGTGTCTTAAATTCTGTGAGTACAAAATGTAACTCTCAAATTGTATTCAGTGGATTTGGTAGATCACAAACAATAAAAATCTCCAGAGATGAACTCCAGTTTGGTGATTGGTGTAATCCACTCCAGAGCTGAGTTAGGAGTGCAGCTGGATGTCCCCAGGTACTACTAGTAGGAGAGCAAATCTTTCTGCGGGTACTCAGCTAACCCATGGGTGAGATACCACAGCACCTCTTATCGTTATGTACTCAGGAAGCACAAGTGCTAACAACCTCACTCCATTAGGACACATGACCAATTAACCTTTGTGCATTTGAAAACATGTCTCAGGTTGGTCTCAGGTATGTGCCTGGTTTCTGTTCTTAGGTATGTGCCCAGTTTCTGCTAATGTCAAGAGCTGTTCTGAGAAGAGAGGGGGAGGAGGAGGAAACTGGAACCTTTAATGGCAGTTTTCTTTTATAATGCTTTTCTTCAGAACAAGTTTAATAAAAATCCATGCCAACATTGATATGAAAAGTCAGTCTTCTCAAAAAAGAAAAGATTCAGTGGTGACTTGAAAGCATACATACTTGCCTTTGTTTGTTTTTCAGTAATGAAAGCTCCACTGTATTTTATCAGCTAGAATTTTCTGTGCCACCATCAACAGAAGGGTTTATGGAAAACACTATGAACCCAGACTTTGTAAGGAACATTTTACGTCAAAATATTTATGATGAAGATGATACTTTTAATCCTGGGACATCTGAATGTAACAGGTTAAAGCTTGACCCAACCTCTCTCACATTAACATGTAAGTGCTGTACATTAGAGAGACTGTTTATTAACAAAAAGCAGAAGTATTTACTTGAAAGGAGGGAAAGATGTTCAGATTTGTTAGTAGATACAATTTGCACATCAGTATTAAGAAAATTGTAAAACATTCAGTTTTCAAGGAAGTCTTGCTATGCTTAGCTTTTAACCTAGGATTCACTGGTCTTCTGATGAGAAAGGAAATAGTGATAGGATTGGTTAGCTATGGAGTCCCACAAAACTTTACAGATCTACTCTTGCATTTTATGCATACAAATAAAATCTCCTCATATCTGTGTGTAACATAACATGGAGCCAAATAATTTAAAATGTTTATCTCATTGTATATTCATATTTGAATGCTTATAAAGCTAATTTTAATGCAAGTAAAACAGGAGAAGTAATTTGGGAAGGAACTTACGATTTTTTCAGTCAAGGATGAAAAAGCCTCCGGATATTTTGTGTCTTCAGAGTTTTTGAAAAAATTATTAAGCACAGAGGTATCTTTCAAAGGAAACAAATGTTCATTCTTCCAGATTTTTTGGGTAGTAATTCCAATGGCAACCAGTGACTAGGTAATTATTCCAATGCATTTAGGTTTGTCTTGATTGAAATATCATCATAGAAGTTCTATGAACTTTGCAGTTTTACTGAAAGCAATGCATGGAGCTGCTTCCCCCCACACACCCCCCCCACACACCCCCCAATTTACTGAGCCACACCTAAACATTTTCAGGTTAACTCCAGGCTAACACATCACCATACTGTGTTTATAAGTAAGATTTACAATTAACTCATTTCTTGGTACTCTAATCAAGGGATAAGAGAGCAACAAGTCATGAATTCCAATTCTCAGTATCACTTTGTTCCTTATATATCGACAGTATTCATAGAAAATGTAGATTAAAAAGGTCAGGGAAGAATATGCTGAAAGATCTAAAGTTTCATTTTAATGCTAATAATATATTGGTTTAACTTTCAGAGAAATGACGGAATGACTTCTCATCTTCCTCATTGCCTAGAAGAGATGAGCATCTCCTATCTATTAGCAACCTCAGGAAAGGGAACAATTCATTAGATAGAAAACTTCTAAAGATGTTGTCCTGTAAATATTGCCTGTGATGCAATACTGTAAATGGAAAATGTGGTATATTTATAAGTGTTGTACTCCAATAACACCACTACCTCCTTCTTTCTTGTCCTGATATCTCAATAACACGTTTCACTCTTGTGAAAATCATGTATCTTGTCTGATGCGTGTTGACTTTGAAACCTCTGCTTTGTCTTGCCTTAAAATCTGGATTCCCTGCATGAACTTTAAATGTAGTCTTGCATGTGACTCCTTTCTTATTCTCTTGACTTACCCCGTTATCTGCACAGCTTCATCCTTAATGCTCGCTTTGACCCATGCTCATGTCTATTACTTTTTTTTCCCTGCTAATTTCACATGCCATGTTTCTCCATTATTCTTTCCTCCTGAAAACATAAATATCTTCTTTACTTCCTTTAATTACATGCAATACCTTTGCACTAACTTCTTAAATGAGCTTCAACTCTCATCATTACCTTGTTCTTCCTACAGTCTTCCTGGATAAGATGGTATCTGCTCTATTTTTCTCTTCTGTAATACAAAATAGAAATGAAGGAAGAAATATCAGGAAGAAACATGTCTTGTTCACGAACACATCTGAATGTTACAGTAATATTTCAAGGGTGAAATTAACTGTTAAAAATAATTTACTGGTACTGGTGAGTAGACAACTATTTGACCTGCATTTGTAAATTCAAAGAAAAACTAGCCTATACCATAAATTACAGTCCCTGTCCCAGCAGTGGGGATAAAAATGAACAGATGCAAGATATTTGCCTTAATAAGGCAGCAAACAGTTGTTCTTGTTGACAGGAGATCAAACCAGGTGAGCCAATGACAAGAGGAAGGTGCTGAAGCAGATCATGCAGGCCAGTATGGCATGAGTTATAGCCAGTAACTGGCTATAAGATGATAATTAAAAATTAAGCTTTAAGTTTACACAGAATGCAAAGGATTCACTACCATGTTAGTGAAGTATAGCTTTTTGTAATTTATTTATAGCTGTTATAAATGTTAATACTGTTGAATAGACAAATTTCCTTTAAGAAACCTTTTGTATTGTGAGAAATATCTTGTGGGAGATTGTTTTTTTCTAATGTTACTTGTTTATTTAAGGAGTAATCTGACAATTTTACTATGCATTATTTATTTTTACTCTTAAAGTTATTGTTTTCATTCTTCAACAGCTCCAGTCTGTCAGCTGTTTGAGCTGGAAAATAATCATTGGAATTCTAAATGCCGAGAGTTGTATGAAGCATCTGTCTGACACAGCTGTACATTCAACCTGTGTATGTTGTTGTGTATGCTTGAATTTTAACTGAGCTTGGGAAGCAGCCTGGACCAAACTAGTAGTTCACATGGCTCTCAATATTTGTGGCTAATTCTGACCTCATCTTGAATTGTAAGATGTAGCATGGGCTGTAAGAACCATAATTTCTCTTGATGTTATTTATCAAAATTGTACATTGTATAATGGTATGTATGAAGCAGGCTGGAGAAGCTTTAGGAAAAAGTGTATCTAATACAGGATCTATGCTTTCATTTAAGAAACGAAACACCACCTCGCCCCAAACAAACAAAAAAAAATCCAACAGCAAGGGATGTTGTTATTGCATTTTTGAGATTTTTATCAGTAGTTCTGTAAGACTCCTTTTTAAAAGAAAGTACTGTAAAAGTCCAGGAAAATGTGAGCCTCAGCTCTTTCTGGTAACAAAGCACTTAATTTTCCATAGAGAAACATTGTCTTACAAGGGAAGTTGCTACTGATTCCTTCTGGTTTAATTGTCAAGTCCTGAAGGTTGTCCATGTGTCTTTCTCTGGTCACCTTTTTGTAGACAGATTTGTTGCATTGGAAATGGCTGGCAGATATGCCTTAATGAGTAAGCTTTGTAAGGAGAGAAATGTTTGCTTGAAGACCTGACAGCAGAGGTAGGACGGTTAGCAATGCTGCATATTGTTACCTTAAACACTCAAGTGTCCCTTTCTAAGTTATCAGGACATAATCATATTCACTGTGCTCTTCAGCACTGGCAGCATATTCCTTCCTCTTGGGCACACTGACAATTGCATATTCTGTCTGATCATTGCTTTTAGTTGCAGAGGCTTCATGTTTTACACCATGGCTGACAGTAGAGTACCAGAGTTCGCTGGAATTCATAGAATCGTTTCTGGCAAAATGTTCCTGAGAACAGGGGGGAGAGAGAGTGAGAGGTAAGCTTCAACATGATTATAGCCTGCAGAAGTTTGTAACACAAACAAATCTGGTATAGCCTGTGAGCTCACGGAGTGGTGTTGACCAATGTACTAGTGCTGAGAAGGGTTTGTAAATGCACAGTACGCTACTGTACAGGCTGTGGCTGGACACCAGGAGCACCCAACAACATGTGCACACCTGGTGTGGATGGACTGTGGAGGTGGAGGCCTGTCTCTTGTCCTGAAGCAGGCACTGCTTAGTGGTAGGTTACGCGATAAAAAGATCATTACCACAAACACACACACTCAAGGGAGGACAGCAGCACAACTGCAGGCAGAGAGCCCAAACCATCTCCTGCCCCTGGTCCTCCCCAGAGCTGTCCCAGGAGAGACGTCATCTTGGTGAGCCCTGGGGTGACATCCACTCAAGAGTGAAAGGGAGCAGATGGGGATGGAGGTGGAGTTACTAAAAGTATGGGACACACTATCGATGCATGTGACAGGAGAGCATCTGAGGTTTGCACAAGACTTAATATAGGATGTTTAAGGGAGGAACTAGGGGGAGGGGTTAGGGTGATTTGCAGAGGAATAAAGGAAAGGCCAGGGGAGTCACAGCCAGCTGCCAGAGAGCTTGTAGGATCTGGGAGTGAACTAAGAGCCCAAGTGTATGTGTTCATGTGTCTGTGAAGGAGACAGTGTCCTGGAAGGGGCCCTGGCCTCACGGGACATGCATCAATGGCTAACCCCTTCCCTGGCAGCCCTAATCTAATGTTCTCCTTGAAAACAGAGAGAGGAGAAGGAAGAGCATTTATTGAAGGAGAAGGTAAAATTGTATGGGTAAATGTCTGCCCAACTGTTTAGACTTGTCCCTCCTTTTGCCTCTTGAAGGTGTTTGCTAGAGTTGTGGGTGGTTGTGCATCTGAATAGCTAGCAGGATGACTCATTAAATCTAAAGGGACCATGTGAACTGATTAAGTACTTGAAGCCAGAAGTTAAACATTTGTTTGCCCTGATGTTCTTAGTTTGAACCCACTGGGTAATAAAGCCAGTGAGTAAGTACAAGCTTTTTAGTGGTATCTATTGTCTGTGGTAGTAGTAGTATTTTAAGTGGGTGTTGCTGATTTCATGCCAACATCTGTAGCTACCTTTTGTACTCGAAGTGGAACAGAGGTTTCTTCTCCACAGTTTAATAAACCCAAAGGGTTCACTGTTATCATTCAAACTTAAAAGTGAGAAAGTTGTTAGAACATAATTCCTTCAGAATCTATGTCAGATTTCCTGTTTATATGAAATCATCTTGTCTGTTCAGATTCTGCTTGGTGTGAAAGATCTCCTGACCTTGAGGACACCTCACTGAAAGTAATTTCTAAGTTTTGATTTAAGGCTTTATAAAATGTTGAGATTTAGGAATTCTAGAAGTTTTAAGGAGCAGAGCAATCAGGGTGGACCTGCTTAAGAAAAGGAATTCTCTAACTATCTGCAGGGGCATGACTCTGTCCTCCTCTAGTCACTATTACAAAGAATTGGGCATGCAGGACACAGAATGACAGAATCAGAATCATAGAATCATAGAATTGTCAGGGTTGGAAGGGACCTTAAAGATCATCTAGTTCCAACTCCCCTGCCATGGGCAG
>WUAM01000271.1:385104-396409 GCA_024336885.1 Actenoides hombroni | reverse complement strand
AGCTACATGACTTTATTTCTCTGCTGTGTAATGTCCTGCTTAAAGTGCCAAAAAATTTCTGTGTGTCCTGTTTGGCTGGGATCTACTCAGAAATATTCAAGTGCTTTACTGTATCCAGGTAACAAGAAAATTTCTAATGTAATTCCAGGTAAAAAGGGAATCTCTTTTACAATTTGCCCCGTTTTCTACAGGTGACATTAAAGAGTGCTGTACTGAACAGTGGTTTATCAAAGCTTGTCTTTATGAGACATGGTGCAATAGATAAAAGCGGACAAGGTGAACTTCTAACTGTAATTTTCCTGCCTGGAAACCTGGAGCAGATGATAAGTACTCTTTGTTCTTTGTATTCACAGAGTCACAGTCACAGAATGGTAGGGGTTGGAAGGGACCCCTGGAGATGATCTAGTCCAACACCTCTGCCAAAGCAGGTTTACCTAGAGTGGGTTGCACAGGAACACGTGCAGGTGGGTTTTGAAAGCCTCCAGAGAAGGAGACTCCACAACCTTTCTGAGCAGTCGGTTCTGTCACCTATACCTTACCTATAGCACCCTTTCTCCCTTCAGCAGCCCCTCAGTGTAGGAAGCCTACAGATGAAGTCACCTCCCTAAAAATAATCCTGAGGCAATACTCTTTGACATACTATGAACTATATTGTTCATCTTAATTTGCTTGTTAAATTACCTTTGTTTAATCAAAGGGTTCCTCATGGTACCTTACATAGTCTCTTCAGGCTGATTCATTGCATTTGTTCCTGTTTTTAATAAAATCACTCTTAGCATTCTTGTTTAGTAATTAAATATAAAATGGTATTGAACCTACCTTATTTTTGGTAGGCAGTTTCCCATCTTTCCACTGGATCTCTTCACCCTTGGGGACCCAATTTTGGATTGTTTTCCCTGCTGGCTGAATTGTTCTCTGTACTGGCTGTGTTACAGAGTGAAACTCAGTAACCCAAGAATCTCATTATCTCTCACACGGTAAGTGCATGCAGCACCCAGATATTGTGCACCTAAAAAAACCCCAACAACCCAAAGCCTCCACTGCAGACAAACACTGATGAGTGGGGGTGGGAGAGGAAGAGGGGTGAGGAATGGATGAGTGATGTGACTTCCTGGGGTGCTGAGGCCAGCAAGGGTGTGCTGGTGCTGGTGGCTTCCATGAAGAGGCTAGCAGGTTGCAGCATGGACTCCTTCTAGGATGCCTGGACTGAAATAACACCTTGGTGTGCTCTCAGGAAGAGGAAGCCGCATGCCTGTCCATCTTGCTTTTCTGAGAAATGGTGTCACAAACTGAATGGTAAAAAACAAACCCTTCAAACCCCATTGAAGCACAGCCTTTGTTACGGAAGCTTTTCAATGCAATCTGGTTTTGTTTCCTTCTCTCCTTTTTGTCTTCTTCCTGAGAAGAAAAAGAGAACCAGACATGCAATTTACAAGGCTGGTAATTAAGTTCATAAGTATGTTTTCATCCACACATTGCAATTGTGGTATGTTGCTGGAAAAGAAAAGAGAAAAAAGATCTCTGTAAGACTTCAGGTGTCTGCATCCATTTCATGAAAACACAGAGGTGAGAACTAACAGCCAGTTAACTGGACTGTCTCACTGGTAACATGTAGTTTTGCAGATAGATGTACTCCACCGTGAGCTAGGTCTTGCTTAAGCAGCTCCCCTCCTTTGTCTGTCTTTTGCTTTCAGTAGGCAGTCCCACACCAGATTTCAGCTCTGGCAGCTGTCATTTGCAGTCATTTACTTCAGCGGATGGCAGTGTAGTAGCGGAGGGAGGAAGACCCATTTAGGAAGAGATCACAGATCAAATATCTCCAAGTCAAACATGACCAAGGATAACCAGTTGTGGCTGTGCACAAACTACCTTTGTGCCATCTGATCTAAAAGTTGTGCAGTAACGTGACGCACTGTCTGTAACCCTGCCTGAATAAGCATCCTGGTCCTGCAGCAACCCTTGACTGCTGACTGCGGGTCCTGCCACAGCCCACCCTGATACAGCAACACAGGCAGTAGATGCAGCTACTGTCTTTACCCCAGTGTACTGCATCTCTCCAAATCCAGCCAAGATATATGTATGTATTTTTTTTTTTTTTTGATTTACCAGGAACTAGAGAGATCATTCTAGTGCAGCAGAAAGGAAGAGATGAATGTGAATCACTGCGTTTTTCAAGCAACGGTTGCAAAACTGTCTTCTGCCTAATTAATTCCCAAGCTTTTCCCATGTTTTGGAAAGTGCCTGAAGGTCAAGCATTATGTGTGGTTCTCAGAAATGAAACTGCAGTGTGACTGAAGCAGGACAGCATGGGATTTGACTGACAAGCAAGGAGGAAATCTGTAATCCACTACAAGTCTGTTGAAAGACAAACAGATCAGGAAATGTCTGCATAACCGGATTTCAAGTTATATTCATAAAACTGTAATATGTGGTGGGGTGGGCCTCACATTCCTGCCTGCCTTATTGTTAAAGAAATTAATCAATTGCTGATGTTGGCTGGTCCTTGGAGGAAGGGGTGGTCAGAAAGGGATGCTGCAGCAGGAAGATGCAAATGCAGACACACACACGTGGGCTGGAAGGAGAGTCCCCACATGCCCAGAGTCCTTGCAGTGTCAGGATCTGTCAGGGGAGAGGCAGAGCCTGGAAGGAGCAGCCAGTGTACATGGCTCTTTATCACCAGGTAGGGGATTCTGTAGCCAATTTAAAGTTAACAGAGTTTTGCAGCTGCAATAGCCATCTCTATCTTCACCTGGCTGCTGCTAAGATTGACAGATAGGTCTTTATTAAAAGTTGTTTGCTTTAGCAGCACCCAGGTTGTAAGGGTTGTTTGGAAAGGCTTTTGGAACATGACAGCGTTTCTAGCAGAAAACAAAATGGTTAAAGCGGACAAGAGCATTTCCTATGAATAGAAAAAGATGTGTCAGTGAGGCTTGTAATTCTTTTTTAAATCAAGTGCAGTTCCTTTCGTGATCACTAAGTGGGGAAGTTCAGCTATGAGGACTTCAGAAAAGGTGTCTGCAAACTCGTGGAAAGTTCTTCCTTTAAAGTTTTGTTTCAAAATTTTAACAGAGCTAGGGCGAGAAGACCAGAAAAGACTAAAATGAATCTTTGCATCCCTGTGTAGGGTACTCACACCCTGCTCAGAGGCTTTGATGCAAAAGGACATAGGTCCAGCTAGTCTTCAATATATTTTTCCACTTTGGAAGTTCTGAGAGGCTGACAATCAGAAACTAAATATTTGCTTGTGATTCTCCATTTCAAGGCTGGCAGTTTACACTGTCTCTGATTTGGTCCAAGGCCTTGTTCCACAGCCTGTTGGAGTTACTTGCATTGCGTAATAGCTGTAAAATGTTCTGAAAAACTGCACAAGAACAATTTTGTATTGATTTCACATTTTGGTCAGGCCAGAATGCCCTTCTAGAAATCTTGCAGGAAAGTGCAACTGTGAAAATAACTCAGCAAAAGGAAAATGAGATGTGACACCTCAAAGGAAGAAGACACTAGTATGAAGCAATCATAGTTTCCAGAGTGACAGGAATTAATTAATGAGCCTACTCTAAAGCACATCCAAAATGTTTATTTAGAGGTATACTGACACTTGAGCTGTTTCTATTTTCAGATAATTAATTACCATTTGGAAGAAGATAAGGAATGGTGTGTGAGCATATCTGAGAATTTTTTTTTTGTCACATTATGATTCGGGCCTGTTGGCGTCCCTCAAGCTATCTGCATGAGTCAAGGTTAATCTGTGGGGCAATTTGACTAAAAAGAAACCAGTTTTACTGCAATCACAGTCATTTGGAGTCATAAGAACTTTCAGAAATGTAAGCCATCTAATCAGAAACCAGAAACTTTAAATACAGTCTACAAGTAAAAGTTTGAGTAGCAAATGAAGTTTCACTGGCTGTTTACCCCACTGTGAAGTAAGTGAGTGACCCATGGGCTGAGGTTTTTGTTGGTTTCAGCAGCATGATGACAGCTGGCAGAAAAAGAGAATCACAGGTGTTAAAATGACAAAACCAAAAGGCACAAAAACTATTACTCAAATCAGCTGTGTGAGGTATTCTTATGTCATCTCAGGTGAGGGCAGAGAAGAAGGGGTGTGCTTGTGGGATGGCAGCAACTGTCTTTCTGAGAGACAGGGCTGGGGAAGGAGCATAGACATGTGGAGAAGATGGGAGACCAAGGCTTTGTTTCTTCCTCAAGGCAATGTATGACTTTGGCCCAGGGTTGGATGCTTGGCTTGCTCTAGTCTCCTTACCTGGAAGAGTTGCATTACAGCAGCAGCAGCAGCTTCTGGGTCTCCACTGATTTACACGTGTAGTGCAGACCCCTGACTTGAGTCCTCTGAGTTACATGATGGGGACATTTGTATTACTGATTGCAGCATGACTATTGACATGAGCTCAGGTCAGAGTCAGGGTGGCCTTTCCTCCTGCCCCTCACAGACATTGGGTGCTCAGCCAGCTTAGAAACCTGGGCTTGTATTTAGGCACTTGCAAGAACCTAACCTTATGGAAAGGTGCTTGTGAAAAACCCAGCCTTGTAACTCTTTACCCCTGTCTGTCATGCAGCCCGGCTGGGAAATCTTCAGTTTCTGCCTCCGACATTTGTTGTCATGTCCCCTGAAATTTTTGTTTTTCAGCTGAGTGCAGGAGGTTTTTACAAGTTGCCTCTTACCGTATGTGCAGGGAGGGGGAATGTCCCTAGAGTAAAAGCGAAGTGTATAAAAAAGGGGAAGCTGTTCTCAATGGATCAGTCACTTGCTCGTCTCGCTGAGCGCACAGCTAAGATGCTGGTCACATATCTGCTCCTCTCCAGCATCTGGACCATTGCGTCAGGTAACTCCTCTGTCTGTCTGTCTGTCTGTTTGTATCATTGTAATGGCATTAGGGATCTCGGTGGCCCTTCCAGCCTGCTGCTGTGCTGCTGGCTGTTGCAGTCCCCACCTGGCATCCCCCCCAGGGCAACCCCAGGGGTGACATGGCACTTCTGGCACCACTCATGTGGGGCTTCAGACATGTCACTGCTAGTTGCATTGACAGCACCCTCTCCTTAGTTTACCACCTGCGCGTTTATAAGCTGCAGGCAGATGTACAAATTTATTGCAGTTTGCAAATCATAATACAGGCAAATGTCCAAATGCTCTCAAGGTCCTGTATGACTCAAGTTTGATTTCATCTCTGGTTGTGGCTGGGATTTGGGTCAGAATATGGCACTGATTTGTTTTAGCCAAGAGGGATTTATTTTTCTTGTGATGATGGACATGGTGCTTGTAGGTATCTGCTCGGGCCACTGAAATCGTGTTACATTTGTTTTTGTAATTAAAAAACATGTAGAAAAGCCTGAATTTGTTTCAAACTAGCTTCCATGATTACCGTTTGTATTCTGCTTGTGGCACTACTGAATTCTGAAAAGCAAAATGACTGTCACAGCTTCACAGATGGCTTCTTATTCTCAGATGGAGATCTGCCTGGCCATGGCCACAGCCATGGAGGAGGCAAGACCTAAGAGAGTATTGTCAGTTGGGTTAGCCAAGTATAATTCTGGGCACTGCAGACAATCTCACTTCTCTTTAAAACCTGCAAAGATATATCCCTTTGTTATAAATTGAATTACACATTTTCAGTGCTGTGACTGTCTCTGTTGATATCTCCCTTCCCATGCTGATGTGCACAAGTAAAATTTAAAAACTAATATCCTAAGAGGACTGTAGAGCTGAGCTGCCAAACCTTGGGGCATCTATTTTGCTTGCCTGTCCCCTGAATAGTTTTTCCACATAGGTCTGTGAATTGGAAGAGGAGATAATTTTTTTTTTTCTTCTATTCCCCAAAGACCTGTAATACCATGGTGTTTATGCTATGAAAGATTTTTGTCCAGGGGCCAGCCTTCAGCAGGGTCTCAATTGCTTTCTAGCAGCACAGCCTCAAGAATGAGATAGGAGGGCAGGTGCAGTTTGCCTCTGGTCCTTCCTATCTTGCTTTATCCTTGTGGTTTTCTGTTCTCTTGTCAGTCTCTGACAAGTATGGATGCACGATGCATAGTAATACATGTAATAATTTTCAGCAGTTTTACTGATTTTCTTCTCTCTGTGCCACAGGAGGGCTCAGAGAGCAATAATGCACCAGCGGCTGATTTGTTCTTAGTGTGGCTGAATGTTTATGGAACCTCTCCATGGGTGCTCATGGGATAACAGTCTTAGCAGACAGAAATCAGTCACTCCTGCTACCAGAGCTGCCTTTCTTGCTGACATTGTTTGCAGCACAGGTAACAGGCTGACAAGAAGCTTTGTGTGAGAGGTGTCAGGTCCAGTGAAACTCTCGGGTCTGTTCTTTTGAGCTGTGTTTTCATTTTTTTTACCTGGATGTAGGGGCAGAGAGACCCTGCAGAGCCACTCTACTCAGGAGTGATAGTGAGGGGCTGGGAGGGCCTCTACTGAAGGTGGATTGCAGAAGGGTGATGAGAAATGCTGAATGTGGCACTTGCTTCTCCCCCAGGTGATGTGCAGGTGATGCACAGAAAGGTCCAGTCAGCCCAGGCAGGAGGAAATGTTACTTTTTCATGCCGTATGGTCACAAAAGAAGATGTGCTACAGGTGACCTGGCAGAAGGAGACAGATGGGGATGAAGACAACATAGCAACTTACAGTATGATAAAAGGCCAAAAGATAGCAAAAGGCTACATTGGCCACATGAGCTTTGCCCAAAGTGAGTTACACGCCTCGGCCATTTCCCTTCATGGAGTCACCCTCCAAGACGAAGGATGCTATAAGTGTATATTCAACACGTTTCCCTCAGGGGCTGTCACTGGCAGGATGTGTCTCAAAGTTTATGGTAAGACATTGTAATTTTGCACGGGCTGTCATCTGAGGACCAAGTCATTTTCCCTGCAAAAAACCTTTCCTGACCACTGGTCACTGCTAAATTGCTGCAGGAAAGGTGGCTCAGCTTCCTCTCCATCTCTCCTTCCTTCTCTGGTGTAACTTCTGATAGGAAGCCAACATTCAACAGTTCTTTAATTTTCTTCCCCTTTAAGTCAACAACAGTGAGATCCAAAAACTGACACGTAACCCATGACTTCCTCCAAGTTTCCCTGGCCATGTGCTGTGCTGACAGCTGGCCTGCCACAACCATGAACCCTTTGCTCCTCTGCTTCCTTTCCCCGCTGCTCTCACCTCTTAAGTATGGAAATTGGGCACTTTTTTTCCTTACTCTGCCTTCAGTCTTAAAAAAATTCAAGGTATTCAAAAGGCAGAATGACATAAGCATGGCCAGAGTATCTGTAAGCTTATTTAGAAGCTATAGCAAAAATGGCAGTAGTTAGGCTGGGCTCAGGAAAGGGTTGTAAACAGAAAGGCTGAAATACAGCACAGCTTATGGACTTTGCCACATTAATATCTTGGGCAGGTCAGCATCAATTAGCTTCAAGAAAAGAGTTGAAACAAAACACGAGTCGAGGTGGCAATATTTGTCACCTCCATATGAAATCGTTGGCTAGCAAGTACAAGCTAAAATACAGACAAATAGATGGACTCAAAAGGAACAAGAGTGAAAAGCTGTTAATCATTTGAGGGAGACTCTTGGGTTTTGCCAGTGAGAAAGCTGAGACATTAAACGCACCCTGAGGACACCCTGTTGGCTCCTGACACAGTGACTCTGCTGTGTTCCAAAGATCATATCCCATGTGGAAAATATCAGTGTTTGGGACTTTGCCACTGCCATATGACCCCTAGTACCTTCTGCTGAGAAAGACACAGGCACATATGCCCGCACACATACCAACATGCCAGGAATCCTCTGCATGGGAAAAAATATGCCCCGGGCATGTAAGGGAAAGATGACTTAAGCAATAGTGGGAAGGTGGTGGGGGGAAATACAAGCAAAAACCAAGCCTGGAACAAAAATTCTCTCTCTCAGGAAATCTCCTAGAGCTGAAAAGAGAAATTCAGAGATATATTTCAGATATGAAAAGGAAGGTATTCCTAAAGATACCCAGCTCTGACTCATTCAGAGGGTAAACACTGGTTACAGATCACTGGAAAATATGGAAGTGCCTTGCAGAGGGGTTCCCTTCTTGTTTTTTATGTAAACCTAAACACAGAGTTAGATTTGTTTTCTTTTGTTGTTTTGTTTTGGATTTTATCCAAGTAGGGGAAATATTTCCCAAAATCACCAGCCTTGTGGCTATGATTCATCCTTTAACGGAGCGCTACTTTTTAAAATACATGTTTTCTCCTGCTACTCCCATTCCCACAAGCTTCCCTTCCCGCCTCTTAGACAAAAACGCATCAACTGAGAAGGGTTTCACTTCTCTGGTGGGCAGGCGTGAGCCCATGGCTCCTGCTGCACCAGTGCAGACTTGTGGGCCACTGCCAGGTCATGGTGGCCTTCCTGAAATGTGCTTGATTGAATGTGTCCTGGAGGGTCACCATGAACAAACTAAGTGTCTGGCACTGTGACAGAAGATTTTGGTTCACATATGATATATGCATTGAAGCTAGTTTATGGGATGCTACTTAAATCCACAACCTTATTCCTTTAGTCCCCAACTCATAACAATGGGAACAACTTGTCTGAATAAGCCCAGAGAACTTCCTAGGATGGAGTGTGACGCCAGCAGGAATCTCCCAAGGCTCAGGGAATCAGGACAAGGTGAGCAAGCCAGAGTAACTAGCTGAAAATGAAATATTGCCAAGTCTCTGCCCTAGAGAGGGGACTGCCAGGGAGTTTTTGAGGTGGTAATTGCCTGATTACAACAGCCTTCGCAAGAGGGGCTATTCCAGGATGGGCACTGCCAATGCATAATGAGGGGAAGTGAAACCGCATAAGGAACTGGATACAGCAGTGAGAAAAAGAAACAGGTATAACTGGAGGAATCTCAGACCTGCCTGAAGCAGAAATTTCCTACCCCGTAGCAAACCCCATTTTGGAAAAGAATCATTTCATGTGTGTTTGGTGGGTCTCTTTTGAACAGTCTGCTCCTCTTCCCCCTCCATCTGCTTTGGAAATGTTTGGCTGACTTTCATCACCAAAGAGTGAAACCCAGAAAAGGGACCAAGTAAGCAGCTACAGAGAGAGAGGGGGACGTGCCACAAGAGGATAATGGACAAGACCTGCTGGGTCACAAAATTCCCCAGGGCATTTGCTGGGCCTTCTTCAGAGACCTTCTGCCTTCATTGTAGGTGGCATCATTTGCCTAGAAAACTCGAGAACATCAGAGAAATGCCATCGCTACTTTTTAGACAGAGCTGGAAAAGGCTTCTGTCATCATGAGGAGTACTGTAATTCCTGAAATTTTTTTACCAGTCTCTCTGAGACCACTGTCAAGCCTTTAAACTTAAAAAGCACATCATGACCTGACAATCCCCTTTAATTGGTGGTGGACTGAGAACTGGCTGAATGAGAGGGTTCAGAGGGTTGTCAGCAGTGGTTCAGTCTAGTTGGAGGCCTGTAGCTGGTGGTGTTCCCCAGGGATCAGTTCTGGGTCCAGTATTGTTCAACATATTCATCATTGACCTGGATGAAGGAATAGAGTGTACCCTCAGCAAGTTTGCTGATGATGCAAAACTGGGAGGAGTGGCTGACACACCAGCAGTCTGTGCTGCCATCCAGCGAGATCTGAACAGGCTGGAGGGTTGGGCAGAGGGCAACCTAATGAATTTCAACAAGGGCAAGTGTAGGGTCCATCTGGCAAGGAACAACCCCATGCACTAGTATAGGTTCTGTCTGCTGGAAAGCAGCTCTGCGGAGAAGGACCTGGAAGTCCTGGTGGACAACAAATTCACCATGAAGCAGAAGCATGCTCTTGTGGCCAGGAAGGCCAGTGGTATCCCAGGGTGCATTATTAAGACTGTGGACAGCAGGTGGAGGTAGGTTCTTTTCCCACTCTATTCTGCCCTAGTGACACCACATCTAAAGTAGTGTGTCCAGTTCTGGGCTCCCCAGTTCAAGAGAGACAGGAGAGAGTCCAGCAGAGGGCTATAAAGGTGATGAGGGGACTGCAACATCTCTCTTATGATGAAAGGCTGAGAGACCTGCGTCTGTTTAACCTGGAAAAGACTGATGCAGTCAGTCTCTTTTCAGCAGTGTCCAGTGATAGGACAAGGTGCAACTGGTACAAACTGGAACACAGGAAGTTCCATCTGAACATGAAGAAAGAATTCTTTCCTGTGAGAGCCCTGGAACAGGCTGCCCAGAGAGGTGGTGGATTCTCCTTCTCTGGAGACTTTCAAGACCCGCCTGGACATGTTTCTGTGCAACCTGCTCTAGGCAATCCTGCTTTAGGAGTGGGGTTGGACTAGCTGATCTCCTGAGGTCCCTTCCAACCCCTGCCACTCTGTGATTCTGTAACTACAGAAGGCTATTACAGATAACCAAAGCTGATGTACTTCACTAGAAAGTAAATTTTTCAAATACTTGGGAACATTGCCACTGCTAAAATTAAGGAACATTTGCATTACTGCTCTGCAAGAGCTACCAAAACAAGTACTTCTGAACAGCACTTCTTGTGGGTACTGTTTCACTGTAAACAACTATTTTGATGAAAGGCAAAAGAAGCAGTTAATTTAAGTGTATGCATCAAACATTGACAGTAGGCACAGGCTAACAGTGCAGCTGGACTTTACTGCAAAAGCAAGCACTTGCAGGTTTTGCCTGTGCATCTATTACAGACACTTGCTAAGGAGAAGCTCAACCTTACAAGATTTTTTTTCACATGAGAATCATTCCTTGGGGTGCAGTGTGAGAAGACAGAGGAGTGCTTAGCCAGAATTGGAGCAGATGTGGAGTGCATGTGTTTCTGCTAAGATACTGAGCAATTTTTCTTATCCCCTCTGGAAACATCTGTGACAGTTTTCCTTTACTGCTTTTGGATGTTGCAACCTAATACTTGAAGTTAAAGCTGTGGGTGGATATGTTATTTTTATGCATCCCGTGAGCGAAAGAAGAAGTTCGGAGATCATTTATTAATCAAAACATAAACTGTTTGTGACACTTGTCTTTTCATACATGGGAGATTTTGAGAAGTTCCAACTGAAATCCCCGTACACAGTTGTTCCTCTCAGAGCAACACTAGTGGGTTTCATCAGCTCTGTGGAGTTTGAGTTTCTGTCATGGATGATGCAAAAAATGAGAAACACCCACTATTTTTTTTTTCTTTTTATCTAGGCAGGCACAAGCACAGTAAATAAATGAGGTCTAGACATACACAGCCCCCCCCCCCCCCCCCACCCCCCCACACAGCACCACACACCAGCCCCCACTCCCACCCCTCGCTCCCACGCGTTCCATCGCCCACACAGCTCGGT
>WUAM01000271.1:368055-379847 GCA_024336885.1 Actenoides hombroni | reverse complement strand
ACAACAAATGGCTGTTCTGGGCTGGGAAAGTTTTATATCCATTCTCACATTTCTCTTCATGCAGAGCTTGTAAACAGCAACAGCATACAAGCCCTACAGCCACTAATTTCACACCATATTGTGACTCCCTCTGTTTCTTTCCATTTGCCTCAAGCAAAGTTAAGGTCTAGTATATCTACTCTGGTCTGTCTACTGTATCTTGGATGCAAGATGCACATTGCAGTGATAACTATATTGGCTGCTTACCTCTAGCTAGGGCTGGGTGTTTGCTTGGAGCAGCGAGCTTGTGTCCACATGCAGCTGCCATGTGCATTGAGTGTTTCTCGTATTTCCCTGTAAGACAGCCTTCTCCCTTTCTTATTGAAAAACACAGAAAAAAAATGTGTGCAGTGTGACAGGTATCCTTCTGTAAATACAGCTAGAAACTTCACATGGTGCCTAATCTCACCACTGGATTACCATGTAGCCAGGAGCTGTGCTGCGTGTTTTTACAGCACAACCCTTGGGTACAAGACCTCTCTTCTGAGCCCTGGAGCACTGTCACTTGCCTAGCTTTCCCATTCTGGAATTACATGTGATGCAAACACATTTGGAGCAGAGAGACTTTAGCCAACTCTGCCATCTGCAGAGACTCCTTCCATAGTTCAATATGTGGTTTTGGTTTGCTTGGGGGTTGGGGCAAAGTGGTGGCAGCTGAAGGTGTCTCCACAATGCCCTCTTGGTGGAAAATCACCTGCTGTTTTTGCTTGTGAGTTCTCTGCTAGTTCCAGGGGAGGAAAGTGACTTCTTCGAGGAGTCTGGGATCACTGCCTAGTGTGCTGCTCAGTAAACTGCAGAGGCAGCAATCCACAGGCAGCGTCTCCTTGCCCACCCTCTTTTCCCTGACAGAAAGATAGATAGTGGGGGCTATCAGGGCCTGTGGTCCCTCGTTTCTTCCCTTTCTGCAGCCACCACCTGTGCTTACCAGGAAGATCCCACATTTATACCTTGTAAGGTGCAAGTCCTTCTGATGGCACTCATTGTGCATCTCGGCAGCATGGGGTTAACTAGAATCAACACCAAGCTTTGTCACTGGGAAAAAAAAAAAAAAAGAAAAGGGGTGCTGTTTATTTCCAGCTCTGGCAACCAGTGTAGTCAGCATGAGACAAAATCACGTTAGTAACCTGCAGACAGTTTGTGGTGATTAATGATTGACCAGTTCCCTGGAGGAAACAAGGAGACACTTCCTCCCTGGCTGGCTGCTTCCTGCCACCATAGCTCTGCTGATTGGCCAGGAGTGATTTGAAAAAGGCGCAAAATCATCAGCCATCCCCCTGGGCATGCCAGCCACCCTCTGAGGGATGTGGGGAAAGAAGGTGAGCATTCCCAGGCAGTGCTCTGTTACATTATGCTTTTTCCCCTGCTTTTCTGTGCTGAAAGCTGCCTGCTGCTGCTCTGTGGAGGCTGCCAGCTGGAGGAGACATCAATGGGTGAGTGGAGTGCCCTTTACCTGCACAAGGTTAATTCCAGAACAGCACCAGCCTCTCTTGGCAAGCAGAGAGACCCAGATGCCACCCAGACTGAAAAATACGAATTGGTAACTGAAATAGTACCTAATAATATGGGGGTTGGTCAGCAGCACAATTGGGAAATGCAGGTCAGAGAGAGCAAAGGGGCAATTTCGTCTTTGGTGTATATTCAGCTTGTATATTTCCTTTCTTTTTAAGTGGTGTTAGGCTCCTCAGCACAAGGGATGGAGCAAGTTTGCATTTCCAATGTACGTGCTGGGCAGTGCACACTTCTGTTGGAAGAGGCTTGCACAGGTGGATATCCCCTTGCAGCCATTTGCAGCCTCCCAGCTGTGGGGTGCCCTGGGCTGCTCTGCCTCCCCCTACATCCCTGCACGTGCCACTGAGAGCAGATAGGGGATGCTCTCAGGAGCCAGAGATGTTTTTTTGGGTAGTTGCTGTGTGTCAGATCTATAGAAGACACCTCTGAGCTCCTGTGGACAAATGCGAGCTAAGAGTAAAGCACTGAGAAGAAGCAGGCAGAAAAGCCTGGGGCTCGAGTCTGCTGTGCTTGCTAAGGAGCCTGCCTGCCCTCTGTTCCCATGCCACCTTCCTCCTCACCATGAGAAATGGACAGTATAGTCTAGTGATATTGCAGCCACCCATAAGACCAAAGTGTCTGAGGTCTCCCAGTGTGCCACACAGCCTCATGGTGGAATTCTTTGCTCCAGTGTTCTGCAAGATGGGAACACTTTGACTGGATGCTTCATGATATCCTTCCTTGAGTGAATAGCTTTTCCTCTTGCTCTGATTTCTGGGTTTGTTCTGCTCCCAGGTTTGAAGGAAGCTGTGAAATCTGATAGAGTAATTGCAGCAGCCCTCGGTGGAGAGGCAAATTTCTATTGCAACTTCTCACTCTCAATGGATGTTGTACAAGTCACCTGGCAGAAGAGAAATGGGTCTTCCTTCCAGAACATAGCCACCTACAGCCCAAAACACGGGCTGAAGCTTATAGGACCATTTCAGAAGAAGGCATATTTCACTACAGCAACCCTGAAGGCGTCAGCTATGACACTCCAAAATCTCACATTCGAGGATGAGTCCTATTACAGATGCATATTTAACGTGTTCCCCCATGGCTCCTTCAGCAAAGATATATGCCTCAACATCCAAAGTAAGTTTTCCACTAACACTTTCTCACTTTCTGGTACTTGGCACAGGTCTGATGTAGTCAGAAGGTGAGTAAGGCATTATCATCTCCACAACATGGAGACTTTCCATGCAGCAGCATCTCCTTGGTAGATAATTTCCAGAATTGCCATGCCCTCCCTAAGGTGAGGGTAAATAAACCAGGAGATGCTTTCAAATAAGAAACTCTGTATGGAGAGATCACCCATCCAGCTTTGGCTGTAAATTTGCCACAGAGTGTAAAAATTACCTTCTCTTCTCATCCTCAGCAATTTCTGAGCTAACAGTGGAATATTATTCTCACCTGCCCACCGAGGGTCTCCTCACCGTGGTTTGTTCAGCAACAGGAAAGCCTGCCCCTAAAATCACCTGGCTAGGTGACAATGACTTGGAAGAGCTCTCTGGAACACACCACGTTCAAAACGCAAATACAACAGTAACAGTGGCAAACAGACTTACCTTCTTTGCCAACCAGGTCCATGCCTTGATCTGCCTCCTTGACCACCCACAAGGAAGGAAAATAAAGGCAGTTTACCCAGGAAAAGGAAGGGAAGGTAGGTTGTGTTTGTATGGAGAGGTGAAGCATGTAGTGGGGAGTGCTTAGGAAAGGATGTGCAATTGAGGGACTGCAGCTTTTACTTACATAGGTGTCCTTAGACATTTTTTCAGGAGTTCAGACCTCATGCTAGATAAAGATTTCATGATTTGAAACTATCTACCACCTTTTCCTTGTGGTACCTATGTGTACTAGGTGTGTGCATACATATATCTAATAAATATGTAGATCTGTGTTTATGTATGCATATATATCTGGGGGTTTTTATTTCTACATAACCACTGAATTGGAGAGAGAGCAGATGTGGTCAACTAGCAGGCCCCTAGCTGTTGAATGCTGGAGAATGATATTTCACATGGAAGATTTCAGAAGGGTATGTCTCATGAAGGTTGGGAGACTTTCCTTATGATAAAACTTCATAAAAAAGAGAAACACAAAATGATCAGGAGCAAAAATGCTGGGTTTTGGTTCTTCCAGTGCCTGGGAAGTGTGAAATATTATTGGTATTTATTTAAAAAATAAAATAATTTCTCACCTGTCACAGTGTTACATTGTTCCTTTCTCTTTGTCAAAGAATAAATGAGCACAAACTGATAAACGTTTCACTTCAGTCCCAACCTCTGGAAGAGGAGACAAGACACACGTTGACATCCCTCTATGTTCTGTCTGAACTTACTGTTTCTTTTTGCAGGTGTTCAGAAGATCATAATCATTATAGCAGTCTTAATAGCTGTGGTGTTCTTAATCTTGATACCTTACATCATGACACAAATCCACAGAAAACAGAGAAAGTAAGAATATTTTCCATTTTCTTGCAAATGACGTGGTGTGCCTATGTTCACCTTGCAGTTTACCTTTCTGTTTTCTGTCAGTGTTTTTATATCCCTGCCCTGGAAACTTATCCAGGTGGCAACAGCATCTTTAAAATAGCAAGAGTCACTCTAAATGCCAGGAAGTTTCTAAGCATTATGTGACTAGTTAATGGTTGGTGGTTTTTTTTCAGACTGAAGAGAAGTAGAGCACCCAGAATTCCTGCAAAGGAGAAGGGTTTACACCAAGACACAAGTGAGAAAGCCATGACCTTACACACACCGAAGGACCAGCATGTTGTTTCTCAAAATGAGGTAATGCTACTGCCCCCAAGTCTTCCAGTAGTTATTCATGTCCTTCCAAAGCCTTGGCAACACTTACTAGGAATGTTACAAAACTCTTCCATGGCAGCAGGAGAGGACCCCAGCTCCAATGTCTTTGCTTCATGGTATAGACACACTGGGTGGAGTGTCACCATACATGCCCCATTTAACCTCTAGCAGTGCTGGGGAAGACCTAGAGTGTGATGGAGAAAAGTTAGTCAACGGTTAGGTGGAAAGGCATAGAAGAGGTACTGGAAATGCCCAGGAGGTCAGATGGGATGTCCCTTCTGGACAAAGGTGAGGAAGCGATGCAGAGCAGAGGCTCTGTAACCAACAGACTTACACAGAAGTTTCCACAGAAATGTGTGCCCTGCCCTGCTGGTCATGCAGGCATGAAGGTGCTCTGAAGAGCTGGTGGCATCTTCAGACAAAAGCAGCAAGTGACAACAAGTGGGAGTCACCCCTACTAGCCACTTTCCTCTGACTTCCCACAGGTTCCCTGTTTTCCTTGCAAGGTCTTTCTAGTCCTGTCCTGTTAATGGGAAGCCTCTTCACTTCCCTCTGCCAGACACTGTAGAGCTTTGTCATGGTTACCATGCCACAATGATGGGTCTTTTGCAGGACTGGGCACCAGGCTCTTCACTTCGTAAAAAGACACCAATTCTGAAGAGAAACCTGAGAGAGAAAAGAAGTTGCAGGCGTTTGATTTCAGAGGAAGTAGAGAGCCTGAACAGCAACATCCACAGCGTGTTTGAGGGGGTACCTGTTGGGTTATACATCAAGGAGCTTGGCTGCATGCCCCTGAAGGAGGACAGAGAGGCAACAGTGAGTGGGGGAGACCAAATACCACCCCAGCCCTGCTGTTCTCCAGCACAGGAAGGAGAGACATCAGCCCACTAAAGATGTACCTCCACAAGTCCAGAGGAGCACAGGGACCCAAGGGCAACTGCGGTGCCCAAACTAAGGACTTGAGGAAGGGGGACCTTGCCCAGGCCCCTCCCAGGGATGTCCAGGAGATCTGCAGCACTTTTTGAACTGAGGCGGATCACTGTCTAACGGGTAGAGACACATGATGGGATGCAAAGAGAAGAGTATTTTGGAATTGCATAGGACTTATTATGGGATTCTTAGGGGAGGAACCATAGGTGAGAAAGGGAGAAATCAAGGGGATTTGGGGATAAAAAAAGACTGGGAAAATGAAGGGATAAAGGGGCCAAAGGGTCTGGTTGCTGGTATGCAGGAGGCTGGTCAGTATGCTTGTCTGGCCATGCCCAGTGCCTGGTCACCATGCCTGTTCTGTCTTCTTTTTAAACTCCATTTCTAAGTCTTTTCCTGGGTGAGGGACTCCCTAACTGGTGTTCATATGTGTATGGGGATCTGGTGCCAGCAGGTGCATGCATCTGAGTGCTAGCAACTGGAGACACCTGAATGAGAGAAACCGAGCGCCAGCCACTAGCACAGATGAGGGTCAGAGCCTTTGTGTTCCTGGTGCAGCACCTGGAGTGACAACAGATGAGCAGGGGAGCACCAGCAAGGACCAAGCTGGTGAGTAGGTGACATATCCTGAGACACCCTTTGGTGTTTCACAAGTAATCAGGTAGGAGGATCTGTGCTGTGGATACGGCAAGACCCACAGAAATGTACCCAGATCGGTATTTTGACAAAAGTTATGGTTTTACTAGAAAGCTTTCCCTTCAACTCTTTGTATCATTGCACGAGATGTTAGAAAAGTCCTTCCAATATATTTGCAAAGGGTCTTCTAATAGCTTGTTTCACAGTGCGGCCACAGAGCAAAGCACTTTCTTTTGTAAGAGCAGAGTACCCTCTAGTGGGAAAGATCACGAATGAAAGTGAAAACGCCTCCAGTGAGTTTTCCATTAAGATAGTAACTCAGGAGTGCTGGTTTTTTCTCTTTGGACTTCCAAATAGTCTTTTGGTATCCAGCAACCCTATTCCAGGTATCAAGAAGTTACCACCACTGTATCCAAAGACATTCAGGAACAACATGACAAAATTACTCTATGAGGGTTGTCCTGCAGCAGGCACTGACTGTGGTCACTGGAAGAGAAGATACTGAAAGGGACTGACAGAAGGAACTGGGCATTTCATATCAGTCCTGCCATGCTATCCTGGAGAAAGAGCTTTTGCAAAGGACCAGGGAAGGTGGGGTGGAAATGTTACCAAGTCTGTTCTCCAAGCTGTGAGACTGGCCTGCAATGGACAAAAGGTGTGCTAGAGGAGAAGTGAGAACGGCCGACATTTGGTAGTACCTGGGAAGGCATCTAGGCTGCCCAAACATCTCTGACAAATTCTGCTCAGGGTTGCCTTTTGAGAGAGCTGGATTTTCTGCACCTAGGCTCAACAGATCTTTAGAAAACAATCTCAGACAAAGTCAATAATGAGTTATGTTCTAACCAAGAGTTGCTCAGCATTTAAAGGATGACTGTTCCCTGTGTTCTGGAAACCATGTACTGATACAGCTTGCTATGAAGTTTGTGATGTCGCATGCATGTAGGTCACAATGGGGGCTTCAGCTTGACATTCCTTGAATTAGAATTTTGTGAGATTAAATGCTCATTAATTATGATATTTAATGTTTTTGTGTGTACAGAAATTATCTGTGGTTTTTCCCATGGTAGTTGTCCTGGTTTGAGTTAGAACAAAACACTTCTGTTCAGTGATTTTACTTTTCAGCTCAGTCTCTAACTAGCTGCACTTTCTGAAGTTAACGGCATCTTTTCTTCTAGAATTGATAATGCTCAATGTTAGAGAGTTACTACCAATGACTGCTGTGCAAATCAAGGTCTCTGTTAAATCTTCGGTACCATGTTGAGGGGTGCAGAAAGTAAAAGGCTGCACCTGTGGGGGGGAAGCAGCCAGGGTCACTGTAAACTGATCAATGAGGTATTCCAGCCCATAGATATCATATTCAGTGTCATGAGGTATCACAAGGGTCAAGCTCTTTTTTTCAATGACTGGCATCAGCGAAAAACTCTGTCCATTCTGCCTTCAAACTTTAATCCAGTTCCAGAATCCAGCTCCTGAATCTGGTTCCCATCTGCCACTGAGTCCAGACTGGGACTTCCTCAGAGCCTGCTCCACAGCATCAGTGGTGATGGTGACTTAATTGCCATAGGGGGCGGAGAGGGCGGAGGGTAGGTCCAATGCCAGCTTTGTACATATTTGCATATATTCCATTTTATTGTTATTTTCATTAAACCTTTTCTAATGTACAAGTCTTTCTCCCTTATTCCCTTTTTCTTCCCCTTTTGGTAGGGAGGAGGGTTAACAGAAAGCATGTGTTACAGGTCTAGCAGACTGCCCTGATCCTAAACCATGACAGTAGTCATGGATATATATGTAGTCTTCAGTTGTGACTATGATTGGAAGCCATCAGTATATGTGTATAAACACAACAACAAAAGATGAGGCAAGTGAGTTTACTGCTTTTCAAGGGTAATTTTTTTTCCCAGGAAATGGAAAAGAGAAATGTGCAGGCTGGGTGCTGTGAGATAGCAACCAGCTGAGTGGTTCAGAGACTGATGAAGGAGGAGAAGAATGGACTCACCTCCACACTTCTTGCAGTGAGTACATGATTTCTCCTCAGTGCAAAAGTGTAGTTTTTCTAAGAGTAAAAATTTAGCTTCAGTGATTGAGAAGAAAAAAACAAAATATGATAAAATGCACACCAAGGGCTCAGGAAAAAAAATACAGACAGAGTAAGTCTCAATTTTTCCAGAAGGTCTCACTTGAGGGCTTTTTAAAAACAACTCAGTACTGCTTTTTTACAGGACAGATGACCTGGTTTTCATTTTCAGGTAGGAGTTTAGAAGTGCTTCTTGATTCTTCCTGATGAAATAGAATTAATTGTTTCTTTCCATCCTAGTAATTGTGTTGTTTCCTTTCAGAAGGAACAACATTACCACTTTCAGAAGCAAAACAAAACAAAAAGCTGACACCAAAGCCGTCCCAAAGCCAGCCTCACTAACAAGACCCAGATAACATGCCTAAGCTTGCTCTCTTTTTAGTTTGCCTCTCTCAAGACCTGAAGGAGGTTCTCTGGGACAGCAGAAATTAATATAAAAACTTGTAATGACTGTCTTGACTTTCTTCTATGAAATACCCTTCTTTCCTGACTATTAACCAGATTTTTTTCCCAGTTACTCATCCACAGGAAACTAGGATTTGCTCTGTCTGGGGTGTGAATATACTTATTAGTCTGTGCAATATGCAGCACAATTCTGAGTGGATCTAAAAAACCAGCAGTATCCATAGCCCCTGGCTGCCAGGATGCTCAGCCCTCTTGCAAAGAAAAGGCACATAAATAGAGATCAGCGAGAGAGACATGAACAATCATCAACACAGAAAGACCAACAGGTTTCCCTGGAAAATGAGACAAGGGAAAGAATGTGATCTTAGGTATGGATATCTCAGATGTAGCAAAGAGGTACTTAAAAGAGGTCATTAGTCCAGAAATCAAGGGAAGAACTAAGTACTACAGCAACAGCAGGGTGTGCCCACCCAGAAGGCAGAGGAAAGAATAAAGAATAGACATTTGTGACAGAAAAGATTTCAGATTGCCTCTTCCACCAGCACGCAGGGCATATTGTGGATGAAGAAATAACAGGAGAGGAATAGAGAGCTCTCTGGATTTTAGGACAAGAGGTCTCTACTTGCTCTCTTTCTTGCTAATTTTAAAGGCTTTGTCATGCCAGAGAGTCAATGTCAGCTTGGCCACCAGCAGCTCCAGAGAAGGTGATATACAAGGAACATTGCAAAACTCAGCAGAGGTTGCTGAGCTGAATCAGGTCCTTGTAAAAAGAAATAGTTATGTGAGAGCACAGAATAGGGAAGAAAGGGACTTTTGTGTCTTTCTTCTATAAATATAAAAAGATTTTTAATGTTCTGCCATTGCTGGTCTGCCTGGAGTACTTTCTATTTACCTCTGTCTGCTCTGAGGTTACCTCTAGTCTACTACTTCAGAACTATCCTTTCCTTGCTCACTTCTTGTTTCCTTCCTCTCTTCTAAAGAAGAATCCCTCTTACTTTCCAGACCTTTTATTTCTTCTCTAAGTTTTTTTTTTTCTTCTCTGAGTTTCTCCAGTCCACTGAAGGAGCAGTAAAATTTGGATAAATATAGAACTTCAACTCAGTAGATGTGAGTTACAGGCAGAGCTAATATAAAATATTGCTCAAGTCCCCCAAATATCCCCTTTATTTTCATGAAATAAGGGCAAGAAGATGTCCCTGGGACTTCCCTGCCTTCATTGCTTTGATGGCACAAGGCACTTCTAGAAAAATTTATTTTAAGCTGTGTAGTTTGCAGTTCTTTGGAGTTCCCTCTGAAATCCCCTCAACTATAGTGAAGGCAAGTGAGTATAGGAGACCTGCTAACACATTTTTCTTTCTACGAGAAGAGTGTGCAGGGTGAAGGTTTATGTGAAAGGTGTAGGTATGTCAGCCTCAAACGACTTGTAGTAGGCTAGTTGCTGGAGACTTGATCTGCTTTAGAAGGAGCTCATTCTTTACTCAGAACAAAAAGAGGAAGGTTGGCAGAAGGGAATCTAAGTAACTCAAAACCTACTCAGACATTGGTCCTAGGAGATAGAAGAAAATGTTCCAAGAGGTAGTGACAGAGGTTGGACTTGGGTTTGTTAGTTGGCAGAGGAAGGGCTCCACTAAATAGAGCACAGTGATAGAAGATGTCTTCAAGGACTGCTGTATCCAGCTGGAAGAATCATTGCCCTGACCTCTAGCCTCCAGTAACAGTTTAGGCCTGATTTGGTGGGAATGGTGGGGGCTTTCCTTTTTTGCTCATCAAAAGGCAATGCTTTGTGAACTGAGGTACTGAGAGCAGCAAAACAGGTATGGTTAACACATGAGTAAGCCTGGGATGACTCAGGAAAGCTGCAAACACCACTCAGTTCCTTAGGACAGCTTAATACAAACATTCCTACACATCTCTGTCTTAAATAAGAAAGGGCTTTTGGCTTTATGTGGGCATTTGGACACTATGTGGGCATCTTTGTCAATTAACTTTGTCAGGTAACCAGCTGAAGAAACAGCGTACAGCAGACATTAAATGTCCTGTATTGATTGTAAAAGATGCTACTTTTAATCAGTTTGAGAAACAGGTTGTTTCTGTCAAGCCTGGGAGAAGTGTGATAAAGCTACAACAGAGACAACTTGTCAGTGGAAAATCCTGTAGTCTAACAATAGGAACATGGCAGTAAGATTACCTTGCATCACTCGTGCTGCCTCTTTTCCTCTCAGCCCAACAGGAAGGCAGTGGCAAAAGCAAAAGACCCCTCCTAATGATATGAGAGGCACAGCCCAAAATCAGTTCCTCATCTCCAATGAAGAAGAACTGAGAAGATCCTGGTGAGACCACTTGAATGCCTACAGCTTGAGAGTATGAAACTGGGCATAAAATAACTTGCCTAGAAATTTTGTATAATAAAATGACCTTCCATTTCTGTAAGATCTTCCACTGATTTATTTTATGCTAATTTTTTACAGCCTAACATCAGAAAAAAAACAGTGGTGTTTGATTACCTGGGCTGAGAAAAGGGGCAGCGCCTTGGTCTAGTATTTTGGTAGTAGTTGCCAGGTTTAGCAAAATCTTGATACATTTGTTGTGCAACTTCCAGTGACGCCTTAGGATAAATACGTTCAAGAAACTGATCTGATCTGAAAAAGACAAATACTTTCTGAAACACTAAGTATTCACAGTTCAATAGCTGGATGATGAATGTCACAGCTCTTGGCCATTGTTATAAATTACTATAAGTATTATTATTATTACATTGTTCCTGCTGATGGATTCTAGTTTTAGTGTTTTATGGTAACACAGAAGTTATTAATAAAAAATCATGGTTGATGTGACTATCACTACCCTCTAGCTGAAACTAGAGAAGAACGTGCTTTGAACATAAACCCAATTTCCTTTGTTGCATGCTGGAATGCAACCCAAAATTTCTTAGAAGATAGTCTGGGTTTATGCTTCTGATTTTTCTGGAGAGCTATTGGAGGTAGCTCTGTGCTGACAGGCTTGTATTACTGAAGTACCACTCACTATGTTTTGGGGTTTGACACGTTCTAGCTTTAGGCAAGTGGAGTTTATGTTTTGGGGTTTTTTTTCCCCTTTGTTCTTTCAATATTAACTTGTTAATTTAGTTGATAATAATAACCCTCGAGGGAAAGAGAAAAGGGGTGGGAAAAAAACCCAAACACGTGCTTACAGTTTTATTTCTGAGTGAGTAA
The DNA here is from genome assembly GCA_024336885.1 of Actenoides hombroni. Classification (NCBI taxonomy): domain Eukaryota; kingdom Metazoa; phylum Chordata; class Aves; order Coraciiformes; family Alcedinidae; genus Actenoides; species Actenoides hombroni. Next base: position 368,220 of record WUAM01000271.1, on the reverse strand, counting down.
CGAGAGCAAAGCCCGTGAGTCAACTACAGGTGCTCGCTGTCTTACTAGTCCCGCTCCCTGCCTTATTGGTCCCGCTCCCGGCCGCGGCGGGCTCCTGGCGACCGGGAGAGCAGAAGCACCGAAAGCAGCGCCAACTGAGGTCTCGGTGACGGACCCCCCCGCCCC
>WUAM01000271.1:304263-357580 GCA_024336885.1 Actenoides hombroni | reverse complement strand
CCGTGTGAGCACTGGCAGTCATAACATGGGGGTGTTATCAACACCCTCCAGCTCCCAGTACTGCAGCATGAGGGCTGGAGGGGGAAAAGCGGCTCAGCCAGACCCACTACACACACCAATGTAACCACTCTACTTAAAAGTCTTAAGTGCCTGGATTGAAGCAAAATAAAGGCTGTTGGTCTGAATAAGTTTCTGTGACTTAAGGATCACATGCATGTCTCAACTTGAATGCTTTCCACAGGATCAGTTTGTTTATTTCAAGCCATGCAGGCTGCTCATATTTCAGTCTGGCCAGTTAAAAAGCTTTATAGTCAATTCTTAGGAACTAGCAGTCTGCAGGGTGGTAAAATTCCATACAAACAGTGGAATTATTTTTCTTTTAAAGCATTGGTGAGTTGAACTCTCTTGGGTAGTGTATGCATGTTTTACCATGTAAAAAGCTTTAGAAATGATTGAATAGTATATTTGTGTTAAAAAAAGCTATAATAACAAGGCAAAAAATTCTTTGACCTTGTTAATGAATAGATACTATGCAACCTAAGAAAACTGAGCAGATTAAGTGAACCTGAAAGAGGAAAACTTGGAAGAGTCAGAGAAGAGACTAGATCCGATTAAAAAAAAATATCTATACTGCAGAAAGCACCAAGGTAGCAATGTTTTTTTGTTGGGTTTTTTTCTGTTTGAAAATGGAAACATTCAGATTTTCCTTCGAGTGGAAATTTTATGGAACTTTGATTAAGCAGCATTAATGTCTTTGTCTTGAGATGTTTTTGTCTGAATACAGAGGACTAACTGTATTTCAAAGAGATGCTGAACTTTAGTATACCTCGAATGTTGCACAAGTGCTATAAAACAGGTTGAAAATACCTCTTTGTTATCAGCTAGAAATCACTTAATACCCTGAATAGGAATTTAAGGTGCTCTGCTTATTATTTTTTGAAGTTGAGAAGTTGCTACAAATAATATAGATTCAGGTCTGTTAAGCTGCAAATAGCAACTTGTCTGATTAGCTATAATAAATAGGTATTGGAAACCTAAATTTCAGTGTCCACGGATGTTCTGAAAGGTTGGGAAATATGGAAATCTTGTGCGAAAGATGTCAGTTATTTAAGAAACTTTACAAGAATGAGTACTTGTACATACTTTCCATTGCTTTGTTTATAGTAAAGATATGCTTTATTTCTGGAAGAGCCATTATAGCAGTCATCTCCAGTGTTTCTTCAGTTTGGGGAATGCTGTGTTTCTAAGCTTTGGCTTAAAAATCATGGCTATTTTTATTTTATCTGTGCAACTTGTGTTGTTTCTTCAGTAGATATACATCTGGTTTTATTAATTGTGAGAGACCTAGGTAGTTGAGAACATAGCAGCAGTTTGGTTTTAGGACACTTTTCAGAATAATTTTTCCTGAAGTGACAGCTAAATACCAGCCTTTGAGATGATGAACTTGGGACATAAATCCCTCTTTCTTGGAGTAGATGGATATAACACACACAGCTTACAGAAGAACCAGTCTCTTGCTGTCCTGTCCCAGCTGGGGAGGCTCATTTTAGAATTGCCTTAGTTTCCTCTTAAGTGTGGCTTTATCATGAGTAGGAGGTTATATTTGTCCTATTTTGAATTCCCCAAAGTGAAAGTTGTTTTTCTTGCAACAGCCTCCTTCCTTTACCCTTCTTAACACTACACCAAAAAAATCCCAACCAGTGTAAAAACATTGTAGCTAAACAGAGCTAACGAAGGCTAAAAAACAAAACACACACACACACACACACACACGCATAGACACACAAAAAATGCAGTCAACCCCCCCAATAAACCAACAACCCCCCAAAACAAGGGTACAAAACTGTCAGCAATGTCAGCAGAGGTGTAGTTCTCAGGCTGCCTATGAGGTTTCCCACATATAAATATTTTACAACCCAAATGAAGATGTTTTCTGGGTTTAATCAGATGCTGCTTCCAGACAAGCCCTGTTCCCTAGTGAATCACTAACTTCTCTGTTCATAGAAATGTGCCTGGCAGTGCCCTCATGTCTGCTTCATACAGAGAGGGAGAGAGTGAGTATGGGTGTTCTTCTCATGCTTTTCACTATTAAGTGCTACTTGTTTTCATTGGGAAGGACAGAGACAGCTGGTGCTTTGTTCATTTCCCTGTGTCATTTTCCCATAGTATGCTTTGCTGGGGAAAGTATGTTCCTCATCCTGCTTTCCAGTTTGGAGAAGAGCTGGTAGGAGGAGTGGCTGAAGAAGGAGGGGAAGGTGTGTGGATGAATTCAGGTCTACTATGGTATGACTGGAGTTTTTGACTGGGAAGGATGAAATAATTTCAGTTTGCTACCAACAGCATGAAGGTAGCAGTGTAGGAAACATCTTGGAACTTGTCCTGCCCACTTTGCAGGCATTGAAAGTATAGGTTACTAAAAAGGAAGCCCTTTTTTTACAAACAGGGAGGCCTTTACTATGTGGGATTAACACAATTTCTGTTCCATGCATCATCTCTGTGCTTATATTTCATTATGAAGTCTTTTTCCATTTCTTTATTTTGCTTTTCATTTTGTCAACAGGGCTTTGTATATAACCAGAAAATAAAATGGCTGGCAGCCATCTCCCAGAAAGGGAGGAAAAATAGCACTCCAGTGATAGATGAATAGTTGCCTTACTGTTTTAATTTTTCATTGACTTCCTTGGTAAGAGTTATTTATGTCCTCAATTCCAAAGTGTTTTTCCTTTGCAAAATACTTTGGCTATATGCAACGTTATTAGATAAGGTGATGGAAACCTTTTTCTTATTCTTCTACATGAAAAGAAAGGATGGTTTTGTTTTTTTTTTTTCCCCAAGTCACATAAAGGTAGTGTCATAAATTCAGTCTCAAACATGAAAGTGACATTCAATAAATAACCTTATTTGTGTATTACCAACAAGTAAAGTTGGTTTGCTTTTCATAGTTTATAAATCTATTTAGTGTTTTATATTTTCCTTATCTCACTGTCGTATTCTGAATTCTGCAGTGTGTGTGGTTTCCAGAATTTGGGTTAGTAGTAGGTACATAGTAAGTTATTTTTTTTAAGAAATTCACAGAATCTTGTCTTCAGATGAAATTTTTTTTAGAAGTTTGAAATACTATTTGAACAGGTGTTGATGGTCTTAGTTTAATGAAAACAAAGAACACTATAAATTTTCTGATTCATTTGGTATTTTATTAGTAGGAAATTGAGAACACCTTTTAAATGTATTTTGGTTTGGGTTTTTTTCAGTAAATCATTTTTATATGCAAATAGATTAATGTTAATTCTGAAAATTTGTTCCACTATATTCAATGTCTCTTGGAAATACACAGTAAAGCTTGTCACTCAGCTGCCAATTTCTCCATTCAAAAAGGGACGTTACAATTGTTCAGTTACTTTCAAGGTACCTTATTAAATTTTTTGGAGATGCAAGCAAAAGTATCTCAAGCCATGCTCGTGCTGAAGCAGAGGATGAGGGGGCGTGTGATGAGTAGCAGTAGTTCAGGTGTCTGTGATCAGCTTAAGGGCTGGCTGCCAGCGCGGTGCAACTTGAGCAGCGCGGTGCAACTTGAGCAGCGCGGTGCAACTTGAGCAGCGCGGTGCAACTTGAGCAGCACGGTGCAACTTGAGCAGCGCTGCTCCAATGTTTCCATGAAGGCAGCAATGGCTCTTGAGCCAGTCTTCCCTACCGTACATGTTATGCAGACTTCATCCTAAAGATCAGCCTGTCCATATAGCAGCTTTCCAATACCTATAGGGGGGCTCCAGGAAGGCTGGGAGAGGGACTTGTTACAAGGGCATGTAGTGACAGTACAAGGGGTAATGGTTTCAAACTGAAAGAGGGTAGATTTAGATTAGATATAAGGAGGAAGCTCTTCAGTGTGAGGGTAATGAGACACTGGAACAGGTTACCCAGAGAAATTGTGAATGCCCCATCCCTAGAAGTGTTCAAGTCCAGGTTGGATGGGGATTTTGAGCAACCTGGTCTAGTGGGAAGTGTCCCTACCTGTGGTAGGGGGGTTGGAACTACATGGTCTTCAAGGTCCCTTCCAATCCAAACCATTCTATGTGCGTGTAGATCTCCCCCAGGTTTCTGAGGAGGGCTGACTGCTATTTAAAGTAATAGTAAAGCAAAGGATAGAATGACCTGTGAGCTGACTGAAGGCATATTCCTACCAGTCCCCAGGGAATACTCCAAATGCCAGTAAGGTAAAGGCTAGGAGTCTTTTTTTAACCGCCTCTAGGCACTATAATCAGAGTTGTAGAGTGATTTAGAATAATTTTAGGGTGGGAAGACAATCTTTGGAGAGGGGGAGACAAAACAAAATAAATCTAACAGTTGCCCTTTATAGAGTACTGTAAGATGGACTGGTTTTTAAATCTTGGTAATTGAAATCACCAGGAGAGAAGCTTTGCTTTAAATCTTCCAATGTAATTCTGTTTTCTCCCTCTCTGTTTTCATTAGTTTACTGAAGAATAAATGTTTTTTCTGGTTGTACTGTAATAACTACAGGTTTTCCTTCAGTGATTGCAAAGGGAAATTCACATGTAAATTGGTGTCCTGTGTAATACAAACTACCTGGGTTTTAAAGCACCTTTTTCAATAGCGTACTTCCTTCTATACCAGTAACGTCTTTTGGCAGCTACTGCCAAGCAGAATCACGTGGCTTCCTCCCAAGGTGACATAGTTTGTAAACCAGCTCCTGCCCTTCTGCTGGTAGTATATGGCTTTGAATGGGTGTTGGTGAGCTAAGTAGTTTATCCCTACCCAAGGAGAAAATGCTATTGCAGAATGAGTAGCATGATATTTTTATAATCATTGTATTTGGGTTTTCCTCATAAACGTGCTCCCAAAGGACTTTCATTGCTTAAGCAGAAAAGAGGGGCGGGAAAAATATTTCCCATAAATTTTAAGACTGTTCCTCCTTGAAATGTAACAAAATGATGAGGGGGACTGAACATCCCTCAGAGTATCCCTTCTGAGAAGTCTAGGGGGGGGGTTGTTGGTTTGGGGTAAGTTGGATGGAGCGAGTGCTGACTGCGGGAAGCGGTGCCTCTTAAAGTGCTCGGGGCAAGCAGTGCTGGGCTCAGGTATTCCAGGGTTAGGCACAGACAACACCATGTGGAAAGCATGTGCCAGTGCTGTTGAAGATAAGATAGCCTCTTAAATTTGAGTTATCATCTGTAGTGAATGAAGGAGGCAAGGGGGAACACAGGCTGAAGCCTGTCTCGTGTTTTAGGAGGTTGTACAGGAGGGAAGGCCCTATGGTTGTTCACCAAAGGCCAGTTGTGTACATTTCTTCCCCTGCCACCCCAACAGCAACCACACCACTGCTCAGCAGCACCTGAGGCTGCATCGCAGTGGCCACAATTCATCGTATTTTCTGTTCTTTCTTTGTTTTCTAGGATCCTAGAGGATTTCTGTTCACCTACCAGATCATTACAGCCTAGGACCCTGAAATCAACATTACAAGCAGTGACTGGACTGGCTGGAAAGAAACAGCAATAAAAGGGAAATACATCCCATACACCACCCTATCTTGATGCCAAGCTGATTGCTGACAAGGCTAGCACAATATTTATTATCCAGCTTAGATGCCTCATCTTAACAAGGAGGACCAGAGGGACCACTTAGTCTTCTCCTACTGCCAGGCAAAATCTACTTCCTCATTCCATTCTTGGTACTGCTAGTGTGTGAAACGTGTTTGCCTTTTTCTACTTCAGTTTTAAAAAAGTCCCTGAATGAAGGCTCTGCAGGCTTTCTGGGGATCCTTTTCCAGTGCCTTCCTTAACTGCTCTCACAGTAAAGGGCTGTAGTTGTTATCAACATCGTCTGCAGTTTCACTTGCAGCAACTCTGCGTTCATTGCCCTCTTCCTGTCACTGGTTTTCCTTCCAGTAGTGAAAGTATTGACTTTATTTTCTTTTTTTTTTTATGTTTTTATTCCTTTCTTTCCCCCCTTCTTCTTTCTTTTTTTTCCCTCTCCCCCCCCCCCCCCCGTTGTGCAGGATGTTGCACCTATTGTGTGTCACTACTGTGAATGTAATGGTTTCAGCAGGGAGTCTTACAGAGGCTGAATTTCCTACTTTGTCATGACTTTGGTAGGAAATAAAGACACTGCACTGCTCTTAAGAGCTGGGACCTAACTCTGCTGTCCCAGGTAGGAATGGAGCTCTTCTTCTCCCCACCCTAGTCACTCCCCACTCAGCTGATCTAGCCATTTCTAGGCTTAGTGCTCTGGTTGCCTGTCCCCCTGCTTGCTGCTTGTGAGAGCAAAGCACTCCTGGGCATTGCCTTGCACCTTGTCATATTTATGAGGGGTCAGAGCCTCAGCATGCCATCTGCATCCAGCACCTCGACAGGGTTCTATGCCTGCTTCACAAGGTGAAGGCTAAAAAGAAGCCTACCTCTGGGCATACCAACTTGGTGGCCTGTTTTTCTGACCATAGACTGATGGGGGTCTTCTGGTGATTTTTGTTCTGTTGATGAGTGCTAATGCTTAAGGTGTTCCTCAGTCTTGATTCTGTCTGAATATTTGTCATTGCATTGCGACCACTAACAGTGTTCTCTTGTCTTTTGGATTCAGTTAGTATTTGTGCGTCTGAAATAGTCCATCTTAATAAGTGTGCAGTATTTTGGATTGTGCTTTTTATGTCATATATTTACCACAAGTACAAACTGTCTATCTAAAAAATCAACAGATGACGTTTAGCAGATGCAAGACTCATGACTCATTGGTCAGAATCAGTATTTTGCAGGTTCCAAAGTGACTTTTTGATGGAGTTTAGCAGAAATCTGTGTGTGTGTGTGCATGTCTGCATGTATTGCTTAGGGCACGAGGGGTGACATTTGCTGTTACTATTATAGGTGCAATATGAATTATTTATTTATATTTCTCACTTTTTATAATTAAAAAAAAAAGCCTAATCCAGCCAAAACACCAACTGGTCCACTTGTTTACATGCTCTATTGATGCACTAAGTGTCTTGTTTTCTGTATGTGCCTTTGCTGAAACGAAGACAAATAAAGCCACTTTGAACATAAAGGCCACGTTTCCTTTCATTTGTAGCACACTGCTTGTGAGCTTTTATAAATTAATGAGAGAACCATCACATATGAGCTCTAAGTGCATGAATCATTACTTTGGGAAAGGCAGTAGTGACTTGATGTGTTCTTTAAGATGCATGACCTTTTGAGATGAATTATGAAACTCTGCCACTGAGCGTTGTGGGATTATGCAATACCAGTGAAAGGCAGCAGTTTATTGCTTCTCTGAGCTCTGACAGTTGCTAGAATAGAATTGAATAGGCAGCAATTTTCAGAGGTTTCGAGGTTGCACCATAAACTCCCCCACTTGATTTTTCAGGGAAACAAGTGGTTGCTACTGATGGTTTCTGAAGAACTTTCTGTTAGATGCTGTCAAGAAGTGCAAGTCTCGTTTCTGCCATACCTCACCCTAAGTGAAAGCAGTTAGTTGTCCTGGGAATTTGGCACCCTGACATGAACCAGGTGACCTTTCTATGCACAAAGGGAAGGTAGCGAGCCAGCAACACCACTGTCCTGAGTACAATGCAGGGCAAGCTGTGGTTTTCTCATGCAGAAGAGCAATTTTTACCATGCAGAAGAAAAGCAACACTGCTTGCCGTGGCCCGGGAGCTCCTGGTAGAGCTGGGTCAAGTGTTCCTTGGCGCACCAGTTGTGAGATGAGTTGTGCTGGCAGAGCAGGGCAGGAAATAAACAGGGAGGGCTGGGGAGGTTCAGGCTGGGGCTGAGGTTGAATGATGTTAGAGAGCCTCCCTTAACTTCATAAAAAGTAAATAAATGCAGAATAGCAGGTTTCCTCAGGGAAACCTCAAGGTTGTTGTAAAACTTGTAAAATGTTCCTTTTTTTGGCTGACAGCCTCCTCCTCAGAACCTGACAAGATGTTTACTTTTGTTTTCAAGTCACAGTGAATTGTTTAGTTCCTACAGCTGTGTCCTCTCTTTGTGTGCTTTTGTCCCTGGCATGTTCAAAGATGCTGTTATTCTTAGTCTAGAATTGTGCTGATATACAGGACAGGAAGGTGAAGTGTCTGCTAGAGATGACAACTTCGATGCATGACCATGGTGATGGAAAGAGAAGGTCTTCAAAATCCCAGCAGACAGGGTTGGGTTTCTAGAGAAGAGGGAGTTTGCAAAAAAAATATCACTTCTGATAGCAGTATGAGGATGACTTTCTTTTTGCCTCGGGTGTTTTCTCATTGCCTTTCCACACTGACCACCCAGCCTGAGGTTCAGGGCAGATGCTCCAACTGCCTCTGAAGAAGTCGTGAATGCATGCTTGAGGTTTTTTTCTTGTATCTCTTCCTCATCCTTCACCAATCCACTAATTTTGCCTTTGCACAACGTATTTCCAGTTCACAGGTCTGAGAAGTAGAGTTTCTGGATGCTGCTGGGTGACTTTTTCCCTGTTGTGTCATCCTATCATGCCTGTTTTACTCCTGTGTCGTGCAGCTGCTGCTCTCCTAACTAAAATGCTGTCTGTTTTGAAAGCATGGCAGTGGCTGTTTGGAAAGTCTGCTGAATAACAAGATATCAAGGAAGGAAGTACAGGATAATTTTAGAAGCTAGGAAGGACATATGGAGTCGGGGGGGTTGTCTGGATTTATTTTTTTTCCTTAAGATGGGCTGAAGTTGTCCATTTCTGATTTTGCTGCTAAGAATTTGCATGTTGATGACCTGTGTTTATCACCTGGAAAGACTCAGAGTTTTCAACTCACAATTGAAAGCACTTAAATGTGTTTTTTGAAGACCCATGTGCAGTGAGCAACATTCCCTTTCTGTAGGTGTTACTTGCTGCCTTCTCTCTGGGACCTCATGTGCCATTTTTTCATTCTGAATATGGTGTTTCTATTTCTGTGGCCCTAATCTTATGACATCCAGCTGGAAAACACAGCCTTCTGCAGGTCTGTTTCTGTATGTACAGTCAGCTCTCTTAACAGTGCACTGATCATTTTGTGTGCTGGAAGAAACTCACTTCATGGTGTTTCCAGCACATCCAAAAGCTCCTCAGTACTAGTGCTGGGGTGGTAAGTGTGCTTTCTGACATTCAGCAGATTTCATGTGTTGTCTTCAAAAAAATCTGCTTGGGAAGAGTCTGAGGTGGGCTGTCTGCTCTGCCTTAGTAGGAAAATGTGTGGATAGGGAATTTCCTAGTCAGCCCCTCAACTGCTGAAGCCTTTATGCTGAAGCAAGAGAGGCAATCTGCAGTTTCCGCATGTCAAGAGGATCAATATCTCCCCCTGGGACTGAAGGTCCTTCTGCCAAGGGGTATGTAGGGATGGCTCAGAGGATGTGGGAATGACAGGAGCTTGGTGCTTTCACAGAATCACAGAACTTTAGGGGTTGGAAGGGGTCTCTGGGGATCGTCTAGTTCAACCTCCCTGTCAAAGCAAGTTCATCGAGATCAGATTGCACAGAAACATGTGTGTCCAGGCAGGTTTTGAAAGTCCCCAGAGGAGGAGTCTCCACAGCCTCTCTGGGCAGCCTGTTCCAGTGCTTTGAGTCACTCTGTGACAGGGAAGTGGAGCTGCCTGAATGGGCAGGGCTGGGAAGTTAAGAATAGGACTGCACTTCGGGCCCTGATAATCTGGGTTTCCTTAAGGAAATGGAGGAGATGGATTTCTTACTAATTGCAGCCTAGCAAATCACTTCTGGAAAACAATGTGGCTGGGTGTACTAGGCTGAGGAAAAGAAGTGGGGTGTTTCCCACTGCTTACTTGAAACAGGGTTTAATCAGACCACTCCTTGGAAGGTGAAGCAGGTATCAGACAGATTGCTCATTGTGATAATAATTAACAAACAGTGTATTTTGGTAAGGAAACACTGTGAGAGAATGACTGATTTATATATAGGAGAGGGCTGGAGCACCTCTCCTATGAGGACAGAGACAGTTGGGGTTGTTCAATCTGGAAAAGAGAAGGCTCCAAGGAGGCCTTACTGTGGCCTTCCAGTATCTCAAGGTGGCCTACACCCACTTTTTAGGATGATGGGTAGTGCTAGGACTAGAGGGAATGGATCAAAACTAGAGGTGAGTAGATTCAGATTAGACATTAGGAAGAAGTTCTTGACCATGAGGGTGGTGAGATACTGGAACAGGTTGCCCAGAGAGGTGGTGGAAGCCCCATCTCTGGAAGTTTTTAAGACCAAGCTGGATGGGGCTCTGAGCAACCTGTTCTAGTGCAAGGTATCCCTGCCCATGGCAGAGTGGTTGGAACTAGATGATCTTTGAGGTCCCTTCTAACCCTCACAATTCTATGATTCTATTTGATTTCATTCACTGCTAAAGAGTTTCTGGTTTCAGCTTCTTTCTTCCTGATTATGCCTAGGAAAACTAGGGAAAATGAGGGCCCACTCATGAATGAGGTGGGATCCCTAGTGGCAGAAGATGCAGAGAAGGTGGAGTTATTAAATGCCTTCTTTGCTTCAGTCTTTGCTGCTAAAACCATGTCTCATGAATCCTGGACCCTGGACGTAAGAGGAAAGATCTGGAGAGAGGAAGATTTTTCCCTGGGTAGAAGAGGACCAGGTTAGAGACCACTTAGCCAAACTGAACATCCATAAATCCATGGGCCCCAATGGAATGCACCCACAAGTGCTGAGGGAGCTGGTAGATGTTATTGCTGTGCCACTCTCCATCACTGAAAGGTCATGGAGAGCAAGAGAGGTGCGTGAGGACTGGAGGAAGGCTGATGTAACTCCAGTCTTCAAAAAGGGCAAGAAGGATGACCCAGGATACTACAGACCAGTTAGTCTCACCTCCATCTCTGGAAAGGCAATGCAACAAATCGTTCTGGATGACATCTCAAAACATGTGGAAGAAAGCTATTGGGAGAGGTCAGATGGATTCACCAAGGTGAAGTCATGCTTGACCAATCTGACAGCCTTTATGATGCCATAACTGGCTGGTACGATGTGGGGAGAGCAGTTGATGTCATCTACCTTGACTTCAGCAAGGCTTTTGATGCTGTCTCCCATAACAGCCTCACTAGGAAACTCAGGAAGTGTGGGTTAGATGTGTGGACAGTGAGGTGGATTGGAAGCTGGCTGAGTGACAGAGCTCAGAGTGTTGTGATCAATGGTGCAGGGTTGAGCTGGAGGCCTGCAACCTGCAGTGCTCCCCAGGGGTCAGTACTGGGTCCAGTCTTTTTTAATAGATTCATCAATGACCTAGGCAAGGGGACAGCAAGTTTGCAGATGATACAAAACTGTGAGGAGTGGCTGACACACCAGAGGGCTGTGCTGCCATTCAGCATGACCTGGACAGGCTGGAGTGTTGGGCAGAGAGGAACTTAATGAGGTTCAACAAGGGCAAAGGTAGGCTCTTTCACCTGGGGAGGAAGAACCCCCTACATCAATAGAGAGTAGGGGTAGACCTGCTGAAATGCAGCCCTGAGTAGGATGCTGGAGTCCTGGTAGACTGCAAGTTCACCATGAGCCAGCAGTGTGCCCTTGTGGCCAATGGTATCCTGGGGTGCATTAAGAAGAATGTAGCTGGTAGGTCAAGGTTCTCCTCCCCCTCTATTCTGCCCTGGTGAGGCCACATCTGGAATACTATGTCCAGTTCTGGACTCCCTAGTTCAAGAGGGACAGTGAATTACTGGAGGGAGTACAGTGAATGGCAGCAAAGGTGATTGGGGGACTAGAGCATCTCTCTTACAAGGAAAGGTTAAGAGAACTGGAACTATTTAACTTGGAGAAGAGAAGACTGAGAGGAGACCTTGTCAATGTCTGTAACTATCTAAAGGGTGGATGCAAGGAGGATGATGACAGACTCTTTTCAGTAGTGCCTAGTGACACAAGGGGCAATAGGCGCAAGCTGGAACACAGAAGGTTCCATCTAAATACAAGGAAAAACTTCTTTACTGGGAGGGTGACAAAGCACTGGAACAAGCTGCCCAGAAAGGTTGTGGAGTCTCCTTCTCTCTCCTTCAAAGCTTGTCTGGATGCAATCTTGTGTAATCTGCTTTAGGTAGACCTGCTTTGGGGAGGGTGTGTAGAGATTATCTCTACAAGTTGTTTCCGACTCCAATGATTCTGTGATTCCTTGCTCAGCGTTCCCTAACCTCTTATTCCTCTAAGTCCTGGGCAGGTTCCTTCCCAGTCACTCTACTGTTCTTCACAAAGGATTTTGCCTGAAGAGTATTATTTTCTTCCTTATCTGGACCCATTCTCCATTTGACTGCTTCATTTCCCTCTCTGATACCTGAGAGTTCACAGCAGTTGCTCTGTCATGTGAAGATTTTACCCAGTGCTCCACTGGCCTTAGCTGTTCAGGTTCACATGAGATCTGGACTCTTTGAGTCTTCAGACACAGTGCTGTGCAGGCCAGATTTGGGTGAGAAACTTTAATCTGATGTTGGATTTCAGAAAGAGAAAGCTCTTCTTCTAGGGAATAAATGTGGCACCTAACAGTTGATATAAAGAGCTCATTATGCATTCATTATTTAGCAGGTAAGCAGCATTCCCAGCCATGGAAAAATCTCTCCATTCCCACAGGAGTAGGAGCTGTGTTTTTGCTATCCAACCCAGATACTTTTCCTCCCCCTTCTGACACAGCTTTACATATTGATCTAGTCACTGTAAAGAACTTAAGGGTAAAATGAGCCCTAGAAAGTGGTATGGGCACCTCAGCATCTAGAAAAATAGTTACACTGAAAGCGAGGAAGACAGAGCCATTGTGAAAGGTCGGACGTGGAAACCTCATGTGGTGTAAGCAGCTAACTGGACCTACTAGAACAGATTTCTGCTTTCCTGAAAGCATTCCTCAGGACATTTTCCCCTTGTATTTAAAGTGAGATTTTTGCTGCGAGGTCTTTCCTCCTCAGGCTTTTCTATATTATCTGAAAGGTCGGTATCTTAATATAAGAAGGAAGATATTCCCAGAAATCGCACAACTGTTTCTTCTGATCTTTGGATAAGTCTGAAAATTTGAGGGGTTAAATGGTAAACAATAGGTGTGAACTTATTTGCTGTCAGCCTAATTTGTATTATGTGGGTAATATGACAAATTATTCCACACGAGCTGTAAATCTACTGCTCATTGGTTTTACATTACTCTTGGGTTAGTGTAAGCAAACTTAATTTAATATCCTTGCTTCCCTTGCTTGCACCGTGTATAGTATGACTGTTTTGATGGTGTGTGTATAATCCATTCCATTACACAGTGGGTTTGGACCGATAGAGCTTTCATAGTTACATGTTTCTCATGTGTAACTGGTTGCATCAGTACCCTTTCGTTAGCCTTTCCTGCTGAAATATTTCAGAGACGGCTTTGAGCTATGTTTAGAATTTAAAGGCATTTATATCCTTTTGATAAAATAATCGGTTTGGGACTTCTTCTCAAAGACAAAATGTCCCTGAACAGGCATTTAGAAGTGGGGCTGTTGATACAGCCCTGTTCCAAATGGTGTCTGTCTTAGTTCAGATATTGTATGATTTAGATGTTTCCAAATCGTTCTTCTCAGCTGGCATACACATATATGGTGTATTCTATTTTAAAAATGAAGGGGTTTTTTGAATTATTTTTTTTCTGTTCATCTGGGCACAGTATAAATAATGTTAAACCAGAAAAGAAAATATTACTTCATCTTTACTGCCACGAGTTTTGCTTCCCAAAATAGGATAAATATAAACAATTTATTTTTTTGCCTTTCCCACTAAAAGGGTGGAATGTACCTTCAGTGGAATAAGTAAATATTTTGTGAGAGAAGTATTTCAAGGTTTACTAAGTCTTTTACTTACAGTGTTCCATAGTGCTTTATTTTATCTTTATAGATTACTGTGAAAATGTTTTCTGTTAAGGAATGGATAGCTTGTGAAGACCACTAAATAATAAAAAAATCTACATCTTCTGACCCTGATTTGCTGCTCTGGTTGAAGGTCAGAGACTACGGTAGAAGGAAATTAAGAGAGCAGTGGTTAGGATATACAAGAAACCAGATAAGCTGTGCTGAGACTTTAGGTGGAGTTTGGATTTCTTTATGAATCTCCTCTCTCAGTGGCATTTACAAACCAGTACCTATTTGGAGATTTGGAAATGGAGATGCCTCAGTTTCTCTTGTGTGAAGTCTTAAAGGAAGAGCTGGGAACAACCTCCACACTACTCTGCATCCTCAGAGCACTGAGAGAAGGATGATGGTGGAGTCAATTCCACATTGAATCCCCCCAGGCTGAGGAGAGATCCTGAACCTGTCCTTTATGATATAGGTTGCTATCAACACCAGGCTGTAGACCAGAACAAGAAACACAGCAAGTAGCAAACACAATTACAGGAATTATGGATAATTACAGGGGATAGTCTAATTTTGTGAGGAGGAACCTAAGGAAGTCAACTCTTTCTGTGACAGAGGGGGTTTTGAGGGGAGTGCAAGTCAGAAGCCAGCTGCACTTGGAGGTGCAGTAGAAAAGCTTCTCTCTCTGGAGAGCCTACTCTTGCAGAAATCCAACACGGGGCTTCTTCAGTTTTTTGCTGCCTGTATGAACTCACCTTGTTCCAGGAGAAGTACTAAAACCTAATGCTGGTGGGTTTTGCTTATTGGCTTTTGTGCAAAAAAACCCCAAAACAATCAGACCCATGCAAATTTTCACATGATTATCTCAGATTATATGACTTTGTTTTTAGATAATTGAGTCAAATAGAAATATGTGGAAATACAGATAGTTTTCATTCTTGCAGAAAACCTTAAACAGTACTTCAGGTTCCTTCTTGGGGCACATGTAGCCCTATTTTATCTTGTTTTAAGATGAACATACATATGTACATAAAATTAGTACTTAGCTTCCTTTTCTGGCTTGTGTGACGTGATCATGAGATGACTCCAGCTTTGAGGTTACTTTGAGTAGCTCTTTTCCCTAGACAAAATCTTCCACTGAAAAACAGAATTACTTTTACATTCAAAAAGGTAGGTTTTGGTTAATAACTAAATGAGATCCCTTCAGCTTCTAGAAAGAGAAAACGAAGGCGACAGACAGAAATAAAGGTCCTGTGTACCTTTTTTTTTCCCACTCTGTGGTGTCCTTGTAGGTTGGACCTTACTTCCAGGTTTGATTTCAGACAACTCTGTGTTTTTCTGTTTTGCATCTGATTTTTCACTTCTAGCAGCTCCTTGCGTGTTTTCAGCTCCTAAGGTGCTTTCTTTAGGGGATGCAGGTTCTGGGCTCTTTGCTGGGACTCTCCTTCAAAGTAATAACTTCCAGGCTGGAGCTTTCTTTTCTAAAACAGATTTATTTACTTAAAAGAAAAGGAGGACTTTTCCTTCCCAAGTGTTAACTTGAACCAATCACTCCCTTTCTAAAGACACATATTGTCCAAATTATAAAAAAAAACCCCAGAAGACTCAACCTCCTAAAAGGCACATCAGGAACTTCACTTCTCTACATCAAGTATTTAGACACATCTGCATGACCTGGGGCCATCCTAAAGGAAACCAAATAAGCAGCTACTGGAGTGCTACTATCCCTGTGCCACACAGCAGCTCACTGTGTGTGCAGTGAGTCCAGATTGTCCAGGATATCTTGTCTTCCAGGAGGAAAATGTCTGGTTTTACTACATATCAGAGATTTTCATCTCTCCTCACAGGCAGCAGGGAAATCCTGAGTCCAATGATTCTTCTGGGAGGAAAAGATTTGAATGCAGAAGATGAAATACCAAGAGTACTGTTAGTGTCCCTATAAAAGACAGATGTGATATAACCCTGGTGTGTAAACCCAGTGAGTTTAGGCTGGAAAAAAATCTTTAAGTATTAACATGGAGATTTTCCTTTTCTTTCTCATCTTATTCTTGCTATATATGACTGAAGCTGTGTAATGCAGAAAAGAAAAAGTACTAAGAATGATACTTCTTTGCCCTAACTCGGAAGAAAAATTGTTTTGTCCCCTGGGCATAGGAACTACAATTTTTCACTGAATCCTAATTTTGACTGTGTGTTTTCTTACTGCTCCATAATCTCCAGAGAATGAGCTGTCAGCAACCCCTTGGCTTTCCCACATCCTGAGAAAGTTCTGACTACTTTATTCACAGTGTGTCTTTTTCCTTTCCCAAGCAGTTGTGCGTGAAGAGGCGAGACCCACCAGTTTGCCTTGCTACCTGTGAGCAATGCTGTTGATATAATGACTGAGTCCAGAGGGAAAAGGGGAGGAATAAACTCTTGTAGTCGTATAGGAGAACTTTCTAAATGGTTAAGCCTCATCCTTCCTCCCCCCCACCTCCCCCGAGATTTCTGGTAGCTACTAGTGCTGTGGAAGAGAGAACGAGAGATGTACGTGTTGGGTCAAGTTGATTGCTGAGTTACTGTTCACAGCATGGACAAACATGCTGTGAGGGTGTGATTAGTCCAGTTATCTGCTACCAATTTTGTTAAGTATTGGGTCATTGTTTACATGGGGATTTAGTAAAAGTAAAAGTGAGCAAAAACATATTTACAACTAAAAGGCCTGAAAATCTGCAAAAATGTTCATTTTTTCCAGAATCTGTTACTATAAACATGATGAAAAGATAATTTTAGAGGAAACTAGTGCAGATTGTACATCCTGGTATTTCACAAGAGACTTTTATCTCAGTGACTCACTCTCCATCAGAGAAAAAATCATGGCACCACTTATTCTTTCCACTGATAGTATCTTAAAGTATTCCACTTCCAGGTCTGAGAAGTTCTGATTAAATGGCATAAACTGTAACTTTCCTTGTTATTTTTTCCAGTGTATGTTTTGTCACTTTCTTTAACAACTGAGAACACATGAAAAGCTGTGAAGATAAGAAGGGAACATTTTGTGCCAGTACTCATTGAGATTCATTCTGGGAAGTAATTAATTAATAATTAATTATAGAAAAGTAATTAATTTTATACATTATAATTGAAATATTTTCAGAGACCTAGTATAATATCACATTCTGCTTTTGCTTATTTAAATGCAGCTATGCTGAAATCCTGGAGCAGCAACGATGCAGCACGTACTCCATAGCTTATGTCATTAACTTATGTATGTCCTGGGATGCCTCTGAACAGTGACCATCCAATGGCAAACTCTGCTTTCTGGGGATAATGAATCCATTACGCATATGTCATTTCTCTATCCTCTGAAGAAGCTCATGCACAGAGGCTGGACTGAGGTATTCTTGGACTTTTGGAAAGTCTTCTGAAGGGTAAGTTTGATGTTGCTTTGTTAGGGCCCACAAAGGAGGGGAAGATGCAAAAAAGGAGTGTTAGGTTTATGGTGCTATGTTGTGACAACCCTCAGTTGCCAGTCAAGGCTAAATGGTCATCTAACTTGGTCAGTGGTACCCTCCTGGCATGTTTGTGATGAGAGGACTGAGCTAAGCACATTGCTCGCCTTTACTTTTTGGTATAATATGGGAGGTTTTATGCAATTTATGTGAAACGCTATTAGCATATTATTCAAGGTCACAATGTGAGGTTTGAGTCCTGCTCTGCCAGCCTATAGGAAGTCCTTTTTTTACAATAGTTAATTAAAATATCAGTCCTCGTGTTCTGTGCTCTTGTTCGCCAAGAGCATAAAACACGTATTTTATTAATCTGAAATGATTATACACCAACACATGCAGTATGGGAAACAGACAGGATGAACTGGAAGTGCTGGTCTGTTCCCAGAGCTGTGATGTTGCCTGTATTAGTGAGATGTGATGAGATGAGGCCTATGACTGGAGTGCTGGGACGGAGGGCTGCAGTTCAGGAGGGATGGGCAGGGCAGGTGAGATGGAGGAGTTGCACTGTGTGTCAGGGAGAGGTTTGACTGCACAGTCCTTACAGTTAGAGATTTTATGTTCGAGAGCTTCTGTGTGAGGACTTTGGGAGTGGAAAACAAAGCAGATGTTGTATTGGATGTCTACTATTGATAGCCTAGCCAGGATGATAGCACTGATGAGTTATTCTATAGTCAATCAGGACAAATCTCTGGATCAGTATCCTTATCCTTAATCTCCTTATGGGAGTTTTCAACTTCCAAGACATCAACTGGGAATACCACACTGCTGTGATAAGCAAGTCTGGAAAATTCCAGTAGTTTGTTGAAGATGATTTTTTTTGTTACAACTATTCAACCAGCTACGAAAGATGTCCTCCTAGACTTGTTCTTTGTGAACAGAGAAGGACTTGTGGGAAATGTAATGGTAGGTGGCTGTCCTGGCCACGGTGGTCACAAAATATTTGCATTTAAAATTGTCAGTGTAATGAGAAGAAAGGACAGCAGAGTTGCTACCCTGGACTTCAGGAGAGCAAACCTTAAATTGTTCAGGGAGCTGTTTAGCAGAGTACCCCAGGAATCTGCTTTTGAGGGCCTAGGGCTCAATGAGTGCTGGCCAATTTTTAAGAACTACCTTTCAGAAGCACAGGAGCAGGCAATTGACTGTATCATACATCAGAAAAATGGGGCAGGAGACCAGCTTGGCTGAACAAGTAACTCCTCATGGACCGCAAGATGAAAAAGAAATTGTACAATTTCTGGAAGCAAGGTCAAGCTTCACAGGAAGATTACAGAGCTGTGTTTCACATGTACAGGGAGAAGACATGCAAGGCCAAAGCTGAAGTAGAGTTGAAACTGGTCAGTGTTGTGTCAGACAACAAGAAAGACTTTTTTAAGTACGTTAATATAAAGAGGAGGTCTAAAGAATACACTGGACTGCTACTTGTTGAAGACGGTCACATGACAAATAGGAAGGGTGAAAAAGTGAAGGTATTCGAAGGATTTAATTTTTTTTGCCTCAGGCTTTAATAATACTGATAGACCTTGGTTTGCATGGTCCTCTGAGTTAGAGGACCATGACTGAGGGATCAATGCCTTTCCCTTTGTGGACACTGAAATTATAAGGAGCCAGTTGCACCAGTTGAATGTTCTTAATTCCATGGGGCCTGATGGGATTCATCCCAGAGTACTGAAGGAGCTAGCAGATGTTATGGCATGATCTCTCTCAATCATCTACCAAAGGTCTTGGGAGTCTGGGGAAGTCCCCACTGGCCAAAAGCTAGCCAGTGTTAATCAACTTTACAAGAAAGGTGTTAGGGAAGGCCCAGGAAACTATAGCCATGTTGGTCAAACCTCAGTACCTGGAAAAATTACTGAAAAGACCATACCAGATAATATTGAAAATAGTTAAAGAACAATGCAATCATCAGGTGCAGTCAACATGGGTTCACAAAGTGAAAGTCCTGTTGAATTAATTTGATATCCTTCTGTGATGAGGTCACTTGCCTAATAGATGAAGGGAAGGCAGTGGATGCAGGTTTTTCTTATTTTAATAAGGGTTCTGATACTGTCCCTCATAGCATCCTTGGGGACAAGCTGTCCAGCTGTGAGATGAGCAGGTATATGGTGCACTGGGTGAAGATCTGGCTGAAAAGCAGGGCTCAGAGGGTTGTAATGAAAGGGTTTACACCTGGCTGGTTACCAGTCACCAGCGGTTTTCCTTAGGGTTCAATTCTAGGGTCAGTTCTGATTAATATACTTATCAATGATCTAGATGCAGAAATTGAATGCACAATTATCAAGTTTACTGATGATACCAGACTGGGAGGTGCTGTTGACTCTCTCGAGAGACAAGATGCCTTGCAGAGGGATCTAGATAGATTAGAGCATTGGGCTGTGATTAATGGGATGAAACGTAACAAATCCGAATGCCAGATTCTGCACCTCGGGTGGAAAAACAATGGGCACAGGTACGAATTGGGAGAGGAGTGGCTGGAGACCAGCCCTGCAGAAAGGCTGGCAGCAGGTTCAATGTGAGTCAGCAGTATTCTCTGGCAGCCAAGACCATAAACTGCATCCTAGGGTGAGTCAAACACAGTACAACCTTCTGATGAAAGGAGGTCATTATCCCTCTGATATTTAGTGCTGGTACAGTCTCACCTTGAGGTGAGCTGGTGCAGCCTGCATGCAGTTCTGGGCCTCACAAATTAAAAACATTCAGGTGTTTGAATGCATCCAGAGGAGGGCAACAGAACTGGTGGAAGGACTGGAAGGAATGTCCTATGAGAAGCTGCTAAGGACTTCGAGTCTGTCTAGTTTGGAGACAGGGAGGCTAAGGGGTGACCTCCATTGGTCTCTACAGGTCCCTGAGAAGGGGAAGTGGAGAGAGAGGTGCTGATCTCTTCTCCCGGGTATCCAATGATAGGACACACGGGAATGGTTCAAAGCTACACCAGGGGAGGTTTAGACTGGACATTAAGAAGCATTTCTTTACCAAAAGGGTGTTCCAACACTGAAACAGGCTTCCTAGAGAGCTGGTCAGTGTCCCAAGTCTGTCAGTGTTTAAGAGGCATTTGGGCAATGTCCTTAATACTGTGCTTTAACTTTTGGTGAGCCCTGAACTGGTCAGGCAGTTTGACTAGATGATCCTAGTTGATCTTTTCCAACTGAATTATTCTGATCTATTCTTTTCTGTCCATGAAGTTATTCCACATCCATATCCCCAAAGGAAGTCAGCATCTAATTTGAGCAGATGCATTCAATTCTCCTCCAGTAAAAATGACGGCTTTCCTAAATATCAGGCTGATATTATTCCAGGAAAGACTGTCAAATTGATGAATTACAGGAAACTCCAGAGAAAGTCCTTATTTAACTAGGTCTCAAGGAGGAAAATCTCAGTGTTTTGCCAGAGTTATAAACTTATTTATTTTTACATAGCTGGCAAACCTGCAGCCTTCAGCTTCCAGGAGCAGCAATTAGTAAAAAGGGGGACTGGTCCATGTTTGGAGTACCTTGTACCCTCTAAAGGGTCTGCCCGAGAACTAGTAAAGCAGGATATTGATGGAAGAGAGATCTACCAGTGAGAATATAAACCCCAGTATCTTTAGCTTGCAGCAGACTGGCAGGACTATGCCAGGGTCCCCAGACTAACTCCAGATTTGTTGCTGTGCCTTCCTAATTAGCTGTAGTATAGAGAAAGAAGCAAAAACGGTTTCTTGTTTTGCTGAAAGATGTTGTCTTATACTGTCTGCCGACCTGTGGAGGCATCTGTAGCTCCTGTGCAAGCAGAAGCATGTGCACTACCCATATCACCAATTGATGTCTTAGCTCAAGGGATAAAGGCTTGTGGTGAGGATTCATGCTTTAGCCTTTTGTAGAGCTTTTGTGCAGAGCTTGTGGTTGCAGGACATTTAACCACCTATTTTTTTGTTCAGTGAAATTTCTGGGGCTTTTGATGTGGAGTGAATTTTTTTTGTACTATGAAGTAAACTCATTAATCACTGGCATGCAAAGCAGCTGCATATATTCCATTTTGTGGTTTCACGTTAGTTGGATCTATTGTTCAGCTCATAAAAAGACAGAGGGCAGTCACTGATCGATGTAATACTGTAGTATTACTGAATAGGTGTGCACATTGTGGTTTAGACTAATCTTCAAAGGTACTAAGCTGACCTTATGTGCCTGTATTCATGAATTTGCCCAAGATAATTTTAGAAGGCTTTTGCTGTTAGCTACAATCCTGGAGGAATGCCTACGGGAGATTTAATTTCTCAGAAGCAAATAAATAATACGCAACCTGGATCTGCTTGCAGCTGAATTACAAACTTACCATGAAGGTCAAACAAATCGAATGTCAGTTCTTGATTCAGTCTCCTGTCCATTTGTTACAGGTGCAAAATTACTTGCATGGAATTTGTTTACTATGTTACTGATTTACTCCTGAAACTGAAATTTGGGAGCTTAATGCATGGGAGGGAAAAATTTAAAAATGTTAACATTCCATTAAGTTAAGAGGCCCCATGCAGCACAGGATGTTTACAGCCATCACATAATCTTTTGGCAAACTGGAAATTTTTAAGAATCTTGCATGGCAAATAATGTGTATTTCTACAGATATGAAGCAGAAGCTCCTTTTATGCTTAAATGTGAAGATGTAAGTAAGACAAAGCTATTTCTTTACCCTTGCTTCAACTCAGCTACCCAGAAGAAGAATTTTCTTGCCTGTTAGCTAGAAATATGTTCACTTTAGACATTCATGGTATTAAAATATTATTCATGTGATGCTCAGATAAATTTGGTGGTATGTTCAGTCTTAAAGGGCCACAAAGAACTTATTTTCTTGTATGGGAAAGCATATTGGGCTGTCATATGCAAAACTCACTACACTGACAAGATAAGAGGCCATCCAATCCTACAGAGGTCACATAGCTAGTAAAGATGCCCAGCGACCTGTGTGAAAACTGGTCTGCAATGATCTTCATGCAGATAGAAAACCCTTGCTAAAACTAAATGAAACATAGGTATCAACACTTTCTGAACTGTCCTGCAAGCCTTTATGTCCATTTCTTTGATTAATTAGTAATGTCTGGGATTGTGAATTTCTATTTACTTAAATATATTTCTTTAGCAGAACCCCTGTAGTTCTCCCCAGCTCCTAGTTTGTGAGCTGGCATCATTTTAAAGCCAAAAATAATGCATTATATGAGTGGCATTTCCTGTCTGGTCTAGTCTGAAGTTGAGTGAAATCAGCAAGGAGATCCCCTTTTCTATACCCCATTTAAAACACTGGGTGTTTTAAAGCAAAAAATCCCTTGTATTCCTAAAAGTGTGTAAATAGTTATATTACCTGTGAAGGGGGGACTTTCTGAAAGCTATGCTCAAAATGCCCAAGCCTGGGTGCTGGGTAGCAAGTAACTACGTATAATTTTGGATGCACATTATTTAGTTTCCTGGACTTGCTTGAACCGGAATTCATCTGGTGGTGCCACAAAATACTCAGTGAGGCCCAAAATATTGTTTCTGGGGGCTGAAGGGGAAGCCCGCTGCCCTCAGGGCTCACAAAGGGCAATGGAAAAGACAGTGTTTGTCCTAAACGGATGAACTGTGGTGATTTCAGTTACCTATTGGCAAGACTAACATGAATGGGTAACAAGGATCCCACCGATGAATGGGTGGTAAGTAATGCACAGGAAAAGGGTGTGTGAATTCCTCTTCTGCACTAAGCATTTAAAACTGATTGCATGAAGAATGGAAAAGACCAAGGCATGGCCAAAGGCAGCACAATCTGCCCTTGAAATTGAAAAGTGTAAGGGATATCCTAGAAGAAGTTTCTTGCCCAGATAGCAGGATGAGTAATAGGATTATACCCTTACATAAATTGAATTTACAAAATGATAGAAAGAAAAGTGTATGTATGTAATCTTAATTGGGCCTCCTTGGGTGTGTGAATGAGCCTCAACCTACATTTTCCTCATGGGTCTCTCCCTTGTTCCGTGACTAGAATAGACACAACTCAGTTGTTCAAGATGTGTTTTTCAGTGATTTTTGCTGCTCTGAGCACTCTGTATCAGTGCTTCAGAGGCCCATAGCTTCCTGTCCACTCCTCTTTTTCCCTTCTGAGGAAGAGGGAGGCATGGGTGTGCAGAGCTCTCTGGAGCTACAGGGGTGTCTAGGAGCTGTGGGTTTTGTGCTTTGGTGAAGAGTCAGAAGCTCAGGAAATGAGTCATGTGCAGTCAGGTTGAAAGGGCTTCCTATCTTTGTCTTCTTTTTCTTCAAGAAATTTGTGTCATAACAGAGTAAGAAAAGGTTTTATCACGGTGCAGACATAAAGGCAGCAGAAGATATTTGCCTACCATAAAAGCTCTATTTGACCTATCTTTTCAAGGTCACATTAATTTCTTAACCAAGGCAGACACTTCTAAAATAGCAGCTGATATGGTAACAGGTTAGCTGATTTCCAGTAGATATAAAAGAAAGCCACGTAAGCCACATTTTCAAATAAAATAATAAGCCACCTGTTCAGCTAGAAAAGAAATTAGATCTTACAGAATTATTTTTTTTTACCCTTTGTTAAATCAAAACAACCTATCTGAAAAAATGGTGTTTTTCATCAGCAAATGTTTTTTTTCCTCAACATTTCTGTGAAGTTTTTAGGAGAACTTATGAGGAAGTAAACTCTGTAAAGATTTCCTGTGGGGAAAAAAATCAAGGGATCATTTATGATGACTGCATGGAATGTTACTACATTAAATAGCACTGACCTAAACAGCAGCGTAAACATCCCCCTCATCTGCTTTACCCCATAGGGCACAATTTTCTGGAAAGAGCTGCCAAATACCTTTTGGGTTTCTTTAGACAAAATGCTGGTTTTGTACACCTGAAACTCCCAAAGATTTTTCAAACTTTTTTTTTTCTTGCCACCCCAATGTGGTTAGACCCAATTTAGCACATTGTCTGCCCTAATCTCCACTATTTAATTCCAGAGGGTGATGTGTGGCTGTGCCCTGGTTGTGCCCAGCTAGACCCCTGCCTGCCCTTCCGCACTCCCTTCTCTTTCTGTGGCTCTTGCCAGAGACTGAGACTGTAGTTTAGGCATAGTAAAGCAATTACAAGGTGACAAAGACACCTACATGTCTGTGAAAATTATAGAGTATTGCTCTGTGTGCACCACATCCTGAATTTAGTCCTTCATCCACTAGACATATAACCTTCCTGCTAGGAACAAAATTACATTTGCAATAAATTCAGGGAAAACAAATATGAGGTAGTAGGAGAAAAAATATTTTTTGGAAGGGAAATACGTTAAAACCTCTATTTGGCACCTGAAAAGCTGTGCTGTGCCTGCTTATTATTCTAAAAATCTTTGCAAGCTCTGGACTGTCTCAGAAAAAACTACTGATGTTTGTTTCTCCTTATCACAGTGTTTTTGCTCTGGGCAGGGACACAGTGCGTCACCATTTGTAGGAGGAAAACCAGAACTTTGTCATTCAGATCTGTTTTCCTTGGAAGACCTTCCAGGGGCTCATTGCTCCCATAACCCATGGTCTGCACTGATACTACCTGCTATGCAGTCAATGTAGGCAGCCTCACTTGTTTCTGTGGGTTTCATGACCCCTGAGTGAGTTTGAAGGAAATCAACACTTGAACTAGAGCTGTGTGCCGGATCAGATAATCTAATGAGAGGTCTCAAGTCTTCCTGTGACAGGGGCACTGCCTGAGGTGACCACATAAAACACTACCGTTTTTCCTTTCTAACAGCCAGCAGGACCCAGCTCATGGAGCTCCAATCTTGCATGTGTGGTTGGGGGACAAGTATTTTTAGTTGACTGATTGCAAAAGTCATTTCTATATGAATTTTTCTGATTACCTGCCACCCTGTTTTTGGCAGGGAAGCAAATGTCTCAGTTGCTCTCACCAATGACTACAGCTCTATAAGAAAGAAAAGTACTCACATGTCACAGTATTCTTTCAGTATATGCAATTTGCTCCATGGCATCAAATAGTTCCTATAATGGAAATGTTAGTGTAGTAGTGGTGTGTAAGCAATGGTGGGACTATCGGTAGGAATTTGTGTTCTGTCTGCTTCAAAAGTAGGAGCTGACTCAAAACACTGCTTTGATAAAATGCAGTTTTTAAACCAAATATTTCTGCATTTAAGTAACAGATTAACCTACTACAGAGTCTATCTAGCTCTTTAGAATGCCAAAGCAAAGCAAGAACAATTAAAATTTAAAGGTAATCTAATTCCATGTAACTAGTAATCTAAAGCATGCATGTTGGTGATACAGCCCTTATTCTGGAGAAAGGTTAGTAAAAGGATATTTATTTATGGAAAAAGAAAAGTGAAAATTCTAGGGAGATTAATTTTAGACATCTTGCTAAAATTTTCAAGATTGCATGATCTTCCTCCCTTATATTTGGGCAAATTACAGTTCTCTGGAGCCCTGTAATAGGTTATGTTTGTTTTCTAGTCTTTGGAACATAAGTGATAGTTAAGCACAATAACTGTATTTTCTGACTATGGGAAGCTGTACTTTGTGTGCCTTGCTGGGACAGTCCTTTGGGTAAGGCATTTTACAAGGATCAGTTTAGTAAATGCAGGGAGGAAATTTTCACACCACAGTCCTTCTCAGCTCTGCTACCAATCTCAAGTGCACACTGTCCACCACAGACTTGGCTTCTCTTCCCGTGCATGCACAGATTTGCTGGCAGGATCTTGAGTAAATTCTCTTTCTTTCCTCTCCCTCCTTCATTTCTATAATTTATGAAAGAGGGATTATCTTGAACAGCTGCCTGATGTCCTCCTGGCTTCATGGACATCACTTTGTGATGGTTCTTCCAGGAGCCCTGGCAGAAGAGGAGAAGCAGTAATTCAGGATTTAGTCTTTGTTTTTCCTTTACTCTCTATAGTGATGCTTGATGAGTGTTTGTAACTATTATCTTTCAGTGACTTTAATACGACTGCTTTAACAGTAAATCACACCAGGGAATTTAGCATCTCTGCCCCCACATATTGTTAAGGAGTTTTCCTCTTCCATGATGGAAAGATGTTAACTGTAGCTGCAACAGCATACGTGGTGTGTCTACTCCCCTCAAATGCTCCCTGCTTAGAAAAATATGAAACTATAAAAATAATCTTTTCTTTTATTATCCATGTTCTTCCTTGTGGTTCATTTACCAAGAGTCCTCAGGAGGTGTTTTTTCTAGAATATGGTTTGGACTAGCTGTAACAAAATTCTTTTTCTGTGTGGCAAAAGAGAAAGATGGGATTCAGTCTCTGGCCACCACTAACCTTTGTACTTGCTTTATCTGATATGAAAACTGTAATGTCAAACCCACTCTACATTTTCTTGTTTAAATAAAAATCTGTACCCTCTCTTCAGATGCTACAGGGATTACAGGAAACCTATGGGCTGGCCAGAGGTTTTTTACTTGTAAAAATCCTTGACTTCCCTTTGCTGCCACCTTCACGTTACAGTGAGGAGAGAAGGCAACTCTGTTCTGCAGTGCAGGGGAGTGCGGTCCAGCTCTCTCACTGTGATCTTCCTCTTGTTGGCCACCATGCTCACTTCTCTGAGCTCCTGGTAACAACCCTGTAGCTTCAGTTACTTTCATTCCTTTGTGTCCAAAGGGCTGAGACACGTACTTTCTGCCATGGTTTGTGGTAGCTTTGCTTCCTGCCCAGTTTTTATCCTTTAAAGTGAATTGAGGATCTTCAGTCTTGGATCTAGATCCAATGGATCAAACTCAGACGCAGCATACAGATCAGGTGAGCAGATGTCATTCTTAGACCTGCCTTAAGTGATCCAGGTGGATGCACTTTACTGCAGTTGGGAAGGAGGCTCAGAGATGATGAAAAATAAGTGTATGACAGCTGATCAAAGGAAATCATTATACTCTTTGGTGAAGCTCATAGCAAAGTCACTGAGTCACTACTCTGCAGACAGGATTTTTTCACAATCAAGGATTGAATCAGCCTTTTTGTGGTGATTCATCCACTTATCTCACAATTTGTGCACATGATAGTTATGACAGTTTTTTCACAAGTCTTAAGTGACCAAGGTGGGTGGTGGTTAGCCAAATAGAAGATTCCACTATAGCTGTTGGCAGTGGGTGGGATTAATCCCACATTAGAGTTGGGGCCTGGGAGAAGATGACAAGATCAGTTTGGGGATCTTCATTATATCCTGTGTGGCAAATGAGGTTTTATTTTACAATTGGATTAGTTGTTTCCTGAAGGAGAAAGAAATTCTGAGGAAAGGTAAACATTTTTTGAAATACTGCATCTGACAGAAACAAAACTGGATGGGATTGGAAAATGCAAAGAAATTACATTTGAAAGAAACATGTTATTTCAAGAATATCAGAGTAAGTCAATTGTTTTAACACTTAATTTGGGACAGCCAAGTAGAAGTAAGCCCTGCAGCTGAGGCAGGTTGAGGGTGGGGGCTGGGACCTGTGGCAATCGGAGAGTCACCCAAACAAAAGACATTCAGCTCCCTGACTTGGTTTCATGTATCCAGGCACAGTGGAGGCTCAAGGCAGGGATGTGATAGAGAGCACCTTTTGTCCTTGTAGGGGATTCCTCTTGGTCAAGAAAGACAGGAGGTGGCAAAGATATTGTTAATAAGAGCCTTGCTCTGTTTCTGTTTGGAATATAACTTTTTGGATGATACATTCTCTCACTGACACCAGAATAATTAAAAAGCATAGATGTAGAGAAAAGGCTTTAAATGAAATCAATATTGTAAAATGGGTTCAGTATACTTTGCGTAAACTAATGAGAATTCTCTTGGCCAAAAATGCAAATAAAAATCATACTCCAGCTGGTAGTGTTGAAAACTGCTCAGAGTAAAACTGTTTCACCCTGAAATTTCAAGTTTTGTGGAATTTTCTCTCTGGACATATAACACTTCTGAAGGAGAAAAAGGGTAGACAACTAAGGATATAATTTAAGGTGTAAGGGTTTTGTTTTGTTCTTAATCAATGAAACCCATTTTTGGCTGGTGGCATGTCATCCTGTCTTCTAAAGAACTGCAGAAAAGCATCTGCTCTTCCCTAAAATTAACAGGCTTTGTTCACACAGCACACATTCCACTGTGCCACAGTTCAATAGCATCTCAAAATAGGTGTCATGTCTTCTTTCAGCACTGCAAGAAAACAAAGCAATACCAAAGAACCCTCAAAATGGCACACACACCCCCCCCCCAAAAAAAAAAAAAGAAGAGGAAAATAAACGAATTTGAGGTCTGTTGCGTGTAGAGGGTTTGTGCCTGTGTTCTGATGCGCTCATTGAGTTTAAGAGGGCCTGTCTGCAGGCTTAGCTCGCAACTGGGGCGGGTGGCGGAAATAAGGGGTCCTGCTCGCAGGGGGGAAAGACGCAGCTGGTGCTCAACCCCTGCCCTTTCCTGCCATCTAGTGGTCTACCAAAACAGGAGTCTTCTGTCCAACATCTTAAGGCGTTTTTAACAGATCAGAAGAGAGGGAAGATGCTGTCTGCTCAGGGGAAGGAACAGTGAGATGTGGTAAGTGTTCTGCCCCTGCACAGCCAAGCGAACGCAGCATTCCTACATCCTTCCATACACTCCCCTTCTGTCCTTTCTTTTTTCTTCAGAAGATGGTCAGGTGACAGAGGTTTCAGTCACTCATTTTGATCTTCTCTAGGCTGGAAAGGGCTTCAAAATTTTACCTTTGGTCATTGCTGAATGACTGAACTAGGGTTTTGACAGCACTGAAGTGTGGTGGTGTCACAGCATAGTATTTTTTTGGTCCTTGGAGTTATTGCACTGGGTGGAGCAGTATCCCTCTGGCTTGAACATCCTGATGTAGTCAACCTGGTCATGGGTGTGCTCCTAGCATCATTCCCTTATACCAACAGACAGATAAAATACTGGGAAACAATTCCCTGATATAGGCAACACCCTCTGTGGCCTTCTTTGATATCTGACATGCATTCCCCCAGTAGCAGCCACTCTTTCTGTGAGGCTTTATCCTCACTTAACTATTTGGGAGTAACTATTAGATTAGGATAATGAATGAACTCAGATGTCAATATCTGTTAGAAGAGGGAATGTGACTTGCAAATACAGGTGAGTGGATTGTTGTGACAGTTTGGCCACTCCTATTTACCCACTCATGAGAACTATAAAATTTTTTCTCTGTGTACACTTTTGGTACATTGAATAGATTTCAAGTGTATCATGTTTTCCCTGGAAGGACTTTGAGTTGCATTCAACTTTTTACACAGCAGTGGCCCTACAATTGTGATTCACTAGACACTTTAAATAAAGAAAGTAATCCTGACCAGATCTAACCTTCAGGGTACTGTTTTTGCAAGCAGGTTCAGATTACCAGGGATTTTAGGAAAAACAGTTCCCAGCAAAAGTAGGATGGTTTAACACATTTATCCAAAATGTCCATGCACGTAGAAAATGAAAGACAATAGTGTGGTTTACAGCTCTGATATGTTCCACCTTACCCTTTGTGGTAATGACATAAAGTAAAAACAGGAGATTGCTTTCTCTTTTTTATTTACATCTTTTCCCACCCCAGAGAAAGAGCACATCTAAAAGTGGTAGAGTGGGATGGCAGGTAATTTCTCTTGGGGAGCAGAGAGACTAAGGGCTCTGTGGAGCAGCAGAGCCAGGTCTGGAAGCCAGGATCTGGGGCAGCCTCAGCCCTGGCCATCAGGCACATCCCTGGGGGTGGAGATAGAACACAGCCCTCAGGTGGGATCTGCTGCCTGACTGTTCAATCTACAGGTGAGTGATGCACCTTCCAGGGCACAGAGAGGATGTGTGTTACTGTGGCCAGAATGAGGGCTTCTTGGTTGTGGCCCCAGCAGTGGGTAGTCTTGATGGGTTAAATGTCATGCTCCTTACCCATTTTTGCAGACAGGTCATCTTTCTGCTGATGGTGGTAGTCTTAGAACAAGGGGATAAGAGCCGTGTCCCTCTTGCCTACCAAGTGGACATTGTGGCTGTGGCTACTGTAGTGTCCAGACAGGCAGTGCAGCCTCCCCAGCGTACATGACCCTTTCCTAACTACACTTCTGTGGTGAGGGTGCTCACCCTCTACATCTAGGAGCATGTTTATGACATAGCTTTTACAGATCTTTAGCTAAATTTCAAAAGATCTAAGCTAACTTCTCTTTCTGGTCTGTCTTCAGGCCCCATCCCATGTGAGATGTCAAAGCACGTGACTCAATCACCTATTTTTGGGATGGGTTTTGCAAGGAATTTCTGTGGTACCGAACAAGAAAGCAATGAGCTAAGCTGTTTGTTTGCAAACCCACCATTGAAAGACCTTGGCTATATATTTGCCCTAATCAGCGCACATTTCTCTAGTTTCTAAGGTATAAGGATATTATGTCATTTCTACATGAGAAGGAAGGAAGAAGTTATGTTTGTAGCTCCTCTTTAAAGTAGGTGTTGGCAGGTGTGTCCAGGCTCAGGATTGTCACAACTCCTGGCAAAAGAAATACATACACTTGGAAAATTCATTTTTAGCTGTATAAAGAGTTTTCACCATCCATGCTTCTCTTGACATTATGGCCCTAAGTTTGTTTTTAAAATGTTAGAGTGGGAATTTATTATGTAGTACCTGTTTGTTTTCTGCAACAATGACTTTTGCAGATCTATGAAATCACAATCTTTAATCTAGTGCAGAGCACTGCTTGATTTTCTTCTTCCCTGTAAAGCAACTAAGGAATCATTTGAGAAATGTATTTGCTGAGTCAAAGAAATAGGATCTTAGAAGGTAGTGAGTCTGATTTATGGGTTTTTTTTAGGCCATTGTGCTTCAGGAAAGATGTCAAGCAATTTAGGAGTGCAGAGAGAACAGCAGAAAGACTGCTAGTCTGAGGAAGAGCTGAAAGTCTTGGGATCATTTTAGTCTAATGTGAGATGTGATGTAAACCTGTAAAGAAGCTGAGTAAATGTTCTCTCTGTCTACTTCAAATAGAGTAAGAAGTAGTGGCTTTAAGCCCGTGAAAGGATTTTCAAGGTAAATGTAAGAAAAAGCCTCTATTGGTAGTGATTATAAGATGGTGCAATAGATGGTCTTGAGCCAAGACCATCACTGAAAGTCTTTAGAAATAAGTTAGAGAAGGTCTGGCTGGGATGGTTTCAATGCCGGGATCTTGTTCTGAATCATGTTGTCCTCAGTGTTCTTCCTCCTGCCTTTTACTGTGCAATCATAATGTCATTTCATTCACTGTACACATAGGAAATATGGAGTGTTCAGAAGCACCCAGCCCTGAGCAACCTAGCGTACCGTCAAAGCTGACCCTAGTTAAAGTGCAGACTGGACAAAGGGGTGTCCAGAGTGCCTCATGAAGTGAGAGCTTCTGTGTTCTTAAGCATTGTCCTGGATGGCTTTGCCATGAGCAGATGCATCATATTTAGCCAAAAATGTGTGCATATGGCTTTCAGGAAGACAGTTCTATTTCATTATTGGAACTGGTAGCTGGAAATTGTCTGATTTCCAAATAGTTAGCACTAAAATTTCCTAGATGTGAAATGGGTGCATTTTTTCAAAACATGTTGAGAAATACATTACAAAGGCTACTTCAGGGATGACTTACATTTCTTCTCTTTTTTACTAGGGGAAAAAAGTTCCCAGAGCCTTCTGTGCTAGAGACAGATGCTACAGTGCTAATTCTGATACCAGATATCCTCTTGCCAACAGGCTGGTGCTGCAAACCTTCAGAAGATGACAAAATGAAGCCTTGCACATCCACATGACCCAGTTAAAATCTTTGTCTGAACATTTGTCAGTTTGCACATCTCGGTGGAAATCTGCACTTCAACAAGGTCTACACCTCTGGAGGACTGTTGCAAAGAAATGTGAGGTTCTCCAGCATCCTGCAGGGAGCTTTTTCTTTTGTTTACTTATACTCTAAGCTTGCTTCCTGGCACAACTCCCTTAATTTAAGGTCAGACAAAGTACTTTAACATTTCTGATTTGTCTCTGGTTTGTCCATTTAAATTTTGTAGGCTTAGAGCTCTGGAGCCCCTTCAGGAAAGAAAAGAAACCACATGGGATGATGAGAACCTTGCATGGGTATTGAAAGTCATTTCCGCTCAACCTTTGTTTCATCATGACAAGTTGGTGTCCAAAACCAAAGCATGATTATTACTTCTCACTACAGTGAGACTGCTGTTTTAGTAAAGTCCATTCCCAGACTGCAGAAATGAGGAAGGTGATAGCTCACAGGGGTTTTCAGCCTCCAAGTGAGGTAGTTGACAATTGTGTGCATCTGTGAGATCCCCAACTGAGGAGCAGGTAGTGATGCTATAACCACAAATTACGTAAGGTGAGTTTTTGTGTCTTGCTTTCCTACTATGACAGAGGTTGCCACTGCAGTTAACCTTTTAAACATTACTTTTTTGAGAAAATGGAGGAGCTACTGAAGCTGTCACTTCTTCCAGAAAATCACATCTGTCAATGACTATAGCATGGACAAAGGGAGCTGCAAGTTACTTAATTCTTTTGTTTTTTTTTAATTAAATGCAATTGAGATGACATTTCCCAAAGGTTCTGGGCCTCTGCAGAATTTGTGAAAATGGAACAAAATGAGGCTAAATCTCTGATGTAAAGTTTTTGTAGTAAACATCTGGGTATTAACACCTTCAAAGAAGAAAAAAGAAATTTAGCAAAAGCTACCCCTGCTTCACCATCCTTCCCATAATCCAGAAATGCTAGAAAGTACTCAAGTTTCTTAGTGCACACTAGAAGTCAACAATCCGATCTCTCTTCCTGAGGCAGGCATTGTTTTACAACAGGTTACACAAGCAAAAATAAATGTAGCCTCTGAGACTGCAACCAGAATTCTGTGAATAGTGACTTTACAGATTACCTTGAGCGCTGTTCAAAGAACTGTTGTTTGTAAAACCTAAACAGCTACAAACCAGCTGGTGCGAGGTGAAGTATCTCTGTAGATTCTGATGATGATGAATCCCTTTGTGTTAGGTGAAAAGCTAGCTCTTTGTGCCCACAAAGTGAACAGTGATGAGACCTGAAGAGACATGGTCTCAGATTCAGGTTTCAGTCTACACACACGAAGTGTCAGTGCATCTGGCTACATACAGAAATGATGTATATGCAGTAGGTGTGCCTTCTAGATACTACCCCAACTGAGGGGCAAGTAATCCACAGAAAATACTACTAGCCACAATTTCAGGTGAAAAGACATAGATACATAGTTATCGCTAAGTTTAAGAGAGCCTTATTAGCCAAGGCATCTTGATTTTAGGAAATGTTGAGTCCCTGTGCACGTGTCTTGCTGGGACGGACTGGAGAGATTGTCTGTTAGTTACTGTTGGTTTCTAACTGCAGTATCATAATGTTCCTTCTCCTACAACAGCAGGATGCTTGTCAAATATGCCTGCCTCTGAGTGTCTTTCCCCTTTCTGAAGCTGCAGTGTGAAAACTGTGTGTGTGATTCACTGCCAGATGACAGGTTTGTGTCTCAGCAGCAGAGGTGGCTGAGCTGCAGCAAACACCACAGCACTGCTATGGAGTGGAGCCTCAGTAATGCCATGTGTAGATGTGCGATAACTAGAAAGTAATGTATATGCACTAGCTTGTCTAGAAAATCTCATCTGAAAAGAGAATTCAAGTTGGCTTACCTTAGAACCAATGTCACTTGGGTGAAAAGTCAGCTGCCATATTGCTGGCTTAAAGCCAGCAGAGTTTTACTCTTCATTGATACAATATAATCACTTCCGTGTTCTCAGTTAAGTCTGGTTACATGTCATGCCAAGCATATTCTTTACTACAAATTTAAGTTGATCAAGAATGTTTCCTGGATAAAATCACTTCTACAAGATGCATAATTAGTTAGATAAGTCCATTATAACATGAACTCCTCTGTCTCATAGGCCAAGATTCACAACAGTTAGAAGCCCAACCTCTCAACAGTGTTTCCAATACCTATTATCTTCTGTTTCTTTAGTTACATTGCAATAACTGTGGCAGTATTGTTCCATCCATGGCTCCCTGGAGGTGTGTATGTACATATGAGAAGGCAGAAAGGGAAAGAGGAGTTCAAAATTTGAGTTCAGACTAGATACATAATTATGGGCATTAGGAATGTAAAGGGCACGGTAAGATCACTGTGTGAAATGGAGTATGAATGCAGTCCATTCATGTGGCTGACATAGATTACTACCTGTATGGATGGAAATGTGGGCTTATGTGGTTCTTAAGCATTTTCCTTTTCATTTAAGGGAGCAGGAATTGTGCATGAGTAGGCCTGGCACAATGTAGGCTTTTTTAATGGAAAATAGTAGTTGCTACTTAAAACTCACAGAAAAATGAGATTTCTTGACTTTGTCTGTATTGAGGGACATGGAGTTGTTTTCATCTCAAGCTCTGTAGCTAACTCTGCTGTCCTCTAGGCTCTGATGGTCTTCCTTAGGGATCCTTTTTTGGGTCCCTATTCAGGTCCCCCTCTCCTGCTCTCTGTCTCCCCCTGAAAGCTGCTCCTCTCTTCCCTGGCCAGTGCCCATGTGTCTGTTCCTGTCTCTGGTTCCCATTTGCCTGGGCTGATGTTTGATGACATGAAATGGGGTAGGGAAGCAGAGCTGTGGAGACTGCAGAATGAGGAACCCTGTGCAAGGAGCAGGATGGGGAACAGCCCAGTTAGGGAAATGGCTGTTTACCTCTTCCTTCAACTTGCCTGTGCACTCGGTACAGTGCCATGGCTGGGTCGCAGGGCTTAGCTCTAAGTTTGTGTCCTCTGTCCCCCAGTGAAGATGTGGGATGCAGGGAGACTCAGGGAATGTTAGCACTTGCCTGGAGGTTTGAAAGATCCAAGCTGGCAGCACAGAGAATGCCTGGAGTGCAGGGGCTTGGTGTGGAACTTGGCTTCTGAGTTCTAAACCATCCTATGTTTCCATCTGTTTGTGCTGTCCCTTTTTCTTCCGGAGTCCACTGCCTTAATGGTGCAGTAAATACAAGTACAGCAGGACTTGGAAAGTGGAGCAGGTCAGAAGAACTGAGGAACAAATGTTGTCTGTACACCCTATGTTTTTGTTTTCAGAAGCACTCTTACAATTTACAGCCCTGGCAGCTCTCTTAACGGGAAAGCACCAGCAAACTTAGCAATGTAAGATGATGCCTTTTTCTTGAAGGTGCAAGCTCCACTTCTCACATGCTTTTATCTGTAGCACTCCCTTCTACGCTCTCCTTACTGCCTGTGAGCCTGATGAGATAAAATGGTGTTCAGGCTATTGTGAGGATATGGGGGAAAGTATTGCGAAATAGGTGGAGAAGGAAGGCTCAGCAAGCTGTAGCTTCATCTAGCAATATGAAAAAGTTTGTGGTTTGCTAGAAGCAATCCACCGTCTGACAGACATCTGGGGCTCAAGGGTTGGCAAATGAATAAACCTCACGCTGTTCTAATTTTTTCATGTCTTTATAAGGTAGCACAATTTTTGGGGGTGGGAGGGAGGATAACTGAATAAAGTGAAACTAGGATGGCTGATGAGTTTTACTGTCTAAAAGCATACTCATCTAATCTAATCTTGTAAGAGGCTTGTGTGCTCTGTGGGTTGCTTGGGAGGGAGTAATCAGTTAAATGTCCCTCCCTTGCAAGAAGAGGTTGCAATAATGCGCTTTGCTGACATTAGACTTTCAGCTCCGCAGTCTTCACTATTTTCCTTCCATGTAGGTTTGTGGGTGTTACTGAGAACTGTACAGCTTTCTTTTCTTTGGGCTTCCTGTGTGACTATACCTGTGCACAGCATATTTGATGTAAAAATAGCAAAAGAAATCCAGAAAATATAAAAATATGTAATATAAATTGGAGGCCCTTGGACCATGTCTTAGGGAGGCTGCACAAACCAGTACTATACATCTGCCACAGAATGTGTCCCAAGCCTATTTATTTCCTTCTGTGCACAGTTGTTATTGTGTGGTTTCACTGCATGGTTTAACCCAATACTGGCTCCTTTCAGTCATGCTGAGTGCACAGGGTGAATCATGAGACTGCTCTTCTCCCACTGGTGTCCTGCCCTTCCAGTAGGATGCTATTTTGTAAATTCCAGAGGCCATCTACAGAGCCTTAACACAACCATCATTGGGTGTGACGTTTCAAATGTGACATTATGTTACTGAGAGGTGCACTAGATGATCTAGATGAATATGCAGCACCTTTAGTACAGTCCTTCCATTCAGTGGACAGTTTTACAGCCAGTGGATGGTGGAAATAACCAAATAACTTTTTTTCAAAAGGCTGTGAGAACTGAGCAATGCTATACTTCATCTGAATGGATTATCTGTGCCTTAAGAGGCAAATGGTTTCAATCAGCACTTTTTGTTTCCCTTCTTCAAAAGGCACAGTCTTTCAATTTGTTTGCTTGGAAAAATGAACCTACTGCAGGATCCTGTGCTTCACTTTTCTACACTAGTGTGTTTGATGGTAAGGTGGTGAAGTGCTTCCTGTTTATCTACAAAAATCTCATCTTCTAAATCAAACTTGGACCTCTGGGGACCTTATTAAGCCAAGGTTCAGCCTTGCCTTGCTGCATGGGTGGAACAAACCACATTAAGATTCAACTAGCCTTTGCATCTCTTGATGGAGCAATACTTCTTCCATGTGTGTTCAGTCTCATTCCAGGTCCTGGTTTCCAGTCATCATTCTGGGGCTTTTCTGAATGGACCAGCTGGTGCTTGCAGCTCTCTGGGGTGACCGAGGAGAAGCTGCACGTGCCCACATGAATGTGCCACAAAGGTGGTTGGAAACAGAAATAGGTAACCTGCCTATCCCCAGCATCCCTCCTCACCTTCCTGAGGAGCTTTGGACTCTTCCCTATATGCACTATGGTATAGGCAGGCTATTGCAAAGCATCTTCGAGAACCATATTGTTTCACATGTACTTGTTCTCTGGAAGGATGATCTTTTTACTCTTTCCCTTCTGCCTGCAAGGCCTCTATCCAGGTCATAGAGAGTAAAAAGTTTCATCCTTCTGATTTTGTTTAAAACCATTTAGGCTCACTATTGAATGTCTGTCTTTGTGTTTCTGTTTAAGACCACTGAGGTAGAATCTCTTTCAGAGAAACATTTTTTTTCTTATTCTGAAAGCTACTTGTCATGTATGAAAATAATTGTACCTTTATCAGCTGAGCAATAAATGTAATTAAAGGTCTTTTTCTGGGCCTATTCATACTTAACTTGCTCCAAGTTTCCTCATCCTTTACCTAAAATAATTAGTGTCTAGCCATACAAGGATTGTCCCACTAAAACAAAACCAACAAACTGAATTTTTCTAGAAGACAGTTTTCTATTACTTTTTTTTTATGAGGATTACCAATTATTTACTAGACTGATAATTTTTTATTTACAAAAAAAATTAACCACCCAACAAAATATAAATATATCAAACGGCCTGAACAAGCAACTTAGTGCAGAAACAATTACCATGGATTTTATTCACACAGATACTGTGACTGAGTTCAAAGGTGAGGGGAGGTGGAACACAAGTGTACTATAAGCATAAGAACTCATCTAGCATACCAAAATAGCAGGGTGAATGTGTTGTGCTTAACAACTTTCGTGTTAACCGGAATGATACCAAGATGAAATATGAAGATAGAAGAGTCTTATTTTCTTCCACTAACTTGAATGCAAATCATCTGGTAAGTTATGCGCAACCTGAGACCTAGTACATCCTTCCTTTTCAACTGCAGTGCGAATTTTTAAGCAAGGTAAAGACTCTGCTTGCTGCTGTAAACCTCTGGTGCAAATATTACTAAGAGCAATATTTAAGAGTATTATTTTGCAAAAGCAGATGTGTAGTATCCAAGCTAGAGCTGAATAAGTGGTGCAGAAGAAGAGCATGAGTGTTCTTTTCAAACTTTAAATGCCACCTTGGTCTTTACTTCCTTTTTATCTTCTTTCCCACAAACTTGAGAATGAAGCATAATCACTTTTTTTTTGTGCCAATGTTGGGAGAATATCTTAGCACAACACAGTTATACACAGTTATTTGTGAACAATTTTTTAAATTTTATTTTGACTGGGGTCAGTCATTGCTGATAATTTATTTCCATTGATTCATCATGGACAAAATCAATATATAGTAACTTAGTTAACCAATCAACCCACCAAGTGAAAAACAGAGTGCTCTGTATTTCAACATTTTCTCACACCTCATTAGCAAGAATTCTTTGTAAAAGGAAAAACAGCTCTCTCCTCCTTCTCTGTCTTTTATAAAAAAACCCCAGCATACACACAAAAGTATTCACTTGATTTTGATTAATAATAGCTTTAGACATTCATGGTACTCAAAGAACTTTGCAAGGAGATAAGAGTAAACTGGAATGAAAAACTGAATCCTTGGAAGGATGTTCTTAGAAGCTCAGAGAAAAATTCTCCCACATTCTATCCATCCCAAATCTAGCATTTACTTGGGAGAAATTAACCTCACTCAGTGTTAACCTTCCTCACAGATTCATTTTACGTGTTTCTATTCTAGGAGAACCTTTCCCTTTTCCCCTTTGTATTCAAACCATAACCAAATCAAAGTCAGACTACAAGCAGAATCCTGAAAAGGGGAAAAATAAGAAAGTTGATTGTGTGGTTTTATACCCTCATTAAAAGACAAACACGCGGTGCAAATAACCATCCATTGACTGGGGCTGTGTTTTGAATTCTGCTGTTACAGGGGAGCATCCAAAGGTTCTTCTTAACAAAAGGGATTTTTTCCCAAAAGAGGAAGGAACTACACCCTGGAGGGAAACTAGAACTGAAATTGCATGTAAAATGGTTGTCTGGAGAGGTCTTTGCCACATTTATTTATAATACATTAATGGAGGCATATTCTGTAATTTCATTATCTGCAGAGAGTTCTCTTCTCTGGCATCTTTCTCCAGAAGCAGGATGATTTAATGCAGTCTATGTGAGGACATCTGGGCTTTCAATTAAAACTGTGATGGAAGGAGTAACAAGATCACTGTGAGGTGCGTTAGGTGCTGCGCTCTGAGCGTTTCAGGGAGGGATGTCATTGTCATAAATTGTGTTGCTGCGCAAAGCCTGCAGTGATCTAGCTAGGAAAAATTGTAAAGTGAAGAGCTTTCTTCTGAAGCTTGAGTTGTCCCAGCAGCATAGAATGGAGCAACTGCTGGACTTCTGACCTGCAGAAAAGAGAAGAGGGTATAGATCTGTGGATATCTGGTTGTTGCCTGTGCTCCTGCTGAATAAGAGGCATGTAAGATTTTGTTCAAGTTGCTTTATCCCCTTAAAACTGATTTTGAGCACAGATGAGTTGGATTTACCTGGGCACTGGATTTATACTGATCTTTGAAATAAAGCTGGAAATCATTCTTGTATCTCCTGCCTTTCTCCATTTGCTTTCCCAAATTCTCATGTCTTGTCTTGAAAGATGCCAACTTGAGGCAAAACCGATTTATCATTTTGTGAGGGCTCTTCTGTGCCACTCACTCAAGGCTTTCCCTTCTCAGTTTATGAAAACTTTCTTATTTTCACCTCCAAATCCCAGACTACGTTTTTATCATTGCACTTACTATCTCATTTCCTGACCTATTGCTTCTTATCCTCTTTGTCTTATTATTTTCCAAATAGAACTTTCTCCTTCTCGATTCCTCTATAAATTAATCTCTCTCTAAGTCCTCTTCCCATCCCACATCTAGCCACTTAGAATATACTGATTTTAATTTTCTTTCCTCCAGCTTGGCCTTCAGGAGCACTGCAATTTGATTGGTGTCTCTGCCAACACTACCCGTGTGACTGATAGCT
This sequence comes from Actenoides hombroni, assembly GCA_024336885.1. Taxonomy (NCBI): domain Eukaryota; kingdom Metazoa; phylum Chordata; class Aves; order Coraciiformes; family Alcedinidae; genus Actenoides; species Actenoides hombroni. The sequence continues at coordinate 317,578 of WUAM01000271.1, read as the reverse complement.
GCCTTCTTCCCATCTAATTTCTCTGGAACTGATTGCAAGATCTGTGTGAATACATGCTAGCCACATATGAAAGTCTTTCTTTTCAATAATTTTCTTTGCTCTGTGTGTCATTTTTTATCTTATGCAGACAGTCAGACCAGATCAACAGCGGTGCTTTAGGTGCCTAAACTCTTACTGGAATGGTACTCTATATGGGGCAGTGACAACAGATAACATTAAGACTATCGCTTCTTTCATTTCTAGGAGGATTATTAAAATGCACTTTCTCCCTCTGATATGAATGTTTCCCTTTTTCTGTATCTCAGACAAGTGAGAAATTCAATGGTTTAGAAAAAAAAAAGTGTCTAATATACAAAGCAAGTTTACCTGTGTTGTCCTTCTTACAGACCTTTTCTCTTACTGTTAGAATTACTTCAGATTACTCTTTACTTCACAATCCTTGTTAACTTGCAGAAGTAAAGACTTTTATTTTGTATAGCTTTTTATACTTGTTATATATATAAAAAATCTACTTCATGCAAACATACCTTATCTCTATTTTTTATTTTTGTTATGTTTTTTTAAACACAATGTTCAAGCTACAGTATGTCACCTTAACTCTGAGTCTTGGTGTTGAGTGTCCTGAGATTTTATTAACGATGCATGTTTCTTGTGGTGCTTTACTTCTCCGGCTAAGTCAAGATTATAAATACTATGTAATACCCACGTGCTCCCTACTTCCCTATCCTGTTTTACAGGACAGTGCTTGTGCACTGAAGAGAGTGGTTGCTCACAAGTCCAGAGAAAGAAATCTTAAATATATCTATATCTTCTGGTTGATAGAGAGAAGCATAAAAAAATGAAAAATGATGTTGAAGGTAAGTTGTGTAGGGGAGCAAAGAGCAATGTGGGGAGCAGAGGGGTCTGTCTGTCAGCAGCCAGTGCTGTTTCAAGAAATGAAGCCCCTGGGCCACTGGGCAGCCAGTGCACATAACTGTGACACTGAATGCCTCACCTCCACTGTCAGCCAGGATTCCTTTTACACGTTATATAGCAATCCTTGTGAATACCTGGATAGTATATTCAAGATCTTGGGATAGCCAGATTAACAGTTTTCATTTATGAGCTCTAGTTGGCAAGCTTTTTCTCTACAAACCTCAGACTACTCCACACAAAAAATAAATTGTAGAGCACTCAGTAATACTGAGTTTTGAGCATCAGTGTGTTCATAGCCTTCATTATAATAAAGCTGCTGTTGATTTTTTTGGTTTATTCCCTTTAAGGTGACTTTGGGAATGAATGTTAAAAATTAGGTGGTGCTCATGTGCCTCTAAACCTAAATCTTTAGTATCGTTCTCTTTTTGCCCTATCAAATGTGCCTGATCTTGATAATGAGAAAGGGACTATTCCCTGTAAAGCCATTATTTTCAGCTACTGCAAGAAATTGTGGTTTCTGATATATCTGAGACATGCAATAGAGAAACCCCTATGCTCACAGGACTTAGTATCCTGGAAGTTTCTGCTCTGAGTGGTCTAAATCTGAAATCATCCATGTATACCAAACTTCTCTTAGTCAGGATGGCTTTAAATTAGTATTTAAGTTGGGTGAGTAGAGTGGCAAAAGTGCACAGGTAAGCAACTTGGATTTTAAAATTGGTCCTTGCAGAAGAGGCAAGTGGAGGAAATTCAGACAATTTGGATGTAAGTGAGAAAATGAGCACGGAGAACAATAGCTCTGGGTACAAACAATGTCTTTTTACTAACGAAAAAAGCCTGGATAAAAAAACAAGGGGAACTAGATGTCTTAATTCATTTGATATTCCTAAGAAGAGAAGGAAAGAGAGCAACAGAATGAAAATAGTTGGGTTTGGCAAAGAAAGCTTTAGTCAGTTTGGAAACCTGGGAGACAAGAGCTCATCAGATGTAAAAACAAAGGAAATGGACATAAACAGAGCCGATGTTCCATCCAATAAATTATAAGAGTACAAGCACTAAGCATCCACACTACAGCAGTGCAGTAAAAGACTATTTTGGCTACATCATGAGCAAGCTTTTCACTGAGGCCACCAAAAGCATAAAGAAAGTCAGGTTATTAAGGAGGGTCCTAAAAGAACTGAGCAACATTGGAAAAGTCCTGTCAGAGAAGGAGATGCAGACAAGAAAACACATGAAGTGTAAGTATATTGATTGTAAAGCTAAGAAAATATAAGTTGACTAGTTAGTGGAGAGAGAAAGTTATCAGTAGATTACTAGCAGTAAACTATATTTACCAGATAAACCAGAGAAATTATTTGTAAAATGGCAGTCTCAGTTCAAGAAGATACACACAGGAGATGTGACAACCTTGGTGTTCTGATAAGGACTGGTAAGTGTACCTAGGTCTTGTCCAGTCTTTTGCATTACTTTTCAAGAAAGAAGGGGGTGATGCTTGGAGTCTCCCCAAGCTGGAACGAAGACAGCAAATACCATGAACATGATAAGAAGGCTATAAAAGAAAGCTTGAAATTCTTGGAGTTGTTTCACTTGAAGAAAAGCAATGAGAGGAAAGGGCATAATAAAATCATGTAAAGACAGAGAAGAATGAAATAATCTGTTTCTTCATGTTTCTGTTAGACAATGGGGAGAAAAAAAAATGGGCTAAAAGTCAAGTAAGGAAGGTTGATTACATAGTTTGAAAAACTTCCTAACTGTGAAAATGGCAATATTGTAACTGTCTTCTGTAGAAGATAGTAGAGTTTGCATCACTGGCAGCTCTGATGACTAGCCTACACTGACATCTATGAGGATAATATAGCTGAATTTACCTTCAAACCTATCAGTGTACGTAGTCATGTAGACAAGTCCATGGACATCAAATCCACAAAAAGGATATTTGGGAGAGGTATACATTCTGATATCCCAAACACAACTGTTCCAGTGCTAGGGAAACATGAGGAGAATAGACCACAGAAAGTGGCCATACTCATGTATTGTCCCTGAACAGCCTTTATTCTTGCTGCTGCTAGAGACAGAACACTGGTCTTAGGCAGTATGGCATTTCTTATAGGGTCTCCACTGATACGCAAGATATGCTTGTGATCTGCTTTCTGCCATAGCACTGCCTCAGTAGAACTGATTATAAATAAATATGTGGTGTACAGGAAGAGATATTCTCCCAGGGGCCATCCATCTGGATGCAATAGCAATATATTTAATATACTTAATATAACATGTAATGTATTATATGATACTTAATGAGAATTTTTTTAATTAATTTGGTTACTTTATTGCAATGTATATGATGTAGAACATACATTGCAATAGCAACAACTCTAACATGTAGAACCTGGCCATATTCACAAGGTAGCATTTAAGTGTTAGATCAGCATGGCCTGCCCATTCATCTGGTCCCTTTTCTCCTCCCCTGAATAAGATAATTCTGAAAGACATATTTTAGTTATGGAGCGGGATCACTTATATTTCACTTAGACTCTTCTATCTCTGATTAAAAGAAAGCATGATTTGGTTTCAAGCAAGTAGGTCGTATCTACTTTAGTTGTACCACAGTAGCAGCCCACAGTTATCAATAGTCTGAAAACGGAAACTAAAACCTCCAATCAGAAAGTAGAGGTTTCAACTACTTGAGCAATAATTGTCATGGAAGATAATGCTTCAGGAAGTCTCTATAAAGCTTACATTGTGCCTAGATAGCAGCCTTCTTTCTGATATAATCCTGTGTAACAGTTATTTCCAGAAGGCTGTGCAGGTCTCTGCAGAACAGATATTTTCTCATGTCCTTCATCTGATTATTTTAACGTATAGTTTTATCTTTTTCAAAATTCTCTTTTGGAAAACAAACAAACAAACAAACCCCCAAAACAAAACCTCCAACTTTTCTAGGAGGTCCAAAAAGTCCAGTTTCTCACAAAGTTTTAAAACAGCTTTCAGTGACGCTCTCTCATTCAGCATCATTACTAACCCGAAAGAATCATAGAATGGTAGGGGTTGGAAGGGACCTCTGGATATCATTGAGTCCAACTGCCCTGCCAACACACGGTCACCCAGGGCAGGCCACACAGGAACAGATCCAGGCAGGTCTTGAAAGTCTCTAGAGAAGAGACTCCACAACTTCTCTAGGCAGAAATTGTTGTACCTATTTCAATCTTACCTTTTTCTAATGCAGGGATGTCATGTTTCCCTCGATTTTGAATCATCTGGTGCTTTTGGAACCAAGTATACATCACTGCCCACTGTCACTTCTGGAAGAATCACCTGATCAGCATCATTGTTGGATGTACAAAATTTGTACATCCAGCATCATGGGACAGGGTTACTAATCCTCATGGATTCAGATGAACGTGAGTTGTGTAGGTAGTTGGAAAGGAAAACGTCTTAGCAGTATTAAATATTGCTGTAAAGAAATAATTGACTTGCACTGGTCTGTGTAACCTAGAGTAACACTCAGTGGCAGAACCTCCCAGAGAGAGAATGGGGGTGATACTGGCTGCACAGAAAGCCTTGAATTACCCTCCAGCCACATCCCAAGTTGAAATACAGGAATTTCCTGAGCAGAAGTCTTACTGAGGTCTGGGTGTACTTGTAGAGTAGTTGTTGTTTAGCCCTTGCTCTGCAGGTGAAAGGTATAAGCATTTAAAGTGTTATATGCTTGCACTGACATCACAATGAGAAACTTCCCTCCATACAATTTCCTGCACTGCTACCAATTAAGTTGTAAAGAGCTATTCCACTGATTACAAAGGATTTACTTGGTTATAACTTGTTTGGGTTTTGGTTTTTTGTTTGTTTGGGGTTTTTTTTCATATGTTGTTTGTTTGTTTGGGGTTTTTTGTGTTTTGGTTTTGTCTTTTTCTTATATGTACCACTCTCATTTTGTATTTGTACTACTTTTGCTCATTTAGTATATTTTTAAAAGAGTTCAAATAAATTGTGCTAGTACGTCTCTCCATCAAGGTGATCTTGAATAGTGTTTCTCCTTTTTTGTTAAGTGCCTATGCCAACAAGTGCCAGAGCTCCTTCATCTTCTGGTGGCAATCATTCACTTACTATATTTCCAGTGTATTCAGAGCTGGTTAAATTATATTTCCAGAGCAAAATTCCTTACCATCAGGTGCGTTTGACTTCCATACCCTTGCTTTCTTAAAAAAGACTACCTATGGAAAACTCCACTGAGCTTTGGGAACTGCACTTGTACAGCAACTGGAAAAACTTGTACTGCATCTGACTCCCAGCCCAGTAGCGCCACTGCCTGCCCACCATTTCTGAGCAGTAGAGCCCACCTGTCCCACTGACCCTCAGAAGCTCTTTCAGATAGAAGCTTGCATGACACCTGTCTACAGACGCCTGTTGGCATTTCACCTTCATTTCTGGTTGCTGATGCAGGTGAAAGTATTTTGCAGCCTGCTGTCAATTAACCCGAGTGTATAAACCCTCTTCCCTTAAAGTAAGTGAGGCTTGAGGCTACTGGGTTTTGCTTCATCTTCCACTTCCTCTAGTTCATAGTGCCTGTTTGGGTTTTTTCTCTCTTTCTTCCAGTATAGCTATAGGCCTGGTAGAAGAAATTTAACTTACTTAAAAATGATTTAATTTTCTTAGTTGTAATTGGTAGATCCCTTGGAAGAAGTCTGTGAGTGCTAGGTAAATACTGTTATTTTATTCAGTGACTTACAATTTTTTTTTTTCCTGTCAGTCAAATAGAGCAATCTTTTGAACTTCCTTACCAGGAGCTATGGAAGCAACTTCTTGCCTTTCGGCGCTTGCCTTTGCATGCTTCTGTGACTTGTTAATGATTGATGGCTGAATGATTTGGGCTTTAGGTTTTCAAATTTTTGCTAGGAAGAAACCTAGTCCTTAATAAATGTTATTAGTCATCAGACTGGAGTTCTTCTAGAACAATATCATCAGCAGAGATGAGTGAGCAAGAGTTAAACATTTTTCTCAGGCTTTGGGAAATCATTAGTTTGAATTATTTTGAACTTCGATGACTAAAAATCTGGGCTACAGAAAGCCATTTCCTACAATCCAACCTTTTTTCCTCTAGCAATTAAGTGTAGGATGTCATAATGAAAGTGCCCTGAAATATCTAATTAATCTTTCCTCTCTCCCAGATCACATCCTACTTGGCAATAGGATAAAAAGCAATGTGGATAAAAAGCAATAGAGAAAATAATTTTATAAATAAAAACATTGGCAACCTTTTTTATATAGAATAAGGTCATTTGGCAGGAACAGGTATCAGTGAAGATCTGGGACTAAATAACAATATGAAAAATAATATCCTAGAGAATGAGGGATGTCTGGTTTTTGTTGTTGTTTTGGTTGTTTGTTATTTTTGTTTTTGTTTTGTGTGGGGTTTTGTTTGGGTTTTTTTGTTTGTCGTTGTTTGGGTTTGTGATTTTGTTTGTTTGGGGTTTTTTGTTGCTGTTTTTAATGTGTGGGTGGGGAAATCAACACACCTAGTAATGAGAGAGAACCTTCTCTGTTTATTGGTTGTCATTAGAAATTAAAACAGAATAAACTTCAGTTAATGAATAAGCACAAACATGGCTTGGTGTACTTTTCCTGTGGCAGTGTATCTGTCCTGGTTTTGGCTGGAATAAAGTTAATTTTCTTCCTAGTAGCTGGTACAGTGCTAGGCTTTGGATTTAGTACATAAATAATGTTGATAATGCACTGATGTTTTAGTTGTTGCTAAGCGGCATTTATACAAAGTCAAGGACTTTTCAGTTTCTCATGCTCTGCTGGTGAGAAGGCTGGAGGGGCACAAAAAGGTGAGAGGGGACACAGCCAGGACAGTCAAAGGAATATTCCATACCATATAACATTATGCCTAATATATAAACTGGGGGGAGTTGTCTGTGAGACGCTGATCACTGCTCAGGGACTGGCTGGGCATTCATCAGCTGGTGGTAAGCAATTGCACTGTGCATCACTTGTCTTTCTTGGGTTGTATTTCACTCTCTTTCTTATCTTCCTTTTCATTACAATTATTATAATATTATTATTTTATTTTTTATTTCAATTATTAAACCGTTCTTAACACAGGAATTTTACTCTTCCTTTTTTCCTGATTCTTCTCCCCATCCCACCAGGGTGTGGATGGAGAGAGAGAGTGGCTGCATAGTGCTTAATTACTGGCTAGGGTTAAACCATGACAGTATCTTAGCTTTTTTCCTAGCTTCTGCTTTCTGTGGCTTATGAGAAGCCAGTGGTGGACAACTATACTCTAGATGTGTACGTTCTTTCTGAGAGAAATTTAATTGTACTTTAACACTATTATGAGCTGAGACCTGAAACCAGTTACAAAGTCTTATACTGAGTCTTAAGTTTTCAGTGTCATATCTATAGATGGTCATGATGAATACCTGAATGTGCAGTTTTAAAGAGGGTAAAAGAATCTGTAACAACATATGGAAGCTTTACAAATCAGCTTCAAATTTACACTCCTCAGTAAGATCCAGATTGACTAAAAGTGCATTTTCTTTTAGATCACTTGAGTGTGTTCCTGAACAGTCTGCAGTGAGCGAGGTACTCTTGCAGTAAGGATTAATTTGTACAGGTAAGGAAAATCTGTACTGTGTATGGCCAGGATAAGGATTTCAAAGGAAAGCATGTATTTTGTAATTCGTATGATAGGGAAATACACATGATAATATTTTCTTTTATTAAATAATTAAATTTTCTCATTCTTATGCTCTAGAAAACATAGTCATGACATGACTCATTAAGCAAACAAAACAGGTTTAATGGAGATGGCTTTCCATTTATTCAACCCAGTCAAAAGTCGAAAAATAATAGCCAAAAATAGATCCCTCAAATCTTTGAATTATAAATGGTGTCATTCACACCTAGTCATCTAAGAACTCAGAACAATTCCAGTAAACTAGGATATTAACCAAAATTTCTGTAGCATTTGTTTTCAAAAGGATTTATCTTTACTGGGTTTTTTCCCCTCTCTCCTCCCTGGAAAATAAACAGGAAAAAAAAACCCCAAACCTAAAACCAACAACAAAACAACAAAACCAAACACAAACAAACAAATCTCAAACAAACACACTGAAAAAAACCAACCCAAAATGCTCAATAAAATCAAACCAGAAACCAGAACAAGGGATGGGATAGAATGCAAGTCATATGCCCTGAGGCAGATAATGGCTGAGGTATAAAATGTCAATTGTTCATGAAAAATAAATGTCTACAGTTAGTTTTGAATCCTATCTTTGAGCCTGTGAACACAGCAAAGCACTATGTAATGGTTTTAACTTGGGTCCAATGTTTCTAATTAGGGCCATAGCACAAAAACTACCCCAGAAAGTACATTGATTTCTTGGGGTTTCACATTTAACACTGAGATCTTCATGAAAAAGGAAACAGGCTGTGAGAACACAAGGAAAAACAAGCTCCCTTCTTGAATTTAGGTAAGGTATATTTAGAACCAGAAGCACTTCGGAAGGCATATTAAGTGATACATGGACAGGTGTTTTTCAGGCTCTTCTCAGCTTCAGAGAAGGCTTTTCAAGGAATGATGCAAAATTTTGTTTTAGTCATCTTACATGTTTACATCACAATTTGGATTTTTCAAATCATGTTGTTTTCATAATAGAAATTTTAGTTCTTTTTACTTCATTTTCCCATGTCATCTCAAAGATACAATAATGTACTTTTTTTGATTTACTTGGTGTACAATGAGGTCATTTTTTTGTTTTTTTTTTTCTATTGTTTTGTTGTTTGTTTTTTCTAGCAATGGTAGTATTTGTAAAGCTGACCTTCTTGCTATGCTAGCTAATGGAGACTTTCATCACTTTTTAACTACTTGATAAAAGCTGTCTAAGTGAGGAAAACCTACCTTTGTATTTTGATGACTGAAACTTGAAGATGGAACATTTCTGTTTAGCTGAACATTAGCATGTGTGGGCTATCCCACAAGAAGGTCTAACAGCAAGGTATTATTTGAGCTGAGAGTTATCCCTGCCATTACTGGGAGTGTGTGCATGTACTTAGTTACCGACTGGGGCTTCTTGGAGCGAGGGGAGATTTGCTCAGTTTGAGTTCTGTTGTGATGAAATGCCTAGTTTAGCTTTGTGTATGCTATCCAGATAGCAAAAAACACTCTTTGTAGGACCTGTTCTTTGGTGTTACAATGGAGACAGGGTCTAGCTGCACCAAAAATTACTCGGGTGAGCGGCAGAGAAGATCCTTCTGCTTGTGAATTATCAGAAACAAGATTACTTCTCTTTCCCTAAATTAGAAAATATTTACTGGTTATTGACTTTGTATATGAAATCTGTGTGGTCAACTTTGTTTCTGTTAGGAGTAAGGGAATCTTTGCATAGATTTGCAACATAGAAACTTAAATAAGTTGGCTTCAATTTTCAGCTTACTTCAAATCAAAATAAAACCAAAGCAAGAATGGAAAACTTGTGGAAAAAATGTAAATACAGTAAAATAAATAAATATTACATCATGGTTCTGTAGAGACTAAATTGCAAAATACTTCTCTCTGTAATGCTCTTATAAACATGATTCTGATGTTTGTAGTAATACAGGTGTAAGGAAGTGTGTTGGTTTTGGCCAGGGTAGAGTTCCTGTTCTTCATGATAGCTAGTACAGGTCTATGCCTTGGATTTCTGCTGAAAACAGTATTGATAATGCAGATTTATTTTAGTTATTGCTGAGCAGCATTTACAGAGAGTCAAGGCCTTTTCTGCTTCCCACCACACCAGGGAATAGGCTGAGGGTTCACAAAAGGTCAGGAGGGGACACAGCTGGGACAGCTAACCCCAATTGACCAAAGGGATATACCAAAACATATGACATCATGGCAATTCAATTTTCTTGTGTAATTTTAGCAGTGCCTTATAACAAATGTTATTTTGATCAGTTTATCAGGTGATATATCTGAAACATATCAACAGTAGCTGAGCAAATCCATTACAGTGCTCAATTTGCTGGATCCAGTTCAGAGCTAGTAGGATTTCTGGATTTCAAGCAGAGCCTTGAATGCTGCCAAACCCCTTGAAGGCAGAGCCTTTGAACACAAATCAGGATGTATTTGGTCCCCAAAGGCTAGAGCTTTGGTCTGGACTGTTGCCTAATAATTTTCAATTATGGTCATCATTGTTGTCTTTAATTGACTTGGAAGTCTCTGACATGCTAAGAAGACACAGATTATATCCACGATAAACTAAGCACAGCTTTGGTTTCTGTTCTCCCCCCACAATTCTTAGTAACTACAGACAGGTTAAATTATAAGACCAGATCTTACCGTAAACTTGGTAGTTGCTCTAAGCCAGCATTACTAGAAGATTGTAAAGTAAAATCCTTTTTATCAGCATGACTGGAGGAGCCTTCATTCTCTGGGCATGGTAGAGAGAAGAGGTTGCCACAGTTTTAAAAAGTGTGGTTCAAATGGCCTCTTGAATCCTGCTAGGTTTAACCTGGGGCCTATGTCTGAGCTGATTCCCTTTTGTAGTTCTTCTGTCAAGACAGTGCAGAAAGGGGTGGGGAAGCAAGGTATCTGCAAAAGTCTGATGGGTTACACAGTTGTCTTTTTGTGTGTGGTTGATATGTGAACTGTTTGATCGTTTCACATCATCTCAGAACTCCTCTGTGATTCAAGGCAAAACATCTTCACTCTTCTCTCACTCCCCTTACAGTGTAACAAACATAGCTGCAGATCTTTTATTTTTATTTTTTTAAAGATGGTGCTGCAGTTGAGGTTTTGATTTCATAAGCAGCGGATATAGCAGAGAGAAAGGATGCACAACAGTGTTTTAAATTTAAGTCCTTGTGTATTACTCTAATTCACCATTAACAAATAAAGCAGATCAAGAAACTCTATTCACAAGCTGGTAGAAGTCAAACACATGTCTGAATAGTCTTAATTTGCCTTAGATAAATTTACAATAATCTGTGCTGTAAGAGATGATTGCTTCCACTATTTAGACTTAGCATGCTCATCATCATAATATAAGTCCAAGTAATTTGGGTTTGGATTTTGGGAGTTCTTTTTTCAGCATGTCCTCAATGCCATTTTCCCCTAAATATTTCTATAATGCTGAATCTTCAAAAAAATTTCCTGTCAATACAGAGTTTCTTCATAAAATTAGAACCAAACTAAGGTTGAACAGGAACTTTGTGTATAGCAATTATCACTTCTGCTTGTAACACAAATACAACAACCACAGATAGAAACTAGGGAAGAAATTAATGCAGTTATGAAATCCTGTGTTGAAATGGGGAGGTTTAGACTTGACGTTAGGAAGCATTTCTTTACCAAGTGTGTGGTCAAACACTGGAACAGACTTCCTAGAAAGGTGGTCAATGCCCCAAGCCTTTCAATGTTTAAGATTTGGGCAATGTCCTTAATAATGTCTTTTAAGTTCTGGTCAGGCAGTTGGACTAGATGATCATTTCTCCTGGTTTTGCGGGGATAGGAGCATAGAATCAATCTTCTATTCAGGAAAGTTGCATTTCTGAGGAGATGGCAGAACTCAGTTTGGTAAGAACAAAGTTGATAAGACACTTTGTTTTCATTAGTGGCCAGCTGTTGTATGTGGGTGTCCATAGTGATAAAGGTATTCAGCAGTTTGGAGTTAACCGGATGCTAATGCTTGGAGGAGTGAAAGCCAGGACAGATGACCAAAACTGGCCAACAGAAGTATTCCATACTGTAAATTTCATGCTCCTTATAAACTGGAAAGTTTGCTGGGGACAGTCATTTTATCCTCAGTGGCAGCCATTCCTGGATGGTGTCAACCATCATCCTGTTCCTGAGGCCCACTCTCCTGTTTGCTGTGACCATCGTGCTTTTGCTGGAGCTATGCTTGACATCCAGCATTCACTGCTTGGAGTACACCACTCACAATCACTGCATAGGCTGAGTAGAACTTTGTGTACTTAGTATTAGATTGCTTTATTATTTTTTTCTTACATCAGTTTGCATTTCAAGCGATGGGGCTCCTTTCCTTTTCCTGATTCCCCTTCTTGGGGGGGGGGAGGTAGGGGTAGAATGTGATCACTGGATAATAACTGACTAAATGGAGACATGAAACATCATTGTAGGTGCCTTCCAAATGAACTATTCTATTTTAAGTTTTTCAAGCTTTCTAAACAAAATATATGCATATTATACTAAAAAAAACCCCCAAAACCAAACAACAACCAACAAATTAAACTATCAGGATTTTTTTCAAAGTAGTATTTTAGGGAAAATAATTGAACAAACTTCCAAAATTCTGTGGTCTGAAGTGTCTGGCTAAGTATGTGGTGATCAGAATAATAATATTGAGACACTGGAACAGGTTGCCCAGCGAGGTGGTGGAAGCTTCATCATTGGAAGTTTTTAACACCAGGCTGGATGGGGCTCTGAGCAACGTGATCTAGTGGGAAATGTCCCTGCCATTGTCAGGGGAGTTGGAACTGGATGATCTGTAAGGTCCCTTCCAACCCTGACGATTCTATGATTGGTGTTTGTGAGAAACAGAAATTACCTTACAAAAGTTACAATCCAGCCGTAACGGAAAATATTTCTGAAAGAAATATATACTCCTTGAGTATAAATGCATGCACAGCATGCTTCCACTTGAGACAAAATACTAGTATTGTGAATTGCGTTTCTGTAGAGTGAAGACATCTAGTGGCTGAATCCATAGCTAGCTTAGAAAGTAAAATTGATCATTAAGGGATGTGGCTCCTGGCAGTGTAATTTCTGCTTGAGTTATCCAAAGTTTATGCTAGGAATGTAATGTTAGTAGTTCACACTCAATCTCTGTATTCTTATTAGAAGAACGGTCTTGGGTTGAGTCCTTTGCTACTGACTGAAGCTTTTAAAAAATACAGGGTTTGTCTGTTTTCTACAGTGTTTTGAGATTGGCTTTCTAGGTGGATAATTCCTTGTTGGTAACTTTGTGGAATTATTCTGAACTGTTGAACAGGTACTGTTTTATACTAGTGTTTTGGGAGAGGTGAAGCTGGTCTGAGTGGCAGGAAGGACCACATATTCCCTGCACTGCACACTGTATGTGGCTTGTGAGGATTCTTTACTTTGTGTTTTTTAATAGTAAATATCTTGGACAATCACCTGTATTTTGAAGCCCCTTCCTTAAAAAAGGCTTTGGCAAATGTGATGTCTACCATCCCTGCTGACACTTGGCTACTTTCTTTATCTCCTTTCTGCTTAGGAGTTGGGTTGTTGTGGGGTTATTTTGAGAATCTGACTGAAGATGGCAAAGAATTTGAATTTTTCAAGTTTCTTGTGAAGAATTTATTACATCCTTGAGACATTCCTGTGAACTTTTTTATTTTTATGCTATTACGAAGTTATAAATGAGATCTTTTA